>CAJUYG010000204.1:174154-202842 GCA_910591675.1 Galerucella calmariensis
TTTTCCCCCCCATAAACGAGTCTACCTCAGATGATTTCACATATGACCGAATCCGAATAGCTAAGCACGCTTTGGTGATTTCATTCAAAAAAAACTACCCCTCGCGCCTCTTTCATATACCAGTCCGGCGGTCGTATATTTTACTCTTAATTCTGCACAATGATACACATTGGCGTACGCAAAACATTTTTCCTGCAAAATTATTTGTAATTTTGAAATATTTCCTTAGAAAATATAAAATATAAGTTTGAAGATTAAATTTTCAACCAAATAATGAGTTACAGACTAAGTGGAGAGGGAATCATTAAGAAAAACCGCCCTGAACGACCCCTGGGCGAGAAGTATGTAGTCCCCGTATTTTCCTCTTTGCTAGGTCATTTAATTACAAGTATGTAAATACTTACTATTGCCCTTAGAAATATTAATTATATACCTAATTTACTTTTGTCTGTTTTTTTTTTGTTTGTTTTCCCACAATTAATACATTTGTAGACCTTTAGTACACTCAGACTTACTGAGACTTACTGCGCCAATATTTATAAAGAGTAGCCGATTCTTCATTACTCAAATAGCTAGTTCAGTTCAGTGAAATACAAAATACATACTTGTTTTTAACCTTAAATTATTGGATATATGTGACTTTTTAAATACCAACTAATTATCAAACAAAATTTGAAACCAATGTCTGGTGGTGAAATGTGGACATGATTTCATAATTAATTCAAAACGTTGATAGTTAATTCAAATTTTGCACCAATCAATCAAACTAAGACATAAAAAGGTGGTGGCCATGCTGAAAAGAAGGCGTCACTCACAACACTATTGATATAAGGAAT
Source organism: Galerucella calmariensis (assembly GCA_910591675.1). Lineage (NCBI taxonomy): Eukaryota > Metazoa > Arthropoda > Insecta > Coleoptera > Chrysomelidae > Galerucella > Galerucella calmariensis. The sequence goes on from CAJUYG010000204.1 coordinate 174,991, forward strand.
TTTCCCACTCACAAGTGACTTAATACCTACTATTATGTATGTTCTCTTTAATTATATCTTTTGTGTACGTTCCTTGTGGCATTATTTATTCTTTTTTTTTTTGGAATCAAACCACAAAGATGTTTTTATATTTTTAATTTCGACGTTTCGGTAGCGTTCCAGCTACCGTTGTCAAGATTAATTAGTAATTACTTATATTTATAAGTAACCTTCAACAACACTAATATCTACGCCAATGTATTGTTATCTATTTGAAATATCACACGAATCAGTTGACGTGCATTTGACTACATGCACATATTTTTGTAAATCAGATATCATTTTTTTGTTTGTTATCCTCTGGTCCTGATATGTCAGAAACAGATCGGTGGTGACTTGATGACATGTGGCTTGCCCTCGCGGTCTCAAAAAACACAATGGGAATGCATTTCCATTAATTTAATTGTGTAATTGGCTAGCTTGTACTATAGTGCTGTACCGAGCTTGTATTACGAGAGTGAATTGAAAAATTCGATCGTGAGCTTTATGCTTATATTAATGTATTATCAGGGCCGGAGTAGGTTTCTTTCTAATGCTCTTTTTATATTAAATCCAACTTTTTCTGATATAATTTGGTTGATTCTAGATTACGATATGGTGATTTTCTAGACTTTTTTGTTCAAGTTAAAACCTTATTTATGTTTGAAAATACACATCTTGCTGCAACTATTTTAAATTTATGAAATACTAACTGTACGCCTCGGTATTTCAAGCAATACTTGCATGTGCAAGAGCAATTAACATGAGAGCCTACAACAACAGGCAGATCAGGATCTACAGTGACAGTCAAGCTGCCCTTAAAGCACTTCAGAGCTCTAGGGTAACATCTCGGTTGGTATGGGAATGCGGCGAAGAACTTAGAAGACTGGCGACTCGGAGCAGTGTAACACTTGAGTGGGTCCCAGGTCACAAAGGAATCGCTGGCAATGAAAAAGATGACGAACTCGCAAGAGCAGGATCGTTAACTCTGATGAACGGACCCGAACCAGCTGTGAGCATCCCCAGATGCTTAACTAGGTCATGGTTAAAAGGGTGGGTGAAAGAGCAACAAAATGAACACTGGAAGAATACGCTCAGGCCATTATGGGGCTTTAGCAATTGTATCTTAATATGTTTTAACAAATAAACAATAATTTCTTCACGATCTTTAGTGATATTAGGGTATTTTTTATTCTTTCGCCATTGAAAAGTATCGTGAAATTTTGTAAAAACCGAATTTTCAGCATAAAAGTCTTGTGAATACTAGAGAACCAGATATTTACTTGAAATTTCAGGAGACTCTCATAAGACCAATCTACTCAGGAAAAATGTTTCAAGAGCATAACCTGAAGGAAACGAAACTATTTGTTATTCTCTCGTTGGAAATTTAGAGACTATGTTAGGAAAAATTATCTTCCCAATCGAAAAGTTCAAACCCATCACGTTTTGATGATATTCTTTACACCGACCCTGTGAGAATTGCGATTATAAAGTGGAATCGGACGGCGAGGGAAAATTTAAATATTTGCCAGCATAATGGATTTCAATGGAGTGGTAATTCGACATTCGACAGTTTGTGTGGTTAGTCAGTTGGGAGTTTCGGTTATCGGTTGGTTTTACAACTAAAATTAGAGGGATTTCTTATAACGAATTGAATATTTAATTAATGTAAATAACGGGAGGTTTCTTACCACATTCAAATTCACCATGGAGTGAATTAGAAACTCCGGAGGTGATTCAAACTCGCGTAGTTTACAGACGCCGAAGAGTAAAAATAAAATTTCGATTATTTTTTAAAGTTGGGATGAGAAAAAACTGGAAACAGCCTTCTTATACATGTGCAAATAGTTTCTCGAATTTTTGAGGGTGATTGAGCAAGATCAGTAAGTTCGGTGCTGTCTTCTATTCGTCGCCAGTGGCGTCACGCAGTAATTTATTTACCGTTAAGTTGAGAATGTTACATATTTCGTGTTTGAGCACAATTTATGCATTTAGATGTCGTTAGATTTGAAGCTGAATGTCGTAACGTCAAAATGGTGTGGGAATGCCTAGACAAACTAGGCGAGAACAATATACCTTACTGTGGATTCCAGGACACACTGGAATAGAAGGACATGAAATAGCAGACGAACTAGCAAAGAGGGGGACTGAAACACCTTTCTGGGGGCCTGAACCGTTTTGCGGAATCAGCCCCAATGTAATATTGGAAGAAATAGGTATAGCCGAGAAAAATCGAAGATCTGACCATTGGAAAGTTCTAGTAGAGCTTATACAATCAAAGACTCTTCTGGGTGACTACAATATGTTGAGATCAAATGAAGAAGAAGGAGGAAGGAGGATGTAGACTTTATGGCATGGAAGAAGAAACCTCCACTTACCAACTGCACAGCACTTCAGAATCAAACAGCACAGCACCTGAGAGATTACTGGTTGGAAGAGGAACATTTACCTTAGTTGAAGCGTGCAGACATCCTAAAATTCCTCCGGGAAATAGGACTAAATGAACTACTAGTTTCTGAGACTCTCCTCAGAAATGAAGTGGAAGTAAGGGGCACAATAGATCTTTTAAGTCTCAGTGAATGTCAACATACATACAACGTCAAAATAGCGCGTGTAGGTTATTAGCTGCTCTCAGCTTAATGTCTATCTTACTCTGTATCCGATGCTACTCTTTTTCAGGATTTTCAAGACATATAAGACATATGTTGCTTTCGTTTATTTGGGCTTCAAGCACCTGTGCGTGACGCCTCAGTTGTCACGACTTTTGAGCAAATCGAACACGATTTTTTAGGATGCTCAAAACCACCTGACATATGCCAAAGCCAATGAATTCCTGTGTTGTTAGAAGAACAGTTTTCGATTATAATGTTTTTGATAAGAAAATTTTGCATATTTAGATATTTTTAGTAAGGTTTAAATCGTATTAAATCGTAATCGGCACAATCTTAACCTTTAAATAAACGTCAAACCGAACAAACGTCAAATTTAATGTCCGTGGCTTGAAGCTCATACTTTTCGGTATGTGCTTGAGGGGCAAGGGGAAGGTAAGACTAGGCGTCACACTCGGTAATAAACGAACGGAATTCAGTCACTACGAGCTGCTACTAGCTGCCAAAAGTAAATAATCGAAAACGCTTAATGACAGATACCGTGTGTCATAAGAGTGACATGAAAGTGTGCATTATCTTTGAAATAAAATGAGTTAACATGGAATTTTTCTCCTTCTTTTATAATATTTGAATATTTTTGACAGTTATTTGTAAAATTATCAATAAAAACAACGAACAATTATATCTTTATTCATGAGTATTCATGAGTTTCTATCAACAATTCCATTGCACATGAAGTAATTTGCCGAAATCCAATGCTTTTCTTTGTGAATATCTTGCGGAAAATATTGAAATACAATTGCATTCATCTGAAATTGTTCAATTTATAAAACCACAGTGATTTTGATTTTCATTTCGCTAGAGTTATCGCAAAATTTCTCTAACGACACAATGCCGTCTTGATGGTAATCACTACTTTCGAGCTTCATTTTAAATTGTGGGAATTAAAAAGTGGGAAAGGCGGCGAGTGTGCGGTTTAAATTTGATTCATAACTAAGCAGATCGAAAGCTGCAGAGGGAAAATTTTATGAATATTGTAGTAGTTTTGATCATCAATCCGCGAAGCGGAAAATTTATTTCAAACCTATTATATAGGGTGTTTCAACTAGGTGGTTTTATATAAAGTTTTAATAAATGATATTCTCTTTAACCCTCTTTAAAAATGTCCCCCGAGTATCAAATAGCCGACAATGACTATCCTAAATTAATAAAATTAGGAATAAAGCTGTCGAAATAAATTTGTGGGAAAGTTGCATATTCAAACAATGCGTGTGCCAGATGCAATTCTCTGCAACTCACGCACGTCTAACACCCTGTTCACATATAACTGGCTTATCCCTATCCCGGGGATGTGTTATTATGGCCTTATTCTTTGGGTTTAGTCAACTGGAAGTTAGACACCTCGTCACTTTGTTTTCGGACGTCACTAGCATGCAGTCGATTGATACGTTTTTCCGGGCAGTTTTTACCATATAAATTACATACGAAGATTACGATAATTAAGTGATCTGAAGTATACAAGGAATAGTCTGGAATTTTTTACTTTCGGTTATCCTTTGCCGTGATTTTAACTGACCTTCTTCTTATTGGCTTGGGCAGTACCTTTGCTATTTTGCATTAGCTTGCTGGTAGAGTCTCAAACGTAAATCCAGTAATTTCACTTTTCAAAACTAAAGATGCTCATAACTCGGCTAATTAGGAAGATAGAACGTTCCAGTCTTCGGCAATCGATTCAGCGGACAATTTTACATGTACCGGTGAATTGTGAATCGATAATTCGGAGCAATAAGGAAGTTAGCAGAAACCACTTTGTATTAAATCTTTCCATACCTACCCCTTGCTTCAAGATTTTCACTAGTAATAACCACTAGAGGTCAAATTATTTCCGGAAATTTTGTCGAGCTCATGAATATGGGATTCGGTAAGAAAATTCCACACCAAATGTGTTTCCAACAACATCAATTTTCGTCTTTATTAAGTTCTTGCAAAACAGGTTTTGTCAACTTGATTATTCAGTTACCATGGCAACTCATTGAAACTCTAAACTAGAAATTAATTCTGTCAAAAATTTGTCAAAACAACACGACGTAGAAAAATGTCTCGCTTCGGTCAAGAAAGTAAAAAAAATATTCGCCAGGAAATTAAGCAGTTGACACCAGCGAATACTAGGAAATCGAAGACAAGTGTATGGAGGCAGTTTATAAATTTTTGCACAGAAAAAGCGTATGATTTCGACAAAGCGGATATACCTGTGGAAGAACTGGCGCTCATTCTTAAAGACTATGCCTTCAACATGCGAAAAAAGAACTCCGAAGACTACAAGGAGAGTGTTATCAAAGTTCTATGGAATTCTACAGCTAAGCAATTGCAGGAATATTTTTTCGTAAGGTATAATCGCAAATTTAATCCATTCTCTGACATAGAATTTGTCAACGCAAGAGCTGCAAAAAATGCTAAACGTCGGAAGCTACAAATAGATCCATCCAAGAGAAAGGCAAGTTCATCCGCACTATCAGCAGACGAACTGATAAATATTATTGAGCTTTGGGACGAAAACACTCCGGAAGGATTGCAAAGAAAGTTTTTTCACATTGCTGCTCATGAATTGGCCTGGAGAGGAAATGAAGGAGCGGCAGCAACAATAGAATATTTTGTGGAGGAAATTGACAATCAAGGGAAACCAACAGGACGCATTGAGTATAACCCGGTTTTCTCCAAGACCACTCAAGGCGGTTCAAAAAGAATGGCCGACAGTAAGTGGCTTGTACCGAATACAGTCAATGAAGAATTATGCCCAGTAAGACTGTTTAAAAAACTAATAAGCAAGCGAGACCAACTCATCAAAACGAATCGTTTATTTTTAACTCCAAATCCAAACTGGCACCACCCCAATTTCAAAGGTTGGTACAAGAACATCCCGGTTGGACAAAATACAATATCTTCCTGGTTCAAATCGGCGGCATCAGTGATTGGAATCAATGTCAACAAGATCAAGATAACAAATCATTCTGCGAGGGCCACTGCTGTTTCAACTCTAGCCAAAACGGGAATTGGAGAACAGCAATTAATTAAAATAACAGGGCATGGTAGCAGTCACTCCATAAAACCATATCTGCAAATTGACTCGGGCCATCATCAGGATATAATTGACGCAATGAGGTCTGCTTCAACTTCTGCAACTTCAGTCCAAGAATCTCTAAATCAAGAGCAAGCAACTTCGAATCAACCTGCCATAGTATACAATAATTGCGTTTTCAATATAAACATCAATCATTATGGTCCATGAATTTAGAAAACATTTAAGCTTTTTGTTGAAATTGATCAAAAAATTTTTTGTCATTATAAACGTCAAAAAAATTTCCAGTATAATTCGCTGTTGGGTACCCACCAGGAAAAAATTTCCGATAAAATTCATCCGTTGCTATGGTGATCTGACAGAAATACACGTTCCGATTGGTTAAAAATTACAAGTGTGGAATTTTCGACAAAAAAAATGTTTTCGACATTAAAATTGCTCAAAATTTGTATAGAGGGGTTTTTTGGGACGAGAAAATAAAGTCATGAAATTTTCGTAAATCAACTTTTCAAAACTAAAGATGCTCATAACTCGGCTAATTGGAAAGATAGAACGTTCTAGTCTTCGGCAATCGATTCAGCGGACAATTTTACATAGGTATACCAGTGAATTTTGAGTCGATCATTCAGAGCAATAAGGAAGTTAGCGGAAACCACTTTGTATTAAATATTCCCATACAATATTGAGCGTGTAGCAAAATTATATTAATAAACGTAATAACAATTTTTGTAACATTATATGGAGGCGAGGTAAAAAGTATTCGAATTATTAATTCTAATTTCACACTAATTCGCATGTTTTTGCCCGTCATTCGGATTAAAATGGAAATATAATTAATTGAAAAATGAATTTTGACGCTAGTACAGATTATATCTAGCAAAAATATAATACCAGAATAGCCACAGCATTTTGGCTTTCAGTTTGAATTAAGCGGTCCGATGACCAGATTGAAATTTTGATTTTCGTATTTTAAAACAGGCAATACGTTTTTATAAAATAAACTGTTTGTTCAGAGTTGATTAAATAAATTTTTACTCCCCTTTTTCAAAAAGTCACCCTCTAAAAATAAGTTATCTCATACCTTTTGACATCGGATGTCTCTGGATTTACTATACTACTACTACTACTAAAGTGTATCGAATTCCCCTATTGAAAATTTCTATTCTAATCCTTCACAGTGCATCGTGAAGCATTACATCTTTCTCCTACAGTAATTCAGATGGCTTTGTTGTTGTATTAAATTGTTTTCAGTAACGAAATCTAGTAATCGCTACTATTTGGGGGTACTTGAGGGTTTTCAATGCGTGAGGAAGACCATCATAATCGAAGGGCTACTAAAATTAAGAATATACAGTCCGTCCATAAAGTAAAGTAGCGCATAAATTCATTATTAGCTAAATAAATAATATTCATTAGGGTTTGTTGGTGGATCTGTCTTTAGATTTTTGATAAGATCGATTAAATTTTCCATATATATCAGCGAAAAAATGTCGAATGAAACCAATAGAGGAGTTCAGTCCAAGCTCAGTGTGGCCAACACTAAGTGCTTTTTTCTGACAAGAATGAAGGTTGAGGTCTACCCTATCTACCTCCATGTGATGCCTTTTGGTCAATATAATAGGTTAACAATAATATTTAAATAAAAGACATAAATTCCCTTGAAGCTAATTTCAATAAATCATAAGAACGTTGAATCGTTGCATGAATAGAAGTAGTAGGGTGTATTCATAATTTTAATAAAGCAATATAGATCTTCGCAATGATACAAAACATACAAAAATCTTATGTTTCGAATGGTAGACCTAAACTGTCATTTTTGTCAGAAAAAACACTTTTGTTGGCCACACTGACCTTAGACTGAACTCATCTATTCGGCAAGACATTCTTGTTGTCTTCCACAATTTTTTAGACTCCCAACAGTGTAACAAAATTTTTAGAATGCTCTACGTAATAACCACTATACTATTTGAACAGAGCAAATAAAATTTGCTCGATGTAGAGCGAAGCAAGCACAGAATAGTTGGCCGACTGGGATGTCACGCTGGTTACTGTTAGTGTTGTTGAAATGATAGGTCAAACAATTCGTGAGCAATCGAGTGTGCGGAGGAAATGCCAATGTAAGAAGGAAAATGCCTGTAAATGGGGCCGTTTCGCCGCTCCACCGAAAATCACCAGCTATTCGATATAACGTATCGAACGAAACCGTTTTCGACATCATTGAAATTGACTTTGTATATGCCTATTTATACAATGGGTTAAGTTTGGAAGATCGGAAGAGAAAGGTTAGATGGTGAAAAGTGAGTTTTTTACAAAATTTAACAACATTCAACTACTTAGGAGTGACGATGGGACAGGAAAAGAGCGGGTGCAAGAAAGAATACTCAATGGCTCAATGGAAACCAAGCTTACTGCAGAAATAGAAAACTTCGGAAAAGTAAAGCCATAAATAAAAATATACAAAACACTAATAAGACCAGTGATCGCGTATGGCTTAGAAACAACGGTAATACACTAAGAAGAAGCAGAAGACTTAAAAATCTTAGAAAGAAAGATTCTTAAAACGATACTGGGGCCGAACATACCAAGAACTAGGGAAAGGAGACTCAAAACTAACAAAGAAGTAGAAAGCGAGTTGAAAAATGAGACAATCGTAAAATATATAAAAGCACAACGCCTAAAATGGGCAGGACATATTATGAGACGAAAGCCTGGAGAAATGATAAGAATAACACAATGGACTCCTCTATGGCCGAGAAGAAGGGGAAGATCCAGAGAAAGTTGGAGGATCAGATAGAAGATGATAATAAAAAGGATGGGAATCAAAGAGTGGAGAGAAAATGCAGAAATAAAGCAGAATGGAAGGAAGGATACACAAGAAATTGTAACAATAAGAAGTGAAAAGGGAGTAATCCACCCTAATAAATGGATTTAAAAGCACATTAGCGTTAGCCACAATCTAGTAGATTTCATCAAGAAGCTAAGCTGGTAAATGATTAGAAACTAATTTAAATAGATATTCTTACAAAATCTAACAATAATTCATTGTTCAAAATGGTCTAGAGACCATATAGATGAATGGATATCTTCATAGATGAATCTGGATTTCACAAGAGTAAGCTATTGGTGGAATGGAGAGGATCAAGCACTTTCAGGGGATCCATATGATGTATAACCCGTAGTTTAACCATTTACGCAAACTGAGGACCAGATTTACTCTTTTTCTAAGTAGTTTACAATATTAAGTGATGCATCAAATCGATGGACTTTTGACAAAACATCGTAAGCGTCTTGAGTCAAATTTTACAGTAGACGTTTTTCTCGGCTGATTTTCATGTTTTTGATTAAAAGTATGTGAATCTTTCTACGAATATTATTGAATCATTATAGTTTAGCTTGGACTTTTCATTTTGATAAATTCCGTCATTATTCAATCAATTTTGAAGCTTACGATGTTTTGTCAATACTTTTTACAAATAAGTTACATATTCATTTGTCGCTTAAGAAAGACTTACGATCTTTTGTGGGACCAATTTAAAAGAAAATCACTTTTAATAAACTGAAACTTTTTATCCAAGAATGTAAATATTTGGAATAATATGTTAAATTTCATGCTTGTTAGAAATTGTCTTCGTCTTCCCCATCTGGAGCTTCGGCCTTGCCTTCAAATTGTTTATAGGTACTCATTGAAAAAAAAATTTGGTATAACCATAAGGTTCTGGAACTTCACAAGGGAAAGTTTTAATGGGTGTTTGTAAACTCATGACAAAAGCCAATCTCTCTGCTTAGAATGACTGCCCAAGCCCCAGTAATACTCGAAAATGTTATGTCGTTCTTGTTCTGTCAACTTTCCCGCACACCCATTTTGACATCTTTTTGTTTTGCAAGGATTTTCTTGAACTGATTTACCTACCCCTAATGCTTATTCGATTTTTTTTGTTCTTTTTCTTGATTCAGTTTTAGTTTTCCTAAACCCTAAGTACATGGCGCATAAGATCTTTTGACGGGAACATATTGATGAATACGATAAAATCACAACAACTTCACAAATGAACTGCTGGATACGATAATTTAAATCTTGATTTTATTGCTTTGAGATGAATACAGGCTAGAATTGTAAATGCTAAATTTGTGTGGTTTACCTTTAGATGTAAAAACCTCGTTTTCAAGAAATATGTCGCTTACGATGTTTTGTCAAAAATGCATCGAAATGTACGGCTAAAGTGAGCATAATAAAATATGCTTACTTTAGATATCGGCGGAAAAGCAATAAAAAAATATTTTTTAATGATACAATTTAATACAATTGAAATAATAATAATAATAATAATAAACAATATTGATCCAAAAAGTCATAAACTTTCAAATTTAAGCAAATATCGTTAAACTTTATATAAGTTAAAGTTGATTATTTCGAATTTCTTTGTCTCAATTCACGAGACAGGTACGGGCGACCTTATAAAGTTGGTAATTTCTTTTCTCGGAATTATCTCACTTGCCATATTCGCACATCTTTCTATTGTAGCAAGAGCAACGGCAGCATCCAGCCATCCACCATTTTCCTTAATCTGTTTCCATTTTTGTAATCCCCCGCATTCCTTTGAACGCCAAAGCTCTACACCCTCGCCGTTTCCATGCCGACCGCATCCCCAAAATAACCATACACCAATTTTCCCCTCGCCTTATCCGAGGTAATTTTATTTTATATAAATATTTTTGCACGCAGCATCGACAACAAGAATATTTACACAAACGTCAGCTCGATTTTTTTTTAAACAAAAATTGTGTGGTTTTGATGATGCTGGAGATTTACTTGTTTCAACTAGGAAACATGAAAAATATACACATATATGTACAATTTTAAGTGAAAAATATAAAATATTGTCATTGGAGGAGAATTTTCGTAATAAATACTGTTTTTTATTGGTATTTATCCTTCTCCAACCTAAACTCGCATAAAGAGGAATGTTTTTTGGAATCTATTATGCCTTTTTTAACCTTAACACCTCAAATATAATTAAAAACTTCGCAACACGCCCTACCAATGATAACAATTTACATAAAATGACCTCTTTTTATTGCCAATTCATAACCTCAATGTTTACAATGACAAGTTAAACAATAACCCCTTAAGAACTCTTCAAATATTAGAATATTTCAGTACGCCACTGTTTATGATCTCATCCTAGATACCTGTGAGTTTCTGTGCTTCGGCAAACAAAAGCTACTTCTTGTCACTAATAGAGTTTGTGGAGCGGTGACATACGACATGTTATACAAACACGGCCCTCGGGATACATAGCCAGATCTTGAGCAAACTCAGATAGAGAGACCCTTGCTTAACAGTATTTACTCTACCTACTAAGGATGTCATATACTGATACAAAATTAAGCAGGATACAGGATCAGCAGTGCGGCAACCTCGGCTCTGTATATTATAAGTTAATTTAAATGAAATTTAAAACTCGTCAATAGATTTTATTTGCAATTTTTTTTCCTTATACGCTTGAGGGATTTGTTTAATGTATTTGTTGGCATTTGTTGTTATTGAAGGATCTGGGGACCTGAACCCTTTTGCGGAATCAGCCTCAATGTAATATTGGAAGAAATAGGTAAAGCCGAAAAAAAGAGAAGATCTGACCATTGGAACGATCTAGTAGGGCTTATACAATCAAAGACTCTTCTGGGTGACTACAACCTGTTGAGATCAAATGAATGCATAAGTCAAAGTAAAACTGCACTGAGAGTTTTGACAGGGATCCTAACGGGACATTGTCGCCTGAATGGGCACCTGAAAGAGCTCAATCTAGGAAGAAGAATGTAGATTTTGCGGCATGGAAGAAAAAACCTCCATCCAAATACTTTCCAACTGCACAGCACTTCAGAATCCTAGAGCACAGCACCTCGGAGATTACTGGATAGAAGAGGAACAGTTACCTAAGTTTTTCTAGTTTTTTACTTTTTTGCTCTTTTCCATCAGTAATTTGGCTCGAAAAAATTTGACATGAATAATAATAGCTTTAAATGTTTTTAATTGAAATAATAAATAATTTTTCTTAGTGTAAATGGAATTGACCGGTAGTTGCAGGTATATATAGCTAACTACAACCGCACAATAATACCTTTAACAGTATAAAAATTTCTATAGAAATTGTAAAGGAATTTATCAAAATGATACTCCAAAACTATAATGGACCATTTTTGAAAATATATTGCGACAAATACTTCTGTCGACACTACTAAAGGGATTTATGTATGTCCTCGAGTTTTTCTGTTAAGGCCACTTTTGTACGTGAAATTGCATTCACTTTTGTCAAAGGAACCGATTTTAAGGACTTGCTCGATATTGAATGGGATTTTTTGGTTGATAATTTATGTTTTCGCTTCTTTTTTTATATAAATATCCAGAAAGGTAGTCGGATTCGGCCAATTTGTAAAGAAAAATGATGAACATGTGTGTTAGAATAAAGGTAAATTGAATGAGGAGATCGATGAACTTGTAGGGGATGTAAACATATTAATTCTTTTGTCATGTCAAAAGTTTTTGTTGTTCACATTTCAGAAATAAATAGGTGAATGCAAATATACACAATTTCACTCAATTTTCGAATGTACAGGGTCTCTAAAAACTCTCAACAGCAGGGTTATACAATGCCCTAAGTTTTACGTTTGTAGTTTTCTCTCAAATACCTTCAAAGGACTCTAGCTCCATTGGAAAAACTTTTGGATAAAGGTTAAACATGGAAGCGGCTATAAAAGCTGTTAGCTCCATGCAGATAAATTCCTTACTCGTTTGGGACTGCTTAGAGACTCTACTAGAGCCCTAGCCTGGTTACCAAGCCACTTAGATCAAGATCACGAGAGCAATGAAGAGGCAGACTCACTAGCCTGAGAAGGGACACGTTGTGCTCAGAGCCTGTTTGTGGCATAGCAAAAGCAGTACTTGGCCAAAAAAGTAGTCTCATTGATGGTGGAACAAATCACCAAGAATAAAACAGGCCAAGGAGTTTATGAGAATAGGAAAATAATCAGGATCCTTACTTAACAAGCAAATGCAGGTTTTGCCAAGAAGATGAAGAAACCTCAGTACACATACTATGGTACGGCCTGATCAGGCTCCCAAGTAGCGATTTAAATTCTATAAGGTTTGTATAAACAGCTATAAGATATATCTTATAGGATACTAAAATTCTTATAACGGTCTATACAAAACAATTAAATGATCCTTATACAACTAAATATCTAATAAAGTCACATTTTTCAATACAGTTTCATATTTCCAACTCAATTGCTCATTTACAAGAGTTGCTTATTTAAACATAGCGATTTATAATACAAAAATTGTATCCCAAAGAAATGTCTTAAACAATATTTTTATTGTAAAATGGAACGGTATCCGATAACTGTTTTATAACGAAGAATATTTAGGCACTATACAACTAGAAAGTGTTTTATAATGCAACGCAATTAAATGCTATACAATATTTATTATTCAACATTATACAGCTTCAATAAGACAAGCTCAAGTAACTATTTTATAATGTTGTAGCTGTTAGTTATATAGTATATTATAGAACTCTTATACGATAGGTATAAAAGTCTTATAAAATGATATTTTTGATATTGTATAAACTTGCTTATAAGGTATTATATCATTTTAAAAGAAATGATCGTATAATGCGTTATAGCTTCACTATAGAATCATTTAATACAAGTTTCTTTAAAAAACAAAATCAACGCAACAAAAGGCTTAATGAAAACAAACAGTCCTTAAAACAACGCTGTTATACAACAATTCAGTCCTCTTAGAATTCCATTTTGCTTTGCTGAAGGTTTCAATGGTGGGGGGAGGAAAAACCACAACCCTCTCAGTATATGGAGGACCTGAGGTTTACCATTGGAAGTCTAGCAATAAGAACGAGTGAAGACAAGGAGCTCTAAGTAACAGCCTTATATCCAACGTATCCTATGCTAGGCTAGATAAAGGTAAAATCACATCTAGTATATCTGTAACTTAGATTTGGCATGACACCCTGTATGTATTTAAGGTAGTAGGTCTTCCAAACGAAATAGAAATCGTCTCCTTATTAAAAATAACAAAAAAGATACCACAAAAAATCTTTAATTGTATTAGAAGATTAAAATATGATGAGCATTGAAACGGGCTAATCTATATGCTTACTCTATTTTAGTTCCAAAGTAGAGAGCCAATATCTTTTCGGTAGCTTTCGGCGAAGTTTCTCGATAAAGTTTATTTAGGGTAATTCGAACTAACCGATGAACCAAAATTTGCATTTCTCTAACCAGAATAACTGTTTACTTGTAAGAAAATGAATAAAAAAGTTTTATATTTCTTAAACTATCATCACTAGTGTGATAATTTTTTTTAAATAAACTGCTACGCTCAATAATTGATATTCTGTAACACAACAAGAGGGTTCCCCTGACGTTATCGACAAAGAATACGACGAAAGAGAAAATGGCGGAGTTCCGGTTCGCCATTGGACAGATGGGCTCATTTGTTTTTATGTTGATAAAAGGCGGGATGTGTGTTGCAGTTTGGCACCAGGTGCTTTAGTTTTTGGTTTGTAAGTAGCCGTTTCGGCTTGTATGGGGGATAAAAGGGAGGGAGAGCTTATTATAAAGCGGCGTCTACCTTGCGGGTTATGAATGTTTTTAATAATTTTGTATGACAATGTAAAATAAGGGGTTGAATTAGGGATGTTACTGTAGGGAATATAAACAAACTGATGTGGTTGGTATAAAATGGATGGTATATTTTTCGTTGTGATTATTTTTAAAATGAGAGGTCGTTAAATTAAAAACTTTCACTTTATTAAAAACATCATGTCACAGTATTTTTTTGAAGCTGAATTTTTATCCTGAAAAATTATTAAAAGTGTGGAAAGCAAAAGCGCGCTATGAACGTAATGTCACTTTTCCCACATTCGTAACGTCAAAGACCTTACGACCATGAAACCGACAGACCGATATTTACGTAGGATTTGTAAGGTTTGCTTCCCTGGTTTTTGAATTTCGACATCATCTAACCTCTAAATCGATATTGATATTCTCTTTGTTCTTGCTGTTATTTTGATTATTGTGTTTTGTTTGGTTCCAAAACGTTCAAAGTGTGCTTTGTACCAACTTGCTCAAATAACAATATAAATTGCCCAAGCAAAATGTTCGTTTACGTTCTACTAGATGAAAACAGACAAAAATATTTATTTCTTTCTTTCTCTTATCCTTATGCCTTCTCACTTCTCAGGAGTCGGATTGGAGTTCTTCCCGAACCCATGTTTTCCATTCTTTTCTGTCCCTGGCTAATGTCTTCATCTCTCCTAATGACTTTCCTTTGTTCTTTCCAATTTCTTCAATCTGGTCTATCCATTTCCTCCTGGGCCTTCATCTTTGTCTTTTTCTTGATATTCCCATTTCCATTACTTTTCTCGCTTTTCTATCTTGCTTCATTCTTACTAGGTGGCCAAACCAGTTCAATTGTTTCTTTTTGATATTTGATATTATTGGGTCTTGATTAGTTACCTATACTTCTGATTTCTTCGTTGCTTACTTTGTCCCATTTCGTTTTTCCTGCTATTCTCCTTAAATATTTCATTTCCATTGCATTTATTTTTGTTTCATGCCTTTTCTGCAGTACCCAGTTCTCTCTGGCATAAGTTATAGTTGGTACTGTAATTTTGTTGTATATTTCCATCTTTGTATTCATATCAATGTATTTATGGCTTAATAATGTTCGATTTAAGGAATAATATAATCTTATTGATTTATTTGCTCTGTTATTAAGTTCTGCGTTTTTTTCCCATCTTCTGTTAAAATACTTCCTAGGTAGTTATAGCTTATTACTCTTTCTAATGTTTTGTGATTATATTTCAATTCCTCGTAATTATTCCCCTGTTTTTCATTTACTATCATTACTTTGGTTTTCTCTGTATTTATTGTCATATTCATCTTTCCTATTTCTCTTGCCAGTAAGTTAATTATAGTTTCTGCATTTTATTTCTCGATTTTGATATGAGTTCGATATCGTCTGCGTATAGTAGGTTATGTACTTAGTCTGTCCGGTACCATATGTTCCTGTACCCTATTATCGTGTCCAGATTTCCTCCTTGTCTTTTTATTTCCTTCACTATTTTGTCCATAATAATAACAA
The DNA here is from genome assembly GCA_910591675.1 of Galerucella calmariensis. Lineage (NCBI taxonomy): Eukaryota > Metazoa > Arthropoda > Insecta > Coleoptera > Chrysomelidae > Galerucella > Galerucella calmariensis. Next base: position 190,862 of record CAJUYG010000204.1, read on the forward strand.
ACAACAGTGGGCTTAAACTATCACCTTGTTTTTATACCTTTTTTCATTGAAAACAGACAAAAATCATGGTGCGAAAAAGCAAAAGTTGACCAGGACCAAGAAGATTTGCTGTTGTGAATTTTCATAAATAAATTGAACTAAATAAGTTATTAATCACTAACTTTTGGCAGATTTTCTCCACTGCCCTTTGAATGTCCTGGCTCCATTTCTTCTAATAATATAGATTAGCAACTCAAAAGTAAAAATATTGGCAGGTTCCCACACAACTCTACTTTTTAAAACAAGAAAACATCGTTGTGGACCATCCTAAATACAGCCCCAGCCCAAGTCGTAACGACTTTTTAACTTTTCCAAAAATTAAGAAAAGTTCAAAGGTTTAAGCTCCCAAAAAATGCAGTCAACGCCTTTAACAACAAGCGATAGTCTAAAGGATGCAAAAATGCATTTCTATAAACCTCTATAAAACTGGAAATAAGAGATTCTAATAGACAATACTACTACTACTTGTTTATGTTTGCTCTTATTTTTTTAGAAAGACACCAAATTTAAATGAAGAAAAACCAATTTCACCAGAAGCAATTATTGGGAGTGATTTACCGGGAAATTCGGCGCACACTATCAATTCTCCGTTACATAATCCTTCCAAGTCCTCTAACAAAACGTGTTCTACTAATTGCAAAGCGCCTGCGTAAAATTTCCATCGATAACAAAATGCGATACGCATTGCGTGAAATGGAATTTCTTCCTACACCTTGCAAAAACGAAAACAACCACAGCCCACTCGTTTGGCTGTCAAATATTTAAATCAGATTCAGTTTGTATCCCTTTTGAAATTTTAAATTCATTTTGTGAAGAAATTTCTTTATTAGTAGTTAATTCTTTGAAAACATTACAAATATTTTGTTAAATTAAGGTGACTGGAGGTTTTTTACGGTCAATGCAGATAATTAAAACTTCCACACACTCATTTTTGGATTATGTTAGTCAGAAAAATTAGCCGGTAAGGCAACTATTAGCAAAAATGCTTCCCCATTCCATAAAAAATGTCTAACGAACGAATGGCCTCTGATGCCCGTAATTATAAACAAGACTTGAGGCCAAGCACGTCCAGGGACTTATATAAGGGGGGAGTTTTGGGGGTTCAAACCCTCCTCATAGAAAATACAATAAAGGTACAATAATTTTTTATTAGCATACTGCCGCAATATGAGTATTCATCGGGATGTGGCAATAGAAATAGATTCCTTAACAATTGTGAATAATTTAGCTGAAGAGGTTAAATTTACTTTTGTGAGATTGATTTTCTGTTTTAATAAAGGCTTCAATTTTCAATCAACTATCACTTTTTTTAATAGGTGCTCCCAAATTAAAATACAGGTAACATCTCGGCTGGTATGGGAATGCGGCGAAGAATTTAGAAGACTGGCGACTCGGAACAGTGTAACACTGGAGTGGGTCCCAGGTCAAAAAGGAATCGATGGCTATGAAAAAGCTGACGAACTTGCAAGAGCAGGATCGTCAACACTGATGAACGGACCCGAACCATCTGTAGGCATCCCCAGATGCTCCACTAGGTCATGGTTAAAAGGGTGGGTAAAAGAACAATCCGCAAAACTCTGGAAGAATACGCTTAGGCAAACACATGGGAAGAAATTTATAAAAGAACCATAAGAAAAAGTAGCAAAAGAACTACTCTCAATGAGCAGGAACAAACTACGCACCATAACGGGGCTTCTTACGGGACAATTTCCCACAAGGACACTGAAATTATGCAACTGTGAGACGCTGGACCACAGGAGGCAAAAACTAAATGGAAGACCCCAAATGACTCCAGAAGACTTCTACAACCAACCAGTAAAGAACCTGTATGAGGTAATACAGGAAACGGATTGGCTGAATAGGCTGTAGTCAGAATGTTAGGAGAATCCACAATAAGCCCAAGAGGCTGAGATGGTGCCGCCGAAGGGACGGATCCTTCAAAAAATATATATACATGGTTTTAACCATTTCAGCAGAAGGGGGCAAAACGAAAAACGATGTTTAAAAATACTTTTAGATGTAGCCAAGTCAAACAAATAATGAAAAAAAAACTTAACATTATTTCTTGAACTTGAAAAATTGCTTTAGGTCGTGGCACTCGATTTTTTTTGCCTTAGGCGGTGCCTTCAATGAAGCTTTCCCCTTCTAAACCTACCAGATGAAAAAAACCAAAACCCTCCCCATGTAAAAGCTATAGCTACGTGACTGAGCACGACTTGAGTATCAGTTTTTGACACATTTACATGTAAAATGTGTCAAAAACTGATGCTCAAGGCCGTGCTCAGCCTCAAGTCTTGTTTATAAGTACGGGTATTAGAATGAGTTTCCGTGATGATTTTATTACCCTCAAATTTTAGTTCTTTTTCTTAGTTCACTTGTTTCTACTAAGTTTTTATGGGCTATTAAGGAATAAGTAAATTTTTACGAGCATTTGGGTGAAATGAAAATGCGGCAAACTACTTCCAGAGGAGACATATTTCCGAAAACAAAACCATGGTATTCACACAAAATTTGAAATGGTATATTACGTAACGTGTGTGGTAAGAATCATTTTACGCACGTGCGTGAAATGCTTTACAGCACGGGTTACGTACTATACTTTACCTACGACCTACTTGTACTTGTATTTATAATCCTATTATTAATAATACTTGAATAACATCAACAATAGATATTTTTAAAAATTTTTATTGTATATCACTTAATTCCATAATAATAATTGTTTATAGTAACAGTACAGTTATTAAACAAAAATTATAAATCGCTTCCTTTGCTTGTTGAAGCAAAAGAAACAACAGTTACATTATTAGAGGTGCTTGGTAAACTTTCATCTCCATCTCTATTACTCTATTACCAATGAAAGAAGCACATTAAAGAACTAAAGTTTAATCATTATTGATATATTGTTGATAATCGAAATTCCATTTTTCAATTATAATTAATACATATACTTAGCCTTTTGGCTTTTCATAGGTAAACGTGGCAATATCGAATGTTTTCACAAGGGCGACGTGTATTGACAGTTGCTAAGATGTTGCTAGGGAAGCCGTGCGATTTACTTTACAGTTGTGCTTCATTCCATTGATGCCGACTGTGTGTTATTGACTGATTACAGGGGGGGTCGTAGTTAAAAAAAATTATATCAATACTTACACTAGGTATATTGTCGTTATTGCACACTGCCTCACTGAGAAGCCTGTCTCTGATCTCCCATGCGAATATCGAAGGACACTCCCTCTTGAACTCGGCAATTTTATTTACCACAGGCGTTGTTGCAACTCTAGGCTTCGATCCACCGATAGCTCTTGGTTTAATAGATCCAGTTTCGTAATACCTGTCAACAAAACTACCATCAGCCAAACATACAGCCAGACTTATTACCAGAATATTACCTGCCCAATATTTTGGAAACGCAGCCGTTGGATACTTGCAAAATCCTAGAAATGTCGCATGGTCGAGCTCCCGAATGAGCTAACTCGACGATCTTTTGCCGAGTAGAGTCTGGTAATGGACGACCGTTTACGTAGACACCTCCTAGTTGATTGATTCCGCTATGACCGGCTGTGGAACATCCAAACAATGAATTTTGGCTCATTGCATGGTGCATGAAGTCCTCTTCTGAAAAGAGGTAATAGATTTTTATCGATTCTTTGGATATTTGAATCGATAATTACCAATATACACTCAGGTGCAGAAAAAACGGGCCACCTATTATTTTTTCAAAATCGGCTTAATTTGGTTATTATTTTGGTTTTTAAATTATATATTTAGTATTCTTTATCAACAAAGGACTTCCTTCTAAATACAAAAAGTTGGAATACATGTGTATTTTCTCGTTTTACATAAAAAAAGAACATTTTGGAAAATTCAAATTCAAAAGTTCCATATTTCATTCATGCAATTCGAAAGGAGCTTATGTGTTTTCAATTGTTGGGCGGCTGCTAGGCAATTTTTTGTTAATGTTAATATTGTCAATATCAACGTTGACAATTTTAAAGTCTTAATTATGGTTTTAAGTGCTGAAGATTGTGCTAAAGCAGTAGCTCTTGTGGAAGATGGACGAAGCCAAAGATATGTGGCTCGATTACTCAATGATAGTCGTTCTACCATTCAAAGGGTGTTACAACGTTTTGGGGATACTGGAAGAAACACAAGAAGGCCTGGTAGTGGTAAAATACGGGTAACTACCGCTCGAGATGACAGATTTATTGTACTAAATTCTCTAAGGGATCGTCATTTGACTTCAGTACAGACAAGAAATCGACTTCTGGAGGTTCGTGGTAAATATGTAAGTAAATGGACAGTTCGCTGAAGATTACATGAGGTTGGGTTAAAAGCTTTTAGGCCAGCAACTGGGCCTAAGTTACTTCCACGTCACCGGGTAGCGAGATTGCACTTTGCTCGTGAACATAGCAATTGGAATCTTATGCAATGGAGTAATAAACTCTTTACCGATGAGTCCAGGTTCTCGCTACATTCACCAGACGGACGAAAACGAGTATGGAGACGAAATGGGGAACGATTCCAAGAATGTGCTTTTAGCCCTAGGCTAAGTCATAACGGAGGTTCCGTAATGGTATGGGCAGGTCAGCGAGATGCGTCAGTGAATACTTGACAGAAGTTGGTATTGAAAAAATGAACTGGCCAGCATGTTCTCTGGACGCATATCCTATAGAACATGTGTGGGACATGTTAGGTTGACGTGTTAGAAGTCGTGCTATAGCACCAACCACACTAATAAATAAGCTTCGTGTAGCTCTTCAAGAAGAATGGGAGAATATTCCTCAGAATGCAGTTCGTGAGCTCATTAGTGGGATGCCACGCCGTATGCAAGCAATAATTAGGGCTAGAGGAGGAAATACCAAATACTAAAGTCTATTTTATGTAATAAATTTTGTTTTCTGTACCTCTAAAGTTTGCTGTTGTTAACATAAATTTCACTAAGTATACATGTATTTTTCCTTTATTCATGTCATTGTTTATTAAGTTTAGTTTAAGTAACACATTCTTCTCTTTTTATACCAGAAGGAAGTCCTTTGTTGGTAAAATGTAAAAAGTGTAAACCAAAAGCCAAAATAATAAACAAATATAGCCGATTTTGAGAAATAAAATAGGGGGCCCGTTTTTTTGCACCTGAGTGTATATAGTGAATTCATAAACTTTAAGGTTATAATTGTCACCTTTCCTATATTTTATGAAATAGGAAATTGTGTATAGAAAAAAATGCTGAAGTGATGTGGAATACATATCTTTATTATTAAAACTAACAATGCATTACAATGGTTCCGAGGGAATAACAACCCAGAACTTCCAAAGCTAAGCGGATTGTAGACTGGAAGCGGGAACGTTTAAGTGCGTTATAATCTGATAATACATTAGTGAATAGATAGAGATAGAAGGAGAATCGGAGAGAGGGAGGTTGGTATATACAGACTATCTATTCAACTATATATCAACAGTGAAGTACAAAGTATTATTTATAAAGGGAAAATAATGGGAAATGTTTGAAAATTCGTTCAATAATTGACGTAAGGAGACAGAAAAAGTTGCAAGATGAGTAGAATGCGTGAAATGGGAAAATGACGAACGAATAAAAAAGAAAATAAGAGATCTGTGTCCGCTAATTCGATATATTGGCTCTAAAAAAACACAAAACTATGGATATAAAATTGAAATTTTTGGAGGGAACTCTCTTGAAGCCAATCTATTGAGAAAAAAATTTTACAATACCATAACCCGAAGAGTTTCCATTTTATGAATCGTCAAAGTAAAACTATTGAAAACATCCAAAGAGCCACAATCTGGGATATGAAATAAAGCTTAACTAACAGTTAAAACGTTTTAATGATGACCGATCGATTCAAGGGAAGAGTTCACGTATTTGAGTGGATTTTAAAACGGTATTTTCAATCATTAAGAGACTTAAAGGAGAAAATGTCAACGAAATGAGCATTAATGGTCATTTGCACCAACTCACTGTTTAAGTAAGTGTACTCAACTGAGTAGAGCTCAAAATATAATCCTTCCTTAAAAATTTAACCCTTGCACCATGTCAACTATAGGTCGGCTTAGCTAAGTATCCATGCAGTTTGGCATCAATGCAAATTCTAGGAAATTTTTAGTTTAATATGCCATTATTGTCATTATTTGTTTATGGCATTTATGTTTAGTTTGTGTCTGACGTGGAAATCTAAACATTGAATAACATTTTTCTGAGCTCGCAAAATATCTTAGACAAGTTAGCAACTGGTTGATTGGACTAAGGCTGTTGTTCCTAAAGCGGAAAAAACCACCAGCCAAGCAACTTTTAGGTTAACAGAATTTAAGGCTTAGGTTAAGGGAGGTTTAAATTGAGTTTTGGTGCAACAAAACTATTAACTTTAAGTGGCCCTTAACCCTAAGCTTCACTTAAAATAGTTGGTGCAAGTGGCCATTGGAGACTTAAAAGAGAAAATGTCAACGAAATATTTTTGGGGGTATTTTTTGGGAAGAGAAATTGTGAATTTTCTAATTTTACTTTACATCAACAGTATTGCTACAGAAAGGGTTAACGTTAACAACAAAAATTGTTAAAATCAAATGAGTAGTTCAGGAGGTAACCACCGTGTAAAATTTATGGAAAAAGAATTTTTTACTGCCCCAAAAGAAGTAGTGTTTCAATTAGAATTGTTTAAATTTTTGTTACACCACTGCTGCCCTTCAGTAGCCTTCATATCATTTCGAAGTTAGTAAGTTGCTTTGAAACTATTCACTGCATATGCCTCGTGTTTGATGCGCCATATTATTATCCCAATTTGATTCACAATGGTTTCGACATTAGACAGATAGATCGAATTATTTCGGGTACTATATGGATGATATAAAGTTTCTTGAACAATAGATCTAACTACTCAAGACATTACTCACTAAGAGGATACTATATTTTAGGTTTGTTACAAAAAGAAAGCAAGGATCTTGGAAAATTGAAAAAAATGGTATAGATCAGTGGTACGCAGGAGCTGTAATCCACGTAGCTAGATTGAAATGATACTTCCAAGTGGAACTGCATTTTTATGCACAAGATCTCCAACACAAGATAAACAGCGCTTTCACAGCTTCCGTGTCTACGATCAGGTTCAGTCGTGGCTAGGTAATTACCACGACCCTGAAGACTGGGGTTGGAGAAATATAGACAGTTATTTTCATTCCAATACAAAGCGCACAACCTCCAGCACCCATTGAGCTTCTGTAGTTGATGTTCTGCAGATGTAACGGTATCTGTGGACGGCCTCAAATGTTCTGCAGTGTGCATCCATCGGGGAGGCTTCAAAATTAATTGATTTGAAGAAGAATCTTTCTATAAAAATAACTGTCACTAAGTAACGAAATATTAAACATCAATAAGGGCCAGATAATGAAAGTGATTAATCGGATCGATCCAATATTTTCAATTTTATAAGGATAATGTCCGGAAATTAAGAAAAAATAATACTAGACTTCCTTTTTGGGTTTATTTAGTCCTCTAAGCAGATAACAAAATCACCAAAAATCCTTCAGTATGAAACCAGCCGTTGAAATTTATTTAATTCCGGTCTAGGTCTTCATTCGCATTTATCTACATCCACAATTCACATACACTCGCTAATCTACCTTGTACGAATTCATTCAAAGTGGGTGAATCACGCTCGGAAAAGCACAAAATAGGACAAAGATTAAATCCTATCTTGAAAATGGCTGCTATACGCATCGAAGACAACTTCACGGGTGTTAATCTTCTCATATAAGTACGCGAAAATCCTGGAAAATGTGTCTGGTTAACGTGAAAATTGTGGATTTTCGATGGGAAATGCATATCGAGTAGCGACAGTTAGTTCTTTCTCTTTGGGTCAAAATACGTTCGAAATCACATTTTTCTGAGTACCATGAAGAATTAAACAACAAACTAAACACTTTAACACAAAAATAATTTTCAAAATAAAAAATATCTGCAACCTATTTTGCTTCATTGATTTCTATAAGCTTATAGTATGTTTTTTTGTTTAGATTTGCGAATGTCGGTAACAAGATAAGCGGGAGGAATCCTCTTTTCATATATAATGGAAACGAGGAGAGGAAAATCCACAAGCACAACAATAAACCTCAAAATCAAGAACGATTCCAAAACCACAGTTTATGTAATCCTCTAGAGGGAGTTTTCGATTCTAATGTAAGTATATAAAAAGAACTTATATCTTCATAAACCAATTATTGTACAAATGAATTTGTTGTTGATAAAAAAATGTTGTATTCATTTGTTTTTTTATAATTACAATTACTCAGGAATACTTAGAACATAGTCACAATTCGGGAGGAATTGATTTACAAGTTTGGTTCAAAGGCTCAAGATTATTCTTTCACTACATCTTTTCTATTACAAAATCCGAAACTACCAGCAGCTCATTTTATTCAGAGACCATCAGCAATCTATTTCAGGACAGCTCCTTACCTTACCTACCTGGTGCCCATAACAAACTTAGTTTGCTGTATTCACCCAGTTGATTGAAGGATAGTTCGGAGCTCAAAGCTGTTTTAGACTTGTAGTAGGATTCAGAGCCTTTAAAGCAGACAAAATGTGCGTGAGCTTCTTCATGGATTGGGGTATTTCAGCCCTAAGTATCCCAAGATGTTCACTTAGATGTCCTGGGTATAAAGATTTAGCCTGAGTTAACCTATAGGCGTTAGAAAAGCTATCCTCTGTACTTTTACATGTATTGGAGGAAGGTCAAGATTTACCTCTACTCATATGCTTTGATTTTTTTCGAAAAAATTAGATGTCCTTTACTTATACATTTTTTTTCCAATATCTGTGTGAAAAAAAGTGATTATCAGTCAATATTCCATTATATCTCGACAATCTACCGAACAAGCTTCACCGAAGTGGCTCCTCGTCGTTACCCCATAACGAATTCAACTTTCGAACGTTTGTTCTTTTGAGTGTTCGCCAACACCACCCCCATAATAATAATCGTACGATGCAAAATAACCCTCCACCCTGGCTGTTCGATTGCGAGCAAGCTGATGCCTTTAATCAACCAGCAATTACACAAGTTTTTCTCCATTCTTTTCTCTCCCTTTTTGTAATGAACCAGTTAATATACGCCAACCCTCCGGCCTTACATGCATTTTGATTTTCTTACATGGAACCGCTTGTGGTTTTTTTTAAAAGATCGCAAATTGCTCGGCTCGAGGGTCGGGACTCTAATTGTGTTAAGTTCGATTACATTGTCTCTAGGCACACGGCATTGTGGGAGAAGTAATCGTGATTTTTTTTCACGTACTTGTTGACTAATTGACTAATTCGAGAGCTCTGCTGGAGATCGTTTTGATGAAGGAAGGATATTTTCCCAGTTTTTCTCAAAATTATTTTATATTTGCAAAAAAAAACTTCAAATTCGTCTCGATCTGTTCCCGTACACTTCTATCTTCTAGTCTCTTATAGCCGCCGTCTTTGGTCGGCCGTTCTTGTTCTTTGCTTTATCTATCTCGGCGAGCTCGTGAAAATGGCGTCTCTTTGTTGACTCGGTAATCCGTAGTTCGCGACACTCCACGTTTAAATTACATTAACCTTTACATTACATGCCGAATTGAGGACGTACCCAGACGTGAAAGAGCTACGGAGTGGGAGCTTTAGACATAGCTGTTGGAGCCGTAGAATTTACAAGGTGAGCGCTGTTGCCAAACGGTTAATACATTTCGGAAAAATAAGACAAAAATCTATATTGAATTTAAGACATTTAGGACGTTACATAATATTCAAATGTCTCAATCATTTTGTTATTATTGAGTGGACGTTCATTATGTTAGATCGCCTTGTAGGAGAATGGTTACAGCAGAGTTCTGTTGGTGGTGGACTATTTCAGCTGTCAAAAGCTGAGAAGCAAAGTCAGAGCTGCTTCTTTGCTTCAGTTGTACACTTCAATCGCCTAGGAGTTGCAAATTTATGTCTGCTTCAAAGGCTCTGAGTCCTACAAGTCTACAATCCCTTCAACAGCTGGGTAAATACAGCAAGCTAAGTTTATTATTGGCACTAGGCCGTAAAGGAGTTGTCATAAATTAAATTGCCGATGGCCTCTCAAAAGAAGAAGCTGCTGGAAGTTTTGGATTTTGTGATACGAACGATGTAGTGAAAGTGGCTAGTACTAGAGTGTCACCAAGATTTAGCTGACGCCTTGGTAGATAACAATATTATCCTGAGGTGGGTTAAAGGGCACGACAGGAGTCAATTGCTGATTCTTTAGCCGGGAAAGCGTCTGGACTTAAAATTTTAGAACCCAGTGACACCTATGGCCTAACGACTTCGACAATTGCGGAACTAGCCAAACGTTACACCCATGCTCAATCCCTTAAGAGATGGGATGGAACCAAAGGATGCAGTCTTGCCAGAATCACCCTTGGCGACCCTGGGAAACTGGCGTTGAAGAAATATTTGGCGATGACCAGGAAAAACCTAAGTGTAACAGTAGGATTTCTGACTGGCTACTGTCAACTGAGGAAACACCTCCATACTATGGGGCTAGTGGACACACCTCTATGCAGGATGTGTGAACAGGAAGATGAAACTGTTAAGCATGTTTTATGCGAGTGTCCGGAGTTATCGTCAATAAGAGAGTGTGTGTTCGGTGAGTTTTAGCCTACACCTACCGATATAAAGGAGATGTCTCCTAGTGACCTGTCCACCTTCCTGGGAAGGACAGGATGGACAATGGGTCACATGTGGCCTAAGTGAAGTGAGACTACACTCACCCTCCCTACTTTACAGATATAGAGAGACAGATGTAATTAAAGTGAAGGAATAATCTGGATCTGAAAATATTATGTATGATTGTTACCTTTATGTGGCATCTTCCAAAGAGCTTCAGCGCAGGGAGATTCCCTCAACGAAAGCGTTTTTGCAGCGGAAATGACTGGAGAAAACCCGCCCGGGGTCGGGACGGGTCCGGATGTGGCTCCCAGGTTGATCTCTTGGGATTACCTAAAAAAGAGATTACAAATATTTACAAAATAGAAATTAAAAAAGTACTTTTAATGAATGTAGGTTAAAAAAAAGGGCGTGCATGAATTCGACGCTAAAATTTCACTTAATCTTTTTCTCACTTTATGACTTGCTTGTAGACCCTTAAATTCGACGCTAGGTACCTCTACTAATCCTTCTACCTGTATTATTTTGTATAAAAATATCAAAAAATAAGAAATAGAAAAAAAAAAGAAAACCCAGGTCCAAACCCGGTTGATCAAAGTGTAACTATGTATAAAAATATCAGAAAATAAGAAATAGAAAACTAAAAAAAAAAAGAAAACCCAGGCCCAAACCCGGTTGTTCAAATATAAGCTTAACCCTTAAAGGACATAATCCTTCCGGCAGCGTCCAATTTAAGAGTGTTTCTTTTGGGCTACAGGTAGTTAGCGTCCAATTTGAGGCCGCCCAAAAAAAAGCAAGTTGAAAGTCACTAAGATCATTTTATAAAACTTTCATCTAAATCATCAGCTATTTAAAACGATTCACGCTTCAATATTTATTTCCGTTAATACAAACTTGGCCTAAAATCCAAAAAGGAACAATAAAAAGCACCGTTGATTCAATTAACTGTTAAATACATCTACAAATAATAATCGCTTATCACGAATCGATCGCTCAGCATCGATAATACAGATAACTACAAAACAAACAAACATTGTTCTCTTCTAATTCAGTTGTCTATATATGCAGTCACAGGCAATCAGCGGCAATGGCGGTAACAAAAGAATAACGCATTGGACATTTGAAATTTGTCTTCATTTACTTACAGTGGTTACCGACCACCCGCCGCTAACAAAAGAATGTCTTTGTCACGGATATATTTTGCTACTCATGTTCATATATCACGATCCTCGGAAGTCAGAGGAGGATTCGATATCATTACAATCTTTATCTACAGTTTTTTTTT
>CAJUYG010000204.1:202852-223868 GCA_910591675.1 Galerucella calmariensis
TAAATTGACATTGCAAATATCATTAAGTACATTATAGTGTTCAATAAATAAAATTTTTATAATTCTGTATTATTTATTTTCTTTCCTCAGTGTAATTGAAAAAGTTTAGGATCTTATGCGTCGTCTAAAAAATGTTGTGTACGCCGCGTCTGAAATACTACTTTGTTGGACTCGTCTGTTGCTCGTCTCGCAATTTTCAGACTCGTCCAATAAAGTAGCACTTTCAGTCCTTGGCATACAAATAACTATTGTTTTGTTGGTAGATTTGGCTGTCATAAGTCATGTGTCGTTATTATTTTTCAGAAATATGCAATTTTCTGACCGTTAGAAGGACCTTGACCAATGACGTAAATTGATAGAGCATAAAAAAGGCTTTGATATGGAAAAATATTCGTCACCATGGATTGAAAAACAACAAAGCTACAAACCGTCAAACGTCAAACTTGAATGCTTATTGTTCAACAATTGAAGAGGGCACTCACATCACTTTGATAGTCTTAACTGGGAAAATCAACTACAATGAAAAGGAAAAAAGGCTTTAGTATGGAAAAATATTCGTCAAGATGCATTGAAAGTAGCTCTACTAGCAAAATCAACTGTAAGTAAAACTTTAATAAAAAAAAACGTGGTAAAGGGTGAAACAAACTTCCTTGAAGCACACCCACAATTATTATTACAAAATTCTTATGCAAAATAATGCAAATTACGTGAAGAAACACATCAGCATCAATCACTGTCGAATTTATTTGAAAAAATTATTTATCTTTAAACTTCTCGTATTGTCTCACATCAATAGTAAAATAAAACCCGTCCTGACATTATCCTCCAGCACCTTTTTTCGATCTCGTACAATAGCACTAGGATGCACAGACATGCCGCCGAAGAAGAAGAAGATATTCACCTTTACACTCTTGTGATAAGTGAATATTTTGACATCGCTTGACTGGTTGTCAATGATTTATTGAATTTGTTTGTTTTTGTTCATGGTTCACATATTGAAATGAGCTTCTTGCGACCTTAGGTGGTTGTCTAACTGCACTTTGCAAGCTGATTGTTGTATTCATGAATAAAGCGGTAGTCGAAAAGATAGATAATAGTATAATGAGATGTCTGAATTATTATGGGAACTATTTTTAATTGGAGAAATAGTAAAAATATACCGCTAGAAGTTTCCTCCAGGAGAGGGGCAGGGGTGTATAGTGAAATGAGAAACAGAGCGCTTTCCAAAACACAAAAAAAACTGCTAGAGGCTCAACTCAGCGAAAATATGGTGAAATAGTAAACAATATCTGTACCCGAGAATAATAAGTCCATTTTATATTCAAACTAAAAAACATTTAACAATGCAGTAGCTTTTATAAAAGAAATCGAGCAAAATTACCATTGAATTTGATTCAAAAACCTCTCGCCGAAACGTGCATTCTGTCTCTATTACAACCCTATCAACTTTTCAGCATCTTTTCAAAAGTAGTTTGCCGAACTTTTGAAGCTTTCACGATACTAAAAGTACCTGCTTCTGCTTTTGACGACAGATTCCAACGTAAAAGTCGTTACAATTTTATATACGAAAAGCGCAAATCCTTTAAAAGTTTGGCATAAAAGCGATCCTTTTATATAAATCTGTAGACTTCCAAGTTTGCTGTGTACTGTACTAAGCAGTATCTAACGGTTCTCTTGTATATTTGTTGGAGTGCAGTTACTCTCACTGCAAAAAAAGTCCTTTTGATGTTCCTTTAAGCTTTAAAATTATATGTAACTACATCATTAACCATGAGCGGGCTTAAACTGTTTTTAGATTTACACGCATTTTAATTGAATATACTTTTAAAATTAACGTATCACTCTCAAACGAGGGGAAAATTGATTTTTTCTCCAACCATCAAAAAAATGTAGAAATTTTTGTACTATTTTCAGGTGCAAAAGCCATTAATTCCCTTACCTACCGTACAAAAATTTGCTCGTTGCTTAGCAACACTTTTAATCCTAGGACTAAAAGTAATTGCATTTGGGCTCTCTAATTGAAATTTGAAGAAAAAAACATTGTCTCTTATAAACTTAGTAATACAAACTAATTATGCAGCTATATAGGTATTTATTTGTTATTTATAGTGAAACAATTAAATCAAATGACATAGAAGCTCTAGCGTAATGTGTGACATGGTTGCCAGCTGTAAACGATTACGTGAGAATCATGATATTTTTAAAATATTAATTAATTATTGCATTCGAATTTCATCTTAGAAAGTATTGGATGAGAGAGATGAATGCATTGTAATGCACATCAATCTATTTAAGAAGAGGAAAAAAATATTATAATTGGATTCACCCTTCCCCTTCTAGAATAACTTAATGAGGATTACAAATAATTGGAGGCATTTGCCTTCCCCTCAAGATATTCCAGAAGGGGAAGGGAATATAATAATTGGATTCACCCTTCCCCTTCTTGAGTAACTTAATGTGGATTACAAAGTATTAGATATCTTTTGAGGGCAAGGCAAATACCTTGCCCTCAAAAGATATTCCAGAATAACTCGATGTGGATTACAAAGTATTGGATATTTTTTGAGGGGAAGGCTGAATACAATGATTATATATTTGTTTCCCCTTCTTCAAATACGCAATATAAGGATATCATCATATATAAAATGTGTTTATAATTTCATTTATGTTCTTGGGTTTGTCTTGAATGAATCTAACTGAAAATATAGTCTGATACAATATTTAATTTCGTATCTTAATAGTCATGTAGCATGATTGTCGAGTAGTCGATTACAGCTGGCAACCACGCAACAAAGTATTGTATTTTGTTCTATGTTTTGTAGGTTGCATATCTGTGTATGCGATTATTATTAAAATTATTTATCTCCAAACTGGTTGCCTGTCAAATATATATTTATAAAAGTGTAATTTAAACAATATTATGAAGAATCTAACTGGATTTTTTTTATAGATAGCGAGAACACATGTTGTTGATCAGTTTCATGTACAGAGCAATACATTTAAACTGTTTTTGTATGAAATATCATGCCAAAAAGTGATGGCTCAAGTGGCGGAAAAAAACTTTTTTTGAATTTTTCTTTGTAAATTGTGTATAACCCGCAAATTTTTTGACGGATTATTCTCAAAATAGGTGAGTACTATCGATTTTTCGCAAAATCAGTCAAAAATTCGTGTTTCCCTATAGTTCAACGGACCCGTTTTGCACATTTTTTTCTTTACACCAATCCATGAATCGCTGATATGCAAGTTCATAAACTTGGCGAGATTTGGGTGGCAAAAGATTTAAATATACTGCTTCGGCACTTTCCAATATATCCGCAGGTATATTTTCATCGTGTTCGGGATTCATTTTGAAAGCAGCGTAAAAACTACCACAAAACAGTCCAACTGTTTTGTGAAAACTACTACAAAAATTATATGATTAGTACGTCTACTTGACAATCAATATTTACCAACAATACCAGATATCCATGACTACCGACTTGCTATCGCTGTTATAATAAATAGGCGTTCAAATTTATTACCAAATTATTAACGAATTTTGAATAAAACTAAATTATTCTAATTTTGACTTGGTTGGAGAAAAAATAGTATATATCATACGGACTAAAAGTGTCTCGCAATTTTGCATTCGCTCGGCTGCGCGCATCCGCCTCGCAAATGCAAATATTGCTCGTAAAAAAAATATGCACTTTTAGTCCTTATAATATAATATACTATGCTACAAACCGGCATGTAATATTCGTGAAATTGGAGCAATATTGGGCTTTTCAAATACCACTATTCAAAAAATTGTACATGTAAACCTCACAGCAAAAATAATTCACTAGCAAGAAATGTACAGACTTTATTAGTCAATTGTTTGCTTTCTAGGATAACAATAATAATAATTGCATAAATAACGTTAATAATTTAGCTTTACACTTTTCCTAACCAAACTTTTGCCTTTCTTTAAACATCTTTTCTAAATAAAAATAGTCGTAAATCATTCAAACATCCTTAAGATTATTCTTCTATGAAATTTGTTATTAATCTTTAAATATTTAAAAGAGAAGTGCTAATATCTACCTACTTAAAATATTACAAGGGACACAAGAGAAGCTTTATAACTATTCTAAAGAACAATCTTTTTTTCCTAAAATACTCTTTCTTTAAACAAGACCTACCGCTTCGTTTTTATTTAAGAAGAAATATAAAAAATTTATAAAACAACACTGTATATAACTTATAGAAAACATTTGATAATCTCGCCCGTTTGAATTGAACACAGTTCCAAATGATTCTGTAATTAAGAACGAAGCAAAGGATCGCCTCTTCTTCATGAACCGCATTCAATACACCGAGGGTTCATAGAAATCGGCATACATCACTGGGAAACTCTTCACATAATTAGAGACCGAAGTCAAACACATTTTTACAACAGCTTAAACTTAATGATGTGGGTTTATATAATTGTAAGAGTTGTGGAACTTCAAAGAGAAATTTTCTTTCATGGAAATTTCAAGTTGCCGGTTTTAAAATTCGAGTGGATGTCTCGGCAAAGAAAAGTTAGTTTCGGGTAAAGGGATTTTTTGATATCGAAAATATATGTTGCAATGCTGAGAAATGTTCGGGTCTTTGTTGATTTATTTTATTTGTTTACAAAATAAAATTAGTAGATTATCCAATTGGATAATCTATCAATTAGGGTAGATGGATCTGATGGCACTGATTGATTTCGTAATTAATCAAATTGTTAGACAAGATCACGTCATGTAATTTCAGTTGTTAATAGTATTTGTATTGAACTAAGGCATATGGTTGTACCTATATTAGCTGTAAAATTTCCTAATAATGAGAATATGCTCCCAGTTTTATTAGTAACTACTCCACTCGAGACAGTAGTAGAAAAAATTTCGCCACGAAATAATTATTCTCAATTTATTTTGTGACTAAATAACGAAATAGACTGTAGAATCTGATTTTATTATATTCAACATGATCGAAATATATCTATGTGAGAATTAATACCCATAAAGATTTATTTATTTGACAGAAATAATTTATGAGTTCCAGCGAAACATTGGAAATTGATCGAATAAATTTATTTAATGAAACAGTTGAGTATGAAAGGTGAAAGTTTGAAAACGATTGTTTGAATTATTACAATATTTAACGTTTATATTATTTTTGATTTGAAAAATAGAACGTTTTTTAATCAGTTATTCAAAAAAACTACCTGGAACGATTTAGGGCTATAACTACACAAGTCTTTTTGTTGCTGGAAAATGTTGTGAGGGTTTTTTGACCCCCGGTCCCCTTTGGTGAGATGTTTTTACCTCATCATTGGTTTTTTTTATTTTCACTTCGATAGGAAAATAGTTATTTCTGACTATAACCACAGTTAGGTTGAAAAATATATGCTCAGCTTAAAAGTAAGTTGTACTATTATTTTCTCATCTTTGAGCTCGCATTATTTGACTTTATAACCACAGTTAAGTTGGAAAATACAAGGACAGCTTAAAAGTAGCTTGTACTTTTATTTGCTCAACTTTGAACTGTGATATTTTGACCTTATAGCCACAATTAGGTTGAAAAATGCAGGATCAACTTAAAAGTAAGTTGTACTTTTATTCTCTCAACTTTGAAGTGGCATTATTTTACTTTATAACCGCAGATAAGTTGGACATCTTAATAGTAGCTTGTACTTTTATTATCTCATCTTTGAACTGAAATAATTTGACTTCATAACCACAGTTAAGCTGGAAAATGTATATGGACAACTTAAAAGTAACTTAAACTTTTATTTTCTCAGCTTTGAACTGGAATATTTTGACTTTATAACCACAATTGGTTTGAAAAATTCAGGCTCAACTTAAAAGTGAGTTGTACTTTTATTTTCTTATCTTTGAGCTCGCATTATTTGACTTTATAACCACATTTAAGTTAGAAAATACAAGGAAGGCTTAAAATTAACTTGTACTTTTATTTGCTCAACTTTGAACTGGAATATTTAAACTTTTTAACCACACTTAAGTTGAAAAATACATGCTCAACTTAAACGAAAGTTGTCATTTTATTTTCTCAACTTTGAACTTAAATAATTAGACTTTATAACCACATTCAAGTTGGAAAATACATGGACAACCCAAAAGTAACTTTTACTTCTATTATCTCATCTTTGAACTGACAATATTTGACTTTATAACCACACTTAAGGTTGAAAATTACATCCTCAACTTAAAATTAAGTTGTACTTCTATTTTCTCAACTTTGAATTGAAATAATTTGACTTTATAGCCACAGCTAAGTTCAAAAATACATGGACAACTCAAAAGTAACTTGTACTTTCATTATCTCATCCTTAAACTGGAATATTTTGACTTTATAACCACAATTGGTTCGGAAAACGCATGCTCAACTTAAAAGTAAGTGGTACCTTCACTTTTTCAACTTTGAACTGCAATATTTCGACTTTATAAACACAGTTGAGTTGAAAATACATACTCAACTTAAAAGTAAGTTACATATTTTGACTTTACAGCCACAATTGAGTTGAAAATACATGCTCAACTTAAAAGTAAGTTGTATTTTTCCACAGCTTTGAACTGGAATCTTTTGACTTGAAATGTTTCCTACCTTGACGCAAATCGGACGCTCAGATCATAAACCGCTTCCATTCACTGTAAATATTTCAAAGTCAGTTCACCACATATAAAACGAAGAAAGTCCTTTAGACTGCCCAAGCAAATCTAATCAATTGATAAGAAAAAAACAAACAAACCCGGACAAAGACTCGTCTTCTACTCGATTAAATCCGCAGGCGTACACCTCTTACGCCTCACTACGCGATAATTTATTGTGGTCCGATGAATTTTCGCCAAGAACCACGTGCTCTAATACGGTATTTTGGTAAGAATATATGTGCTTCACTGCCCGAAAGGATACAGAAGACTGGCTACAGCATCATGTCACTCTCTTGTTCAAGGGTGACTTCATCCAAGGTATAACAGGGCGGAGTTTTAGCAACCACGCCTCGTTTTTGTTGTGAGAAGGGGGCTTTACGAGCGATAAGCTCAAAACTCACCGATCGCCCTCAATACAAAGATCCTAATCTTCCTTGCTGTTTCTATTCTTTCTATTATCTATCTGCCGCTTGCAGGAATTCTACATCTCCCTGTATATACTCGACGGCTAGAAGAGCGTTTTAAAATGTTCGTACCTCGCGAGCTACGCTCTATTTCTGTCAATTTCTGTTTATCGTAGAATTTTCTTTGAAGGTTAAAGATAATTTTTTAGTAGGAAAAAAATGATAAGACTGGATAAATTTTCAATGGGCGTATCTCGCGTTTTACTTCTGCCTGAGTGGCCGCGCTAATCTGGGTTTTCGATTGGAGGGATTTTAGACGCCATTGTTCGGTAGTTTAAAGCGACGGCGCATTTTAGATCGACGCTTGCTTAGTTTGGCGTCGGATGGACACTGTCGTCGAGACGTCTGGTTATGTTTGGTGGTGTCCATGGGTTTTTTGGGACTTTTTCCTGGAGATATTTGGGAAATTGTGTTGGTTTTAGTTTTTGAAATGGTTTTTAGTTTGTTGCAGGTGAGATTTTAATGATTTTCTTGTAAAAAACACAAACAAAAAGACGATTAAAGCACAAGCTAGCGTCACGGGTGCAAAAGGGCTAGAAGTTGTTTTTTCTTTTGTATTTTACATCAGTTATTGTTTCTTCTTTATTATTATTTAGAATTTTGTTTTGAATAATACCCACGATATTTTAGTTTGCGAGAGACTCGTCTTGCTTTCGAGACTATGCTTTAAATTTTCCTTGCAAGACAAGGCGAGATTTTCAAAAGTCTGGAAGTATCGCAAATATTGTTTAATTATTGCAATTATCGTAAATGTTGACACAACTTTTATCGAAGAGCTGCAAATTGAATATAGAAATCTGTCGCGTTAGATGTTTTGGGCATATATAAACCTTACTGTGCAGGATTTGTTCAAGACTGGAAAATACGACTACAGCGACCATTTATAGCAGAACAAATTATAGACCATGTGCCCATGGGGAAAAAAGTGTCGTGATTTGAAACAACAGCAAGCAATCGATTTTTAAATCAAGTCGGCTTGGCAGAACTTTCCCGCACAAATATTTTTGCACGACATGATTTTAATAATTCCTTTATAAATAAAAAATTGATTGTAACAAATGAAAACAGTAACGAAAGTGACATAGAAAATCAAATTGAAGGCATTGATGACTTCTTTATAAGGTAATTTGCAAAATAAGGTCTGTTATTTCAAAAATCATACGTTCAGTTAAAGTTAACACGTTCCAATTACTCTTATGACTTCCTATACAATAAATAGATTATATTTTTCTTCCTATTCTATCTTTCATTGTTAATATTTCCAAATGAAGTTATTTGATAGACCGCTTTTTATTGAAATAACATTTTGTAATAAGCCGACACATAAAATATTAGCAAATAATCTTCTTCAGATCAAAAGAGGCATCCAACAACGACATCTTTATTAGCTCACTTCGTTGGATTTTTCTTCTTTTTGTGTGCGGTGGATAACAAGACAGTAAAGGATGACAACTGAAACAAGATCATCCCAGTTGGTCGTCACGGAAAGTTACCGCCGCGGGTATACGACCAATGTGATGTGAATGTTTTCAATTATATTAATTAATTGGTAGAGAGATATTCTGTTTAGTTTTTTGCGGCTCGTCTTTGCTTCATTCATAAATGTTTGTATTGTTCTGTGGAACGTTAAAGTTTTATACACAAATGACGAATAGAAAACTAAAAAACTAGCACACCCTGTATAGATTGAAAATAATAAAGATAATCCTTGTT
Organism: Galerucella calmariensis; assembly: GCA_910591675.1. NCBI lineage: Eukaryota > Metazoa > Arthropoda > Insecta > Coleoptera > Chrysomelidae > Galerucella > Galerucella calmariensis. Next base: position 211,695 of record CAJUYG010000204.1, read on the forward strand.
CCCATCCCAATATCTATATAAAGAGCGGCACCTTTTCGAGAAAGGTAAGTATAACAGTAAAGCACTAGGTGATCCATTGTGCTTATTATGTGAAAAGTAATTGCTAGTTTTGGTATACAACCACATACCGCCCCTAAGTGCATCCCTCATGAAGTTATTGCTGTTAATATCTTTGCGGCAAAGAACTAGTGTACGGTTTTTCTTTGTTTTCGATCGGTTTCATTTGTTAGATATAAGAAAAGAAAGATGCTCCGAAGAAGAATAGGTGACGACTTTATATTTAAGTGCCAGGTGATAGATTTGGAAGCGATGCGTTTTTGAAAGCCTGAAAAAAATTTGGGTATTTTAAACGTTCTAGATAGTTGAAATTAGTGTTTATTTATTTATCATCTCTTTTTCTTCATGACCTAGAAGTTCCGCAAAAGAGGATAGAATGTGGCTAACAGCTGAGAGTCAGTTTTTTAGTGGCTCTAGTCCTGGAACAGGGAGTCATAATTTCTCAAGATATAACTGGCTCAGGGACCTGAAAAACTTTTACCGCGAGATACCAAGGAGATTGAGGAGAGTGAGGAGAGTGAGGAGGGTGAGGAAAGTGAGGAGAGTGAGGAGTGTGATGAGAGTGAGGAGAGTGAGGAGAGTGAGGAGTGTGAGGAGAGTGAGGAGACTGAGGAAAGTGAGGAGAGTGAGGAAAGTGAGGAGAGTGAGGAGGGTGAGAAGAGTGAGGAGAGTGAGGAGAGTGAGGAGAGTGAGGAGAGTGAGGAGAGTGAGAAGAGTGGGAAGAAGAGTGGGAGTGTGGGAATGTGCTGCTATAAGCATAACACTTCTTCTCACTCTCCCTCTCTATTTCACTCTCTCTAATTATGTCGAGAAACGAAGCGACGAGGATGATGGTGAGAATGCTGACCGGACATTGATGGTATCCAGGCTAATAAAAACCAAAAAACAAACGGCTCTTATCAGAGCCACAAATAGATTTTTCACTTATGAAGAAACCTTTTTCAACACAAGACAACACTGAATAATTCTGATACTTAGATGCTTATAATCTATCTCTGGATCAGGTCACTTTTAAAGTGGAAAAAGTTAGTATTTTTTGGAGAAAAATTCATTTTAAATTAAGTTAAGTTAGATAGTGATAGATGGTAGCACTTTCTACCAACCCACATTTTTACTACTTCTAGGTATATAAGTAAGTGTCCAAAAGCGGGGGAAAACGACGGCGTGGGAGGGGTGGTGGGCTTATATACTTAAAACTTTATTTCTGATACTTAGATTTTATTCAATGAAGAAAAATAATGTCTGAGAAATTTTTCTTTGTTGAAGACTAAAAGTTAGTTTTGTTGTGTTAAAATTCCAAGAAATATTTAGTTGTGCTACCCAAGGATAGATGGCTGTACTTTTACCCACCCCACATTTTTAGTACTTTTAGGTATATAAGTAAGTGTCCAAAAGCGGGGGAAAACGACGGTGTGGGAGGGGTGGTGGGGTTATATATTTAGAACTTTATTTCTGATACTTAGATTTTATTTAATGTAGAAAAATAATGAATTCTTTGTTGAAGGGTATAAGTTAGTTTTGTTGTGTTAAAATTTCAAGAAAAATGTAGTTGTGCTACCCATTGATAGGTGGCATCAGTTCCGCACACCCCACACCGCGGAATATTTTTGAGACTGGTAGTCTCTGAAATTTGTTACTTTCTTGAAGAGAAAAGTTAGTTTTGTTGGGTTTAAATTCCATGTAATGTTTTTTCATAAGTTAAGAAATTATTTGTGGCTCTGATAAGAGCCGTTTGTTTTTGGTACCTCCTTTGATCTGTAACTGTATCTGTAGTGTAGGGACGGTGAGTGTAGGCTCACAGCACTTAGGCCACATGTGACCATTGTACCTCCTCCCGAGGAGTTGTCCTCCTAGGTCCTCCCAGGAAGGTGGACAGATCACTAGGAGACAGCTCCTTTATATCGGCAGGTGTAGACCAAGACTCACCGAACACACACTCCGGACACTCGCATAAGACATGCCTGACAGTCTCATCTTCCTGTTCAAACATCCTGCATTGGGGTGTGTATTTATAAATAATGCTGCACACAGTCCTTTTAGACAAATAGCTCGGTGATTATTTTCTCACGTTCTTCTCAGCTTCTCACTTTGGCCACCCAGCTGAGTAATTACTCCTTACTCTCTCGTGTCTGCAGCTGCTTCTTTATGCCGCGTTTTCTGGTAGTTTTTGTTGTTTGACATCTACTGTCTTATTCTTATTACTCTTGTGAATATTTTCTTCTGAAGTTTGTCTGTTTTCGTACAAATTTTCTTTTGTAACGTCCTCATAATGCCATAATGCTGCTTTTCGTTTGTGTTTACTTCATTTTCCACATCCATTTCATTCTTTTCCTGATTTTTATTACAATACCTACTACATCGTCAGTAGTTGTGTCGTTTTGTTTCCATTTTCCACGAGCTGTTTGCTCTGCTTCCATTTTAATATAATATTCAACAACGTAGTGGAACAGTGAATCTTCTGGTTCCAAGAAAAACAATGGAGGACGTAAAAGATTCGTGAAATATAGAAAGCCATTTTTTTTTCATGTCTTGATTTGACTTAAAGGGGGCTCACCCGGCTCACTGAAGTCATGAGTAATTCTTGCCAGTTCTACGTGTCCAAAAATATAGAACTAATGTTTATAAATGTTCATGTACTTCAAATATAACCAAAAGAAACAAAAAATTAGATTCAATAATATTCAACATTATTTTAATATAATTGTTTATTTTTTTCAGGACGAAGTGATCATCAACCTCCAGAAGGTGCAGTTTCAACTGAAGTAGAAAATGGATATCTTTTTCTAGCACTAGAAGTGGAGCACTGCAACTATCAAGATACTTGGGAAGAAGCAGGGTAACAATTTGTATAAATCCTTAGAGGATTTCAAGTGTGAAGAAATTGTTTTTTCTAATTCAGATATTTAATAAATAAACACATAATCGCATGTTGTTTTTTTTTCTTCAATCAAAAAATAGGGTAGTGGTAGTAGTATTTTCATAATTAAAATTCCTGATGAAAAACATCATACTCCACACCTCCATAAATATAACCTAAATTTTTCCTAAAAGCTCCTCATTCATTCCATCAAGATATTATATAACGTTATCTAAAATCGTCCAAAAATTTATCATGTGGGTAAAGCCCAACTGTTCCTTTATTCATGAATTGCCTTTATATTGTTACAAAGGATAAAATCGCCCTATTCATTAAGTCCAATAGAAAATGATTCGTTACAAATAACGTAAACACTGCAGGGAGATGCAGGGAGAAGCGTCAAAGAGGGCGCTTAACTTAGGAACAGTAAAGGGGTAGCGCTAACAATAATCAGTAAATTTGATAGTAAAAATAGAGCGTTGAGGGAGCATTTAAATCGTGAAATATTTCCGAACTTACCCCTTTGTTCAAAATAAAAAAATTGGGACGAAAAATTCTTTTTTGGGACAAGAATTCTACTGACAGGCTAAGTTTTTTTATAAAATTACTCTTTCACCTTCAAGAGTCTTGTAAATACCGTAAATTTAGGAATATTAAACTGAAATTTCAGGAGGGTACTCTCAAAAAACAAGTCTACAATGAAAAATTTTTTCAAAAGCATAACTTGGATGGTGTCCGTTTCATGAATCATCAATGTAAAAGTACCTACTGAAAATATTCGTAAATCCACGAAAATTAAAAGCAGTATAGAAAAAGTGTAACCTTTTTTGCCAGTTTGACTGCATGCCGTACCCTTTTGACGGTTTCGAGAGTGAGAGGGAGTCGCCCTCTGTAGGAGGCTAATCTTCATTACGCAACTAATAATATGTCGACTGTTTGGGTCATGCACTGGCTCTTACATCAATTCAATATCGATGTAACAAGATATGTTACACCCTCTTGATGATTTGTGTACACAATGTTATGTATTAAATAAAATTGTTATCGGGTGTAAGTTGATTAGAAAAAGTGTTTAGGTTATGAATTAAAGGGACGGTTCGTAAATATTTTGATTTCTAATAATTGGAAGGAGGTAATCATTTATTTCAGTTGTTTTTATTTGAAGAGAAATAGTTCTTGTAAGTAAAAAGTCAATAAGACATTCCAGAACGCGTGACTTTGACAGGTCGGCCATATTGTGATGGAAGGCGAAAAAAAAATACCATATTTCTTTATCTCCGTATTCCAGCTTTAACAATGCTATACAAAACGATGACAATTTAGAAACTAATTGTTGATTAAAGTCTAGCTGTGTGTCCTCCAGCACAAAATCAGTGAAGTCATTGTGCAAATAATGTAAAAAAATCTACTACATCTGTATCTGTATCTATAAAGTGGGGATGGTGAGCGTAGGCTCACAGCACTTAGACCGCATGTGACCCATTGTACTACATTGTTCTTCTTCATCCTCCATCCTGTCGTTTCAGGAAGGTGGACAGATCACAGGAGACATCTCCTTTACATCGGTAGGTGTAGGCCAAGACTCACCGAACACACACTCTCTTATTGACGATAACTCAGCATAAGACATGCCTGACAGTTTCATCTTCCTGTTTGCATAGAGGTGTTTCCACTAGCCCCATAGTATCAAGGTTTTTCCTTAGTTGACAGTAACGAGTCAGAAATCCTAACTGTTAAACGTAGTTTTTTCCTAGCCATCGCCAAATATTTCTTCGACGCCAACTTCCCAGGGTCGCCCAGGGTGATCCTGGCAAGACTGTATCCTTTGATTCCTTCCCCTCTCTTAAGGGATTGAGCATGGGGTAACGTTTGGCTAGTTCCGCAATTGTCTAAGTCGTTAGGCCGTAGGGGCTTAGTCCAGCCGCTTCCCTGGCTAAAGAATCGGCAATGCGATTTCCTTTATTCCTGTCGTGCCCTTTAACCCACCTCAGGATAATATTGCTATCTTCGAGGCGTAAGCTAAATCATGGTGGCACTCTAGTACTAGCTCCGATATAACACGTTGTCTGTTCAAGGCTAATAGAGCTTGTCTACTATCAGTGCAGATTTTTATGTGTGTTAGGTTAGGTGTGTCCACTAGCCCCATAGTATGGAGGTGTTTCCTTAGTTGACAGTGGCCAGTCACAAATCCCACTGTTCAACGTAAGTTTTTCCTGGTCATCGCCAAATATTTCTTCGACGCTAGCTTCCCAGGGTCGCCCAGGGTGATCCTGGCAAGACTACATCCATTGGTTCCATTCCATCTCTTAAGGAATGGAGCATGGGTGTAACGTTTGGGGGGGGTGGTGAGATGCATCTGTTAGCACCTGTTTGGTTATATTCCTAACCTACTACATTACAATGCATTTTTGTAGATATTCACAAACTTAACATAAATAAACTGAAAAGCAAAAAATAAGTTTTCAATAGAACAATTAATTTTATTATTGTTGTTCTGTTAAATGTAATTAAGAAATTATTGTCAATTTAGAAATGAACGTCTCAAAGTTTCGAAGTAATACAAATATTTTGATAGATTTTTTAATAATAAACAAAAATAAAAATACATCTCTCACTTAACCAAAAACTTTTCACCGAATACCAACGACCACCTTGTACTTCAACCTTCGACAAAGAAAAAGCTTAAATCTAAAATCACACCCCACACCAATCCACCCAAAAAATTCCTATTGAAAAACTGCAAACCACCATTAATAACTTTCATTTCATCAAATCCTTTGATCCGAAAACTTGTACTTTGACCCACAAAAATTAGAAGGGACACAAAAAGAAAAGACCACCAGAGGCGTGCAACGACAAACAACATAATTCCGTTTAGGAAAAGCTTGTCCCTCAACAGATTTTCTTGAGAGGCTAGATGAAGGTCCTTGCAATATGAAACCTGGATATCTCAAGACGTTGTTGAAGCTTAGCGGCATTGCATGACTTGGAAAACCATAGAGATACAACAGATAGAGGCAACAAGTGGGATTCTGGTGAGAGAGGAAATGACCGACGATCAGAGGCTTTTCTGTCTTTATCTGGGTATGTTTAGCATACAAGCTCAACAGCAATAGAAGGAACTGGGATAGGAGAGTTCGGGCCAGGAACCAAACACTCTGGAAGCTTGGGAAAAACCCCAAGTATCTTTCAAGCGGAAATCCACGCCATAAGAAAGTGCGCCCAGTTCAATATTGATAAAGGATACAAAAGACAAAGGATTATCATAATGACGGATAGTCAAGCAGCCATTAAAGCACTGAGCTCTTGTGTAATCAGTTCCAAAATGGCGTGGGAATGCCTAGACAAACTCAATGAACTAGGCGAGAGCAGTATAGTCACCTTACTATGGATTCCAGGACACACTGGAATAGAAGGAAATAAAATAGCAGATGAACTAGCAAAAAGAGGGACTGAAATACCTTTCTGGGGGCCTGAACCCTTTTGCGGATTCAGGCCCAATGTAATATTGGAAGAAATAGGTAAAGCCAAGAAAAAGAGAAGATCTGACCAGTGGAAAGATCTAGTAGGGCTTATACAATCAAAGAATCAAAGACTGTTCTGGGTGACTACAACCTGTTGAGATCAAATGAATGCATAAGTCAAAGTCGCCTGAATGGGCACCTGAAAAAGCTCAAAATAGTGCAGATTTTGTGGAATGGAAGAAGGAACCTCCATCCACATACTTACAACTGCACAGCACTTCAGAATTCTAGAGCACAGCACCTGGGAGATTACTGGATAGAAGAGGAACATCCTCAAATTCCTCCGGGAACTAGGATTAAAGGAACTACATGTTTCTGAGACTATCCTCAGAAACTGAGTAGAAGTAAGGGGGCACAATAGATCTTTTAGGTCACAATGAATACATACAAACCTCCTAATCCTCTACTTTCACATGCTGACGGGTTCCAAGGTGGCTTGCTGTCTCTATCTGTAGCATCCCTATGTGGAAAACTCAGAATAAAAGAGCAAGGGTGTTAAAATAACCTCGATATTGAACAGCCAGCCCTTGTATATTGGTTCAAAGAAGTATCCTGTTGAAATTTATTGGGTGCACGCCTCTGTGGAAAGATAATAATCGAAAACGCCGAAATGTATAAAAAAAGGGAGTGAGTATATAGCTTATGAACTACATAATCGTCGGGTCTTTTGAACTTTTTAAAATTTCTGGTAGAAGAATGAGACTTAGTAATCCAGGAGAAAAGGACGAGACTTTCACATTATAAGGATTACAAGGTAAGGATATAGAATGGAAAAAAAAGGTATGGAGAAGGAACGTCAATATTGCGGCATCGGGATTTAAAAAGATCGGTACGGCTTATCTGGACTTTAAGAAAGCACTTAGACATAGATATATTTTTCGGCATCTTTTTTTTGTGTCGGGGTGGTTAAAGCTAACTATATACTGTTTAGTTGTGTGAGAAAACGATACCTGTGTACGTCTTTCAATTAATTTCACCTGCACGTGGTATTATTTTTATACAGGGTCGTTCAGATATAGTATACAAACGTTTTTTTTAGAACTTCAGTTCTTTATGTTAGGTTGGTCTGACCTTTACGTTACTTTGTTACGGTATGTGCCTTGAGCGCTTGGGCTCTCGCGCTCTATCCTCAGTCTCAGAGCTAGTCTCTCGGCGCAAAATGTTGATTATCAGCATACATTGTATTAATAATACTTAATATGTACCGGGTGGTCCAATAAACCGATCTCTCGGCTATATATCAGAAACTATTCATGTTATAACGTTATGAGAAAAAAAATTCCTTAGGAAAAGTGGACAAAAGAAATTGCTGGGAATTAATTTCAAGTTTCTAGGTTAACCGCTAGGGGGCGTAACCTGTAAAGAAAAATTTAAAAACCAGTTTTTTGTGAAATATGCCCAATTATACCCAGTGTTAAATAAGTAAACTAAAAAAAAGCCTAAATTTCGCACAAATTTGTTTAATTACTTTTTATTCTATTTTTCCAAATAATTGGTGGGGGAAAGTGTTTGTGGATAAATACCTATAACTTTGGTTTGAATCAACCGATTTTAACGAAATTAGTGTCAATAGAAAGAGTGTAGATGAATGAATTACACCTACTATAAAACAATGGCATTTAGTTTTAATTGTCATAGTTAGGGGGTACTTGATGATCGAAATTTATGTATGATCTTTCTTTTACATATTTAATTTTAAGTTATAATACAGAGTGAGTCAATACTATACTTACTTATGTTTATGCGTTTTTATGTATATCTTGACTTCGACAAAAGCTATCAACATGCGGTTTGCGCCGTTTTGTTGAGAATTTAATCCAGTTCCATTATAATTTACAATAATTAGGTGTTTCTATTGAACATTCTCAAGGAAAACAAATTTTAATATTTTTCATTCGAAAGTACCCTCTACCTATGACAATTAAAACTAAATCTCATTGTTACATAGTAGATGTAATTAATTCATTAACACTCTTTCTATTGACACTAATTTCATTAGAATCGGTTGATTCAAACCAAAGTTATAGGTATTTATCCACAGACACTTTCCCACTTTCCCCCACCCTTTATTTGTAAAAATAGAATAAAAAGTACTTGAACAAATGTGTGCGAAATTTAAGCCTTTTTTCAGTTTACCTATTTTTCACTGGGTATAATTGGGCATATTTCACAAAAAACTAGTTTTTAAATTTTTCTTCACAGGCTACGCCCCCTAGCGGATAGCCTAAAAACTTGAAAGTAATTTCCAACAATTTTTCTTGTCCACTTTTCCTGAGTAATTTTTTTTCCTAAAGTTATAACATGAATAGTTTCTGATATATAGCCGAGAGATCGGCTTATTGGACTACCCGGTACTTCGTGCCAGTATTTTCACTCAATTTTCCATATTAATTCTCTCAATAAGAAAGCGTCTCCTGAAATCTGTCATATTTTTGTCAAATTCTGTCTTCATTCTATATTTTTGTAGAACTTTCCACTTGAAACTGCATTTATAGTGAATTCACTCAATTTGCAATTTGAGGTAAAATCAAGCAGCATGTCACTTGTCATCTGTCATTTTTTTTTAAATATTCGTTTTTCTTTCAATATTTTTACTTACTAATGTCACGCCAGTAATTTCACTCAATTTTCCATATTAATTCTCTCAATAAGAAAACATCTCCTGTCATCTGTCATTTCTTGTCAATTTCTTACGATCTAAATTTGTTTATGAAAAAGTTGTAAATACAGTGGAATTCAACTTTTTGGAACTTTAGCTCTTTACGTTAGTTTGGTCTGACCGTTACGTTACTTGGAGCGAGGGAGGTCGCGACGCAAAAGATCTGACCGTTACGTTACGTTGCTACGTTATATTATGTGCCTTAATTAGTTAATGGAATACCTAATATGTACTTTGTGCCAATCAACTTAATGATAAGATTTCTATAATTAATACTACTGTATATTTTTGTTAAATGAAGTTTCATCCAGAGTAAAATGAATTCTTATATTAATATGTGTATTTATTTATTGATTCAAAAAATTTGATTATTGCTTAAAAGGAACTAAAGTTCTTACCCTGTGTCCTGCGACACGTTCTTCAAATTTTAAACTCATCTACATCAGGGATCTATTCCAGAACTAGCCACGACTCTTTAATTGATGGTTATCTTTGTAGATTTACCTGAATTGCTTTAAATTTAACAATAAATAAACCTTCTGGCAGCTCCTTAACCCAAAAACGGATAATAAGACAAACTTATTGTGTTATTTAAAAATATTTACCGATTGAAACTTGTGCAAATATATCGTATTTCATACCAAACAAACTACCACTCGATATTCGATAAGTGCGTTCTTCCTGTCTCGGCTTAGAGGAACGTTATAAATGACCATGAGATCTTATTGTTGAATGAGATGTCAATGATGGTATTGTGCCCCCAATTTGTCGCAGCACCAGTATCGTCGACCAACTGTTTGTTTGACGACATCTCTTTAGTGGAGAATTATGGTAATGTTGACGGTCAATGGATAGGATTCATCGAAATTAGACTTTGAATCGGATAATGGTTCCAATTATTGAAAGCGAGGGCAACAGATGTTGGAAAAGTAAAGCACAAAGAAGCTACTTGAGAAAATGTTATTAGATTTGTTGTTTTTTTATATATACAATGCATTAAAGTTGAAATTATAAACGTAATGACCCAGCAAATGATTAAACATTAATAAAACAGAATGTGTAATCAATTTAACGAAGACTCTGTATTATCTCACGATTCAGATCTGACTGAATAGCCCGTAATTTTCAATAGACGACTAGATTCACTACACATCTCGGTAGCTGATGTTAAGAAATTATTCATAATACCAACAAAAAATAAAAAGAAATGTAAAGAAAAACGATGCACCAGTAGCTGGAGACGGTAAACCTACAAAGACGGCTTAAGAATTCTTCGGTATATTATGAAACACCGACAGCTTTCAAGTGAACACATTCGAATGTGAAACTCAATTAGACAGTATTAAAGGCGGTAAATATTGTTGTTTTTTTATTATTTCATTTCAGATACTGTTCTTCAATTATTGTTCGCAATTATTTAAAATATTAAAGAAGAAACATTCAAAATAATTATTTATGTAATAAGGATAACGTCAAATATGGTGTGGGAGTGTCGCAAAGGCCCTCAACAGACTAGGTAGTCATAATAGAGTGACCCTAGCCTGGGTTCCAAGTCCCCAAAGGATAAAAGGTGATGAAAAGGCCGATGAATTGGCCAAGCAAAGTGCAATGGAGGTCATGATAGAGCCAGAACCTTCCTGTGGAGTTGATAAATGCCTAAGGAAAGCATCCACAAATGGATCAACATCCAGTCGTTGCGCTGGTGGTATGGAGGCAGGCTAAATTATTTCTTAATGGACCTTCTGCCAAACTGTCACACGACCTACTATGTCAAAGTCGAGAAACGACGAGGATGATGGTGGAAATGCTGACCGGAAATTGTCAGCTGAGGAAACATATGCACACAATTGGCCTAGCAGACGACAGCCTATGGAGGTTTGTACCTGCTTTGGAGTGTTCCTCCACTGAAGTCTATGTTGGCTTTGTACCCATTTTTGTATTTGCCCTCGGACTACCTTCTTTGTGGTCCCAAGAGCTAGTTCTGGTCCAACAGATGCTGTTGCTGAAACTCATGTGTTTCTCATTTCACTCCTGTCCCTTCCCCAGTCTGTGACCCGTCTGTGTACCAGGTCTCTCCTCGGGGAAACTTTAGTCGGCTTGGGTCTTGCCAGTCCTTTCTGTGAGGTATTTCTACCTCATATTCGGGACTGGGGAGCGCGGAGCACATACTCTGTGAGTGCAAATGCATAGCAAGGGTTCGGTTTCTAATCTAATAAGTTACATCAATAAAAAACAAGACATAAAATAATAAAAAGCACTTTAAATAAAGACAACTTTAATAATTATTTTTCTTCAAACGACATATAAGTGGTTACTTATGTAACGATCTTCTTGTACATTTTTTCAATCTCTATACGTGAAAATGGAATTTTAACAGTTGCACTATCGATAGATACAATATACAGTCGAAATCTAATCCGATTTCTTGTATATTATGCTACTTATTAGATATTATATAAATATTTCAACTTTAAATATGATACTTTAAGAGAAAGCCAAGAAAAAAAGGATGCTCCAGATATCGACACCGTCATCGCCCGAAGGACCCATCTTCGACATGACAGCGACACACGAACTCATAGCATCACCCTTCAAGCTTTGACAAAGGACAAAGACAGGTGAAACCGAAGCTTTTTTATGAGTTCGGTTTTTAGGATGCCGCTTCTTTGCTTTCAGGTAATTTCATACGTCGCTATCTGTGTTAGAAATCAGATGGGGACGTTGAAATGTCAATAAGTTGACTACTCAAACTGTGAAAGGTGGATAACAGAACTGGAGTTTGGGAATAATAGATGGGATAGGGTTAGATGCAGATATGGACTTGCTTAAAATAATTAAAATTAAAAGCTGACTAACTGTAGTATAGTCAAAATTTGCGTGTGGGTTTCTTTGATACTTAATTTTTGGAAATTTAATTCTTAAAGTGGTCAAAAAGGGATGAAAGTTTGCTTAAAAATACGTCTTTGCTATTAGCTCATAAAATAACTCAATTATAATATTACAATTTGTCATCTGGCGAGTTCGTCAGCTTTTTCATTGCCAGCGATTCCTTTGTGACCTGGAACCCACTCCAGTGT
>CAJUYG010000204.1:228868-272312 GCA_910591675.1 Galerucella calmariensis
AACCTGAAACCAGAAAAAGAAGTTCTAACGCGTTTACCAAAGAAGAATTAATGGAAATGGTAGAAAGCTATTCGGAAGATAATCCTGATGGGTTACAAAAAGAGTTTTTTCATTTATGTTCGTTCGAATTAGCATGGCGTGGAAATGAAGCTGCTAATTGTGATAATAATTACTTTAAAAAAGAATATGATAATAAAGGTAATTTTACTGGCAGAGTAGAATATAATCCAATCTTTTCCAAAACGACACAAGGAGGATCAAAAGCTTTATCTGGCAGTAAGTGGCTGGTAAGAAATAATGCTAACAACAATTTGTGTCCCGATCGTTTATTTTTAAAAATTATTGAAAAAAGAGAGTCCAATACTTATCTAACAGCAAGATTATTTTTAACAGAACATCCAAATTGGGAGAAAGGAATATGGTACAAAAATTCACCATTGGGAATTAATACAATTTCAAAGTGGACGAAAATATCGGCAGAATCAATTGGTATAGACACAAAAAAAATAAAAATAACCAATCATTCACAAAGAGCTTCTGCAATATCTGCATTAGCAAAAGAAGGAGTTGGTGAACAAGAAGTAATTAAGCTTACAGGACATTCTTTTGCCCATTCTTTGAAACCATATTTACAATTAAATGAAGAACACCATTTCCAACTTATAAAGAACCTTCGAGAAAATAAAAATAAAGGAAAGGAATCCTCAGTTTCTAACTTAAATTCATCACAGGTTATGATGCAAAACAATCCCCCAAAAAATGCTACAACGTACAATTATAATAATTGTACTTTTTACATAAATAAGTTTTTTTTTTCCATAATGTTATTATTTTTTTGGCTTTGTATAATTGAAGCTTGCAATAAATAAAACGTTTAAACATATGATTTTTTAGTTTTTCACTCGTAAAATAGTCATGTCGAATACCACTCAATTAAAAATTTTGTAAGGTAAAATTTTTCTCTTGTATTCAAGTTTGTTGCTTTTAGGTAATTTTGCTCATGACTTTTAATCCAAAAATGTTGTTAAAAATGTCATTCGAAAAATTTTGTCGACAAAATTTTCACTCTCTGGTATGAAAATATCTCGAAAAGCTTCAAAGAATTCTCAAATTTGTTTCATTTAACCTACATAATGATAAATACATGTTTAATATTTTAAATTTTGTGTTGATCTACAAAATGTGAAAATATTACGCTATTCATTTTGAAGTAGAATGTCAATTTTACAATATGGTGCTGGTATTGACAAAAAGTTCGCGCCTACGACTGCATGCAGTTTCAAGTAGATTCTTCTTGCGTGAAACGGAGTCTGGATAGTGAAATTAAATCTTAAAGAAATAACCTACTTTATCATTCTATTATTTCACTTGCCCCAACGTGTAAAGTTTCTTACCCTTAAAATTAATTATTAACTTGTTGAATGTGGAATTGAAGAAAATATATAAACCCGAATTTAATGGGTGGCAACTCGAGCATGACCCTTTACTTTCTAGTTCGGGAGATAACTGGACCCTGACCGACCAGTTTGCAACCCTGATATCAATCCTATTGAGCATCCCCGGGATCAATTACAGACACAGATTCTTTGTTGGCTTGCTTTGCCTGTCAGTCTTCAAGATTGTACTACAAGAAAAATTAAATTTCCGCTTTAAGCTTTCCACTTTCTTTCTCCTACGTAAAATCAAATAGGAATTTGTTTTTTTTTATTTTGCCAACATATTTGTCCGTTGTCCAGAAGTAACCTGTTAAAGGCTTTGAATGAGCTCGAGACCCCAAGAAAATTGATGACTCTCATCGAAACCAGTAGTGTACAGATCAGAGGTGAAGGCTCAGAAAGTTTTGAAATAGGAACAGGACTGAAGCAAGGTGACCCCTTGTCAACATTACTATTCAACCTTGCATTAGAAAAAATTATAGGAGACATCAAATTGAATAGAGAGGGACATATTTACTTGCAATAAATTGCCTAGTCCGGTCAAAACATCTGTCAAGGAAGTCAAATTTAAATTGTACAATACTATATTGAAGCCTTCGTTATTGTATAGTTGTGAGACATGGGTTTTAAACAAAAAACAAAGAGAAAGTGTAATTAGATGGGAAAAGAAAATGTTAAGAAGAATTCTGGCAGGAAAAAAAGTAGAAGTATATGAGAAGGACTAACGAAGAATTATATAACATTTATCGTGAACCCAAAATAGATGCAACTATTACATCAAGAAGATTCAGTGGGTTGGGCACATAGAAAGGATGGAAGAAGGAAGAATTTTGAAGCAAACAGCATGGAGAGTTCCGGAAGGCGAGAAGAAAAGAGGCAGACCAAGGAAAAGATGGAGGTAGGTGGTACTAGAAGACCTGAAAGAAAAGAATGTGAATCGATAGAGAGAAAATGCCATCAAAGATAGAAAAGTATGGAGAGGAATTACTAAGCCATGGGTCTAAAAGGCCTGTTAACAGCTATATATACATTTATTTGTCCGTTAATTGATCCTTTGATTCTGTACCCGGTAATTCAAGAATTAAACAAGAATTTATCTAATTTACCATACATAATTACCAATCAAAACGATTTCGAAATTGCCACTCGGATGAAGCTGTAGTTCATAGAGAAAAATTTTATTATAAGAAGACCACCAAAGGACATGGCCGCTATGACCGTTGTTCTTCGAGAACGATATCTCGATAAAAACATGTCATCCATCATAGTCTCGAACTGGGACACTTCTTTACCGACCCGACAGCCGCTTCGTACTTGGTGCGTGTCCGAGATAATGAGAAATATCATATCGTGAGGATTCATCTTGTGTTCGCTGCCAAACGATTTTTCGACTATGTGGAGGATTAGAGGATGAATTTTTTTTTTTCACTAATTTTTCAACTGGAATTGTTAATAGTCGGTAATTTTGAATAACTTTGTTATTATCGTATATTTAATATATTTTCACACGAGCAGAAAGAGTTTAAAATTGTTAGGGCCGGACTTCAGTATGGCCAGTTTGGGCAACTTCACATGAGAGTCTGTAATCTATTGAATGTTTTTGATTTGGAACAGTTGGAAAATATACAGAATAGTACAAAATAAATTACCCACGGCGCCAGTTAATGAATTTGCTCTAGTAGAACGTTTCAAGCGAAAGCGATATATACCGATTAAGACCCGACTACGTCCTCAACTGGCTATTAAGACCAATCGTTAAATTATGTTATTTTAGGTAATTTTGATTTTATGTTGTTTGTATTTTTGCATGTTTTATAGCTTGCGCCTCAGCGTATTGCTGTTAATATCCTAAAATAATAGCTATTTATGGAACCAGTTATGACATTTTGTGTAACGAATGAAATTTTTGCGGGACACGAGTTACACAAAAAAGCATTTCATACGTTTCATACAAAATTTCATCTAATTTTGACAAAAAGAATATTTAATTTATTTTCTGTGTTTTTTAACAATTTTTAATTAATTTTTCCGATTTCATTTTTTCTGATTTTCATAGAAAATAAGAAAAGGATTGCCACTGATATCCTTGGTGAATCAAGTACCTCAAGTTCAAGATCAGTTATTCATCACGAAATTACATCAACTTCTAATTCTGCGGGGGTTAACCTAACAAACTGTTCCAATTGTGTCAGAAATATATATAATGCATAAAATAAAAAGTAAATTGTTCTAAAGTTGGCAGAAGCAAACGTGAGCCCAGGTGGGCGTGTTCATGTCGCTGTAGTTGTATTTTTGTAGTAACAATTCGATATTTTGAATCGATAACCAAATATCGATACCATAAATGTCAACTGTTAAGAGATATGTAAACAAAGTCAAACTTGCTAAAAATGTATCTCTAAATATTAATAAAAAAAATTATATTGGACCAAAACTAAAACTACAGTATGCCCTAAATGTCTATATTTTCAAATTACATGACTGTATCAATGTCATGAAAAAGAAGGGTTAAGTTTCTATGGAAAGCAACAAAATATGAAGTGGTTATAGTCCAGTGTTGCCGATGCAAAAATGAAAATTACCCCTACTTACTATTCAAATTATCAGAATTTATCAAAATTACCAAAAGGAATAAAGTCTTCGACCCCAGTCAATATGGAAAATCCCCAAAAACAATAGCCATTTTATTTATCCCTTCTACAAAATATTCGAAAACTATTGGATCCAAATTAGTGAAATTGTCTAAAAATCGGATAATCATCCTCGCATTGACAACACTGATACAGAATGAATAAAATGATGTATGTTGATGAAATCACTATTTCGATTACATTTAACAATTACTAATGGATAATCGTTAACATTGGCTCTTGATTGGCTGCTTGCGATGACCTTATTTTAGTTCGCATATTTTCCGGGGCTCATGTTTGGTTCTGACAACTGTAGTTGTTCTTTTTGTTAGTTCTCTTCAGTTCTAGTTGTTATTTTTCTATAATATGACATTAAACTTTCTTCTTTTCTCTCTTGTTTTTATCAACTGGTGATAAAATTAATTTTTCATCACCAGTCACCATATGTCAAAATTAGATAAAAATATTTAATAAAGTTCTGGGATTGCAAACGAAGTCTTTTGGACACAAGACACAATTTGTTTGTAAACAGTTCCAGAGCCCCATTAGTTTCTTAGTAAATCAAGCTCCTGGACGAAACAAAGTTCCTGGTAAACACCGAATAAAGAGAAAACTCTGGAGTCGAGTCCATTTAAGGACGAGTGAGTACTCTTGAGGAAAGTAATATATACACTTTGCCACGTGATACTTGCTTAATTTTTTTCAATTAATTTTTTTTATTAACTGTTAAATTATAAATTTAAATTCGACAAAAATAATATTGAAAGAGCCCAATAATAAAAGACGAAAAATCAAAGAAAGTGCTTTAATACAACTAAATGCAGATAAATGTGTAGCTAGTATTTCAGCCGAATGTAGTCAAATTTGGTTACCAATGTTAGAAAAATTAGAAAATTAATTACCTGCGTTATCAGGAGAGCAAGTTTTTATCCAGGTTTTCTTATGATTTATCATTGGAATAGTTGTTTATCGATACACACTTCAATACACAAAATCACCAAACTGAGTCATACATATTTTGAAAACAAAAATAATAGTACACAAAAAGTAACAACAAACGCGTTTTATTAGAAACATTTCCAAAATAAGCGAAAAAAAGCGCTATCCCAATAAAAAACGTTCCTGGAACGTGCACTTCACTGGATTCCATTTCTAGTAGACTATCATATCTTTGGAATGTCATAAAATAAAATATTTTATTCCACATTTTACCAGAGATGTGATCTACTATGAATCGACCTTAATAAAATTTGACAACAAAGTTTTGTAGTCTTAAAACTCAAAATATCATTGATTGCCTAGTTGTCCTATTTTTTTCGTTGTGTCAGATACGGACCAAAAATTATTTTATTATTAAAAAAATAAAAAACATTATTGTGGTTTGATTCCCAAAAAATAAGAGAAAAAATGTATTTGTTTAATTTAAAAAAAATTATTTATGTCACATAAACTTGTACTACCACATTTGGCAGATGACAATTCCAAAGATTTCGTATTTCAGTGTATTCGGTTCTTTATTGAACTAAAATTATTATACAATTAATAATTTTTATTTTATTTTGATTAACAAAAAAAAGCTCATTACAAAATTGAAGAATGTATTATAAGATCCGAGTTGAATTAAATTTAAACCGCAAATTACTATTTCATTAGTTATAATTTTACGTTTTGTAGAAATGCCATTTAATGGACTTTTTATAATTAAAGTTAAATAAAACTTTATTTGTGTTTGAAATTACATTAAATAATTTACAGGAGTTTTGTCGTTTTAACAAGGTTTTATTCTATTTAATTATTCAACATATTTTCAGAGGACAAATTAATGAGTTTCGAATGCAGCAGACTAATTTTTGGAAAATGGGAAAATTATGAAATTCGACGAGTAGTCTATCGCTATAAATATCAAAAGTTTGGTTTATTTATTTATATATATGCAGGAAATATTAATATTTGTGATTTATTTATTAGAAAAAAATACAAAAGGACGGGGTGGAAATATTTTAATTTAATTTTAATCAAGACTAAACGTAAGTTTCATTATTTTTGGTTCTTTTTTTATCCTTTGCTAAAGACGGTATGATGAAAAAGAAATTCGTTACGGAATTAAGCAACAAGAAGGAATGGGATAGGAGTGTTCGGGCCAGGAACCAAACACTCTGGAAGCTTGGGAAAAACCCCGAGTATCTTTCAAGCGGAAATCCACGCCATAAGAAAGTGCGCCCAGTTCAATATTGATAAAGGATATAGGAGACAAAGGATTATCATAATGTCGGATAGTCAAGCAGCCATTAAGCACTGAACTCTCGTGTAATCAGTTCCAAAATGGTGTGGGAATGCCTAGACAAACTCAATGAACTGGGTGAAAACAATATAGTCACCTTACTATGGATTCCAGGACACACTGGAATAGAAGGAAATGAAATAGCAGATGAACTAGCAAAGAGGGGGACTGAAATACCTTTCTGGGGGACTGATCCCTTTTCCAGAATCAGCCCTAATGTAATATTGGAAGAAATAGGTAGAGCCGAGAAAAAGAGAAGATCTGACTATTGGAAAGATCTAGTAGGGCTTATACAATAAAAGACTCTTCTGGGTGACTACAACCTGTTGAGATCAAATGAATGCATAAGTCAAAGTAAAACTGCGCTAAGAGTTTTAACAGGGATCCTAACGGGACATTGTCGCCTGAATGGGCACCTTAAAAAGCTCCAATATTCATTTTAACACCAGTTACAGCTGCTACATCCTACTGGGCGTTTAAAATGTTGAATACATTTTATAATTCTGAGAAAATATCAAAATCAAATAGTAAAGAGACAATTTATACAGAGTGGGTCACAGAAAACAGTCCCCCCCGATATTTGGTAGTATTCTCTAAAAGAGAAAATGACACATTAGCAAATCATAGGCGTTGCGTTTAATTTTAAAAGGTGCTGTACTTTAAATCAATTAAGATTTAATTGCAAAAATGGTGTAAATATCGAAAAAAAATCATGGACAATCATTATATTAAAAATAAGGGGTTGGTGAAGTGGAATGGAGATGGTTGACAAATGACAGACGCCTGTATCGTAAAAGTGCCCCCCCAAAAAATCGACCTCTTTCCTAATTTTCTTGAAATCTAAGGAATACTGCCAAATATCAGGGTGGACTGTTTTCTATGACCCACTCTGTATCAGAAATTATGAAAAAATACCCGAGGCTAGTTAACATGTTCGCTAATCTTTTACACTAAATTTAACTAAACGATATGGATATGAGAAGTAATTTAAGGTTGATCATCGCTCAATTTCACTTTCTACCTTATTTATAATCCATCTAGTTCGACACATACTTAGAAGCCACTCAATAATTCGATTTTTAAACAAATTACCCACAACGTAATTTACAATTTTCATGTGGGAGCGATAATTTCTAATTTACCCCCTTCCCCCAAAAAGAAAACATTAATCAACTTTCCGAGATACGAAAAGAGCAGAAGATCGCTTGTTGGTATATTCAAAATAGATTTTTCTTTAAACTGTTATAATACAGGTTAAAAACATAAATTATAAATTAATTAATTATTATAAATATTGATAACATAATTATTGCAATTATTCAAATTAATTCCCGACGACATATTTTTTTCATTGCTCGAACTTGCTGTTATTTGGGAAGCGGCGCACATTTCATTAGATGTTTCACCAAATATTTCTTGCGCTATAAGTTTTTTATTATTCATGGAATTTTCAACATATCCCTCCGCAACAGAGGTAGATTTCCAACCTCCATGCCCTTCTTTAATTTTAAATTATCAGCGCCACTGTCTGCTAGGAAAGTGGCAGAGCTTCTTCTGAAGCAGTGGCCAGTATATGGAACAGGATTTGAAAGACCAAGATATTGTGCAATAACTTTTGGCAGACTGCTAAATGTGTTAATTCCCACAGGATTTCTGGTACATTTTCCATTCGCATATTTTACAAAAAATCTGTTGTGTTTAAGAACCTGGGGACGCAACTTAATATAGTTTCTTAATATTTCAACAAGATTCGTATTTTCAATGTCTCCAGTGGTAATTGCAAACTGCCGTATAACTTTTGTTTTTGAAGGTGAGATATCAACACGAAAATGGCTTCCTTCGTCTATAACATTTTCAACTGGAAGAAATGTTAATTCTGCTTTTCTGCATGCTCCTGCCATTCCAATTATCATTGCAACCTTAGCCATTAAGTATTCTTTGTCATCAACTTTCACTAAAAATTTGGCAAAATCTTTAATAAAAACTTTTGACTGTTTAGCACTGTACCCGTCCGCTTGCCTTTTAATATATGCTACCAAATTTGTATATTTTTTAATATCAATATTCCTTTCCAGATTTAGTTCAGACCTTAACATTGAGTAAAGTGTCCATAATGTGGAAACTTTTAGATCTTTCTTACCCTCAAAATATGCAAGTAAAATTTTCTCATTAACATGTTTAATTCTCTTCTTATCACACCACGTAACAAATTTTTCGTATGCCAAATCATAAACTGCCTTTGACTTTTTGGGAATTACTGATAATAGAGCATTACCTGCTGCCTCTTCAATATCGCTTGGTAGCTCTTCAGAACTTGAATCACTCATTTTTAAAAAATAAAACTAAAAATATATCAATCTCGCTAAAAACCTTCCGTCTAGACTTTTTTACAAAATGTCAAACTGACAACTAACATGAAGTAACAGCAACAAACTAAAATGTTTTCCAAATTTTCAACTATATTGAATTTTATTTTTTTATTACTTTCTTCAAAATTAGAAAAAATCTTGTATGCAATACGTTACGAAATGAAATTTTGTGTAACTTGTAAGTTAAAAATCTCACGCGTTACACAAAATTGGGCATTTCGTAACTGATGGCATAAATAGCTATTATTGAAAAAAATGTACAAATAAAGAGACTAAATTTCTTAGAAAATTGAATCTCTTTAAACCCCTTGTACGCACTTAAACTTAAACCTCCCCATTTAAATATTGAAAGTCGAACAGTAGTTTGCTAGACGAAATCGGATGATAATAATCCTTCTTAAACACTTAGCACAACAAGCAATCTCTTTCAACTAGTAAGTACTTAACTAACCACGATAATAAGGTGATTATTGCTTGGTGGCATTGGCGTTTCGGAATCAATACAATGATTTTTTTTCTTAGCGCATGAAAGAGTCATATATCTGTCTGTCTATTGTAAAAATTTTACCGAGGTAATTATAGCAATGCCTCCATTGACTTGTTTCTTTTCTTCAAGTGATTGCTGAGATTTATGGTACAGAGACGGTTCAAGATTAGATAGAAATATTTGAAAATGTGCCAGATATTACCATATAGCCGTTGGAGCTTTTTTAATCATAGAAGCATTAGCTAGTAATAAAAAAGAGGAATTTGGGCAAGGTCTCTTTTTGCGCCGTCAAAATATTGCCTTACTTAGGGTCCGTGTGTGGATTGTTTTCTATTCTGTCAGTTGTTGATGTGTTGACAGTTTATACTGAAAAAGTAAAATCTTTGTTAAACACTCTTTCCTTGTCGACATAACAATGAAATATTCAACTGAGACTCACCGAATTGAGATTTTAATGATGATCGGGTACCTACGGGGATAACTGTAGAAGTCAAGTTGAATTGGCAAACTTATTTAATCACAGGTATCCCGAATTGCCTAATATTTCACAAAGTACTGTGTCTAAAATTCATGAACTTGGACATGTCAAACCATTGAAAAGAAAACCACACTTCGTTGAAGATGATGTGAAAGTAGTTCTTTTGTTAAGTGTCGAAGAGAATCCAACTTCAAGTACACGTCAAATTGCCCGTGAAAAAAATGTTAGTCATACAACTGTTCTAAGATGTCTTCATAAAGAAAAACTTCATCCCTACAAATTAACTTTTGTGCAGGAGTTAACAGAAGACGATCCAGATCGTAGAATGGATTTCTGCGAAAGATTGATGAATAAGCTGAACAGAAATAAGATAGCTCTTGGTACCATTCTCTTTTCTTTTTTCTGAATCAACATACACATTGAATGGAGAGGTAAACTGACAGAACTGTAGATATTGGTCAGCAGAGAATCCTAATTGGATGCGTGAGACACATACTCAGTACCCTCAAAAGGTGAACGTTTGGGTCGGTATCATAGGCGTCCATATTATTGGTCCCATATTTATAGATGGAAATTTAACAGCTGAAAAATATTTAAATATGCTTAGAAATGAAGTTATTCCTGAGTTGGCAAACTTATATCCCAACGCAATAGATCCTAGCTTACCGAATGAAAATGTTTGGTTCCAGCAAGACGGGGCAACATCCCATTATGCTTTAATGGTAAGAACTTATTTAGATGAAATCTTCCCCAATAAATGGATTGGACGAAGAGGTACTATTGAGTGGCCAGCTTGATCGCCAGACCTCACGCCGTTAGATTTTTTACTGTGGGGTTATCTCAAGAACAAAGTATATGCAACACAACCAACTAGCATTGTAGAGCTAAAAGACAGGATAACTACAGAAATACGGAATATTTCGCCTCAAACTTCAAACAAAGTTAAGGAGGAGTTCTATAGGAGACTGTGCTATTGCCAACAACTAGGTGGAATACATTTTGAGCATTTATTTTAATGTATTAAAATCAAATACATCAGGTATTTTATGTATGTGTTTAATAACTGTAAAAATAAAAATTTCACCCTGTATAATTCATAATTGAACATACATTATTTAGTTTGTTGGAATCGGCTATGGCCTTTGTTTTTGAACTATTTTTCGCAGTTCATATCATGGCATGCACGATTAAATATATTTAGCCCTCGATTATTTCCTATTTATTGGAAAATTGAACTGATACGAAAGAAACTGTTGGAATTATTATGATCATGAGATAAAGCGTAGTTTAGAGACTCGAGACTCGGTCCTGTACATTTAGTTATTTGAGAAGAAGACTACCTGTTTCACCCCATGTGGCGCTCGTCAGAAACAGCCAGTTTAAAAAGAGTTAACCGTCACTCTGAGTGATGTTTAAGTAAAAATCTTGAACAGCTACTGTTTTAGTTATTCAGTTTAATTATTAATATGCATGAGAATTAAGGCACGAAAAAGAAAAAATGCGGTATACGAATACTGAAGAGATTTAATC
This sequence comes from Galerucella calmariensis, assembly GCA_910591675.1. NCBI lineage: Eukaryota > Metazoa > Arthropoda > Insecta > Coleoptera > Chrysomelidae > Galerucella > Galerucella calmariensis. The sequence goes on from CAJUYG010000204.1 coordinate 240,080, forward strand.
ATAGATAGAAGTTTTTTTTGTATGTCGTTTTCATGTTAATCAAAAGCAAGTCTTTCTGGCTGGTATTTCACCTTAATTTTTTTCTAAAACGTCATTTTTGTTACACGAAATTTGTAGAAAGTCGTGTCTCATTGTTAAAATGATTTCCCATATCATTTAAATTTAACAATAACACATCTTGTCAACACAACTTATCTATTTATCAACCCAGGTAGAAAAATATCCGTACAATAATTGAGTCATTGACGTTGAGGTAAGTTATAACTTTTTTTTCGAACGACATTATAAAGAAACATCATGAATCGTAGCTGTCACTATTTTCATTCAATAGAGATACAAAACATTTGTAGAACTTCACTGGGATCATATTTCATAGTCGAAGTTTATTATTTTCACTAACAATATAATTTTCACCGACAAAAAGTTTTATAATAACAGCTCTATAGTTATTTTAATATAAAAAAAGTTTGTTTGGGACTTACCTTATCTTATAATGATATTTTTTATGACAAAAGTAGAATATAATAAGAAGTTTTGGGAGGGTTACTATTTTAAGAGGGTTCTAGTATTTTTTTAACATTTTAGATTACACAAAAGATGTTTGACTCAATTTTGATCACGTGCCACAATTCATTTTAAATATTTGTTCATTAATCCAGTAGAAAAATATATTAGTTTCTTAATCTTAGTGACATCTGTTGGGTGAATTAAATTTAAAATAGTATTGAAAGCAAATTTAATACTACTACCACCATCTATGAACGAAATGTAAGTGCTGCTAAGAAAAAATCTGTAAAAATTTAAATAATATCATTGCAAAAGTTTGTTATGTCGTTACTGATGCTGCCATCTCTTACACAATAGTAATACTCTGATTGCCGTAAGGATGGAAGTCAAGTAAACTATAATTGTAAAAAAGTTTTTATGTAGTTACTGCTGCCTCCATTTCTTACACAATAGTAATAATAATAGTTGGTCGCTGTAAGAATCGAATTTAAACAAACTATGATTAAGAAAATTTGTTATGTAGTTACTGATGCTGCCATCTCTTACCCAATAGTAATACTCTTGTCGATCTATGGATGAAATTTAAATTAAGGATATTTAACAATTTGTTATGTAGTTACTTATGCTGCCATCTATTACACAATAGTAATACTTTTGTCGACATATGGATTGAATTTTAATGAAATTGTAATTTGTAAAATCACTCTGCTGCCATCTCTTATACAATAGTTGGTTAAATAGATGTTTTCTATTTCAATTAATTTAGTGTTGATATGAATAAAAGCTAGATAGACGTACTTGCCTGGTATCCATTTTTATTCCAAATTATATTTTATTGTTTCCATGAATTATAAAAATGTCAAACTGACAGAACTGCAACATGATAATTTTTAGGCTGTTTTGAAACTTTTGAGTGTACCTCCTACAAGATTTTTGATGAAAAATTTGATTTAGAATACTTTTTAATGTAAGAACCTTTTTATATTCAACTTCACAAGTGGTATTAATGTAGAAATTGATTTTTAGAGAACCAAAAACAATAGATATATGGAATTTCGGAAAATACCAAGTAAGTAAATAATGTATCATCTTCCAAATATTTCTAAGCTCTTGAAATTATCTTTTCACTCCGTTAAATATGTTAATAATCTACTTATTAAGTATAATGTCCAAATTATGTACGTCTAGTTCTAATTACATTTGTTCGCTTACGATATTCTGCAGAAGACATGTACTTAGCATAAGAAATTTTATATAATTTGAGTCAAGGTGAACGTGCCAGAGTGCTCTCCTTAAATTCGAAAGATATTTTATCCATCGTTTACACGAAGAATGTTATTATTTACCATCAAAGTCTATGCGAGTCTCGATCTTCAAGAGAGTCACGACATTAATAAAGATTAGACGGTTACAGCAAAGGTAATGAAATACAGAATAATATACGTATATGCTATAAAGTAGTACATTCAGTGTTTAAAAGCATTGAAAAAGTTAAAGTACTTCAGTGCAAGGTCTAAAAGGTCACAATAGTAAAACCTTTTCTTATTCTTATAGGCTTAGATTTAAAATTAGTTGGGAAATGTACCTATTGGATGGTGGAATTAATAAAGAATTGTTAAATTATTTGGTGGAATTGCGTTCAAGTTCAAGAATTATTCTTAAAATGGAAGTTGTTAGAAAAACATTTTTTTGTTATCTAAATCAGCATTATCTTTTAGAGAGGCAAAGGATCATTGACATGACTTTTATGTCACTACTTGCAATTTTTTATTTCAAGGATGTCTTTCTGAATTGTTTGTGATTTTTTTCAAGTTGTTTAAAAATGAATAGATTTACAAGGCATTGTATGGTAAGCTCTTTTTTTTGTACTTAAAATGTTAATTATATTTCATACTTGACAAAGAATATCCCGATCCAAAAACAATTTGAATAGGAGCAAGAAACTTGGTAGACATTTCTATAGTGGCTATCTAAACAGAAAACTCTCAGTGAATTTATAACTGATAAAAGATAGATAGTCCAGTAATCTTGGGACTTCACCTCGAAATTTTGGTATTGCAAAAAATGTTGTTGTTTTTGGTTTTTAGCAAACCAATATCACAAGACACTTTGAACGATATACGCTCTGTATCTATAGCAAAATAAGTACTCTCACTATTAACTATAGTCCATTCAAGTGGGTCATTGTCACTTTCGATTTCAATTCGGTCATTCATGAGAATAATGTGCTAATTCTTGACTAATATTGATAGAAAAATTGGTTGATTTTTTTATGTTTACATAATTTAATTTGGAGAGTGAACGCTGGTTGTTATCAATTTTTCGGATCAATTGTTACCTTGAGATTGTTTAAGATTGAATGTTTGTTTTATCGAAAACAAAATGAAGAGTAGATCACAATTCACAAAGTACGAAAATATTTTTTGTGTCACTGGTTTTAATTTGCAAATATATCATTTTAATAATACAAAACAATAATAAACAATTTTTAATTTATAACTTTAGAGACCCATAGCTCGTTAACGAAGTTAGTAAGGTACACCAAGGAACTGCTCGAAGACCCTGTATATAATTTTAAGAAAAGCCCGATTTTTACATTCTTTTATAACATCACTCAAGATAATTGCAATCTTTATATCTTGAAATTGATTCGTATAGATTGTCAGAAGCATACTTTTAAATTAATTATGTAATATTAAATTGAATATATCCGTCCTCAGTATTTGATAAGTCTTAAAATATAAAAAGCAAACTTTATTTAAAGATGAGTAGATATTAAACAAGATTTAATAATATTTATCACGTGATAAACTTTCAAGAGATGATAAAAATATGATAAGTATAACTAAAAGGAATGGAAGATGCAAATAGAGAGAAAATAGAGTATTCATATGAAATAAATAATTTTGCACTGTTTCAAGGACTTTTCTAATATGTAACTATAGATATTGAATTTTCTATTTTTATTTCATATAAGTCGTATAAGTCTACAGGGACAGGTATTTGTAAATAATAATTTGTTTGGAAATTCCTAAATGCCCTTTGATTGCATACCTATTTATTTATATATTTATAACAACACCTTATTTTTCCCTTTTATTCATTTATTATAAATTTGAGTAAAGAATCTATGATAATATTTGTAAAATTGATTAACTCACCCTTTCCCTTGTGTAATGTTTCATCTTCCTTGTGTATTTGAACTGAAACCTAAAAATTAGCCAATTAATTCAAGTACTCACAAAGGAATGGCGAAGAGTGCAATCAAATTCCCAAAAATGTCAAACAATTCCAAGAAAATGACAACTAATCTGAAAATTCTATTTGCAAAAATTGAATACACCTTGCAAGAAATAATGGCAGATGTATTTGTCAATTATAATCTTTCCTCTGTATATTATTGTACCAATCAGCCTTTCCCTTACAGTTCTTCCCACCTAAATCTTCTTCTGCTTTATGTTAAGAAACTATTCTAAAAGTAATCACGATATTTCCATTGCAAATATTAACCTTTAGACGATTTATGTGTCGTTCAGGTCAAATAATATTAAAAGTAAATCTAAAAACATATGCTACGTCACTGAGAGCATTACTAATTCGAAAAAGAGACAGGTCAGTTGAACAGTCTTGTAAAACTAATTAGAAAAAACCACTTGACCGGTTAATTATAAAATCGGTAACAAATTTATTGCTGCATTTGCTTAACTATCTAAATCAACAATGACATCACATTCGCAGGTAGAATGTATAAAGATTAAAGTGAAATTTTGATCGTTAGAGCCAGCTGAAGATTACTTTTTATCTGCAGCTTTCAAAATTCTTCCTTTCAATCTTGAAAAAGTTCCATATTTTTACTAATGTTATTAGAAAAAAAGTCGAGGTCTTTTGAATCTCCAAATCTTTATTAAAAGTCTTGTGCTTCGTTATTTGGCTTCCAGAATACTCTGGAAGAGGAAGAAACAAAATAGCAGATGAGCTAGCAAAAACAGAAAGTAAAACATTTGTTTAGTAGGGCCAAAACATTGAAATATACACATGGTCAGAGATACGAGAGAAAAGAATGCAAGATGAAAGGAAGTCGGATCCAAGAACAAAGAAGAAACGTAGAGATACTATGCACAGACATCCAGGAGTTGCTGAAGGCTCTTATAAACCCAAAAGTGACATACAGACTGGTATAGGAACCTAACCTAACCTAACCTAACCAAGATGAAGTCTGTCTCCTAAGGACACAACCAAATAGGTTTGATATTCCAATTCCAGGAGACTGATGAAAATGGATTAGAGCTTACAGTCTTTCTCTGCTAACTAAGCTGAGCTAGCGAAGCGAGGACACCAAATAAACAAAAAAATAGGAAAGTATAAACAAAAAACTTTGACGTTTAATAAAAAAATACACGTGAATATAATGGCAAAATCATCAAGTTACAGATAATGAATATCTTTGAAAATCATGGCATTATGAATTTTCCACTATATTTATCATTATAAAATTTTTTATATCTTTTAGTTATTCGTATTAAATTGAAAATGTAATCATAATTTTATTGTTTAATACATTATATTAATGGAAAAATAATATTTTCAATCTGAAATTTGTTTTTAATTGTGTTTTTATCAATTGTGATTGTTAAACTAAAAGATTTCTATTTTTTATTACAATGAACACTGTATTTATTATTTAATGCAGATTAATAAGAATAACTCACGACCCATGAATAATATGAAAAATTTTTATAAAAATAAGTTTTAGCCAATAAAATGTACAGGGTTATTCATCATAAATTACCCACACCCTATCATCGTTATTATCACTTTTAGAAAAAAAAGTCTCGTATAAAAGTTATTTGGTTACAGCTGAATTTTCTTAATAAGCTATCAAAATTTCAATAGCGTGCAAATTTAAGGGGATACAAAAAATAATAGTTCTTTTTTAAATGGGACACCCTGTATATTTTTGCAACAAAAAATATCCTATACATTTTTTTTATAAATTTGATTATAGCTTCGAAAAAAAGGCAAAATTTATAACTTTAAAAGGAGTAAAAATATCAAAAAATAATCTATCCTTGTTAAATAATCAAAAACGTGGAAAAAAAGAGCAAAAACCATCTGTGCTTGATTACATGAATACTTCCCCCATTATCAATTTCAAAATATGTTTATTTGCAAGTGTCGTCTTTATGTGTGATATTCAATATCACGTCGATATTGTCACACATATTCTCTCTCTATCAAATTGTTTTATTATTGTCGAATGTCGTACATTATTATGCGATGTTAATTAAATAAACTGAAATAAGTACAAACAATAGCCAGGCTGTATCTTCTGGGAAGTGAATAGTGATTGTTATTATTTTGTGGCACATTTTATCGACTGGTAAGCGTAGACTAAGTGTAACTGATTGTGTAACAGGTATGTTGATAAATTTAAATCAATAATATTATTGGTAGTTTCCAAACAGGTTTGTTTTATAAACAAAATGTAGTAGTAGAAATATTTTTTTTATACAATTACACGTCTATGTGACAAAAAAAAACTTTCCTTGATGACCTTTTTTTAGAAATATTTATTAAATTTACCGTGTGAACTGTGTGGACAAAATATTAAACATTAAGTCTTTGTCAGTCATTCTGAGAATGGTATTTAAATATGTATATCGAAATAATTATCAAAATATTAGTTTATTTAAAGCGTTTCATACAAAAAAGTATTAATATTTATATTTATAGGTATGTGCCTATATAGGTATGTGCCAAAACAGGAACACAGCAAGCTCCAAAAATACTTGGAGACGCTGACTTAAACCTCGGCAGCGTTACTGTACCATACAATCGGCATATATAGGGAGGGTTATGCATGGAAGAGGAGGAAACAGCCTCTCACATTATCTCAATGTAGATGTGGACTTCTAGGACTAGAGCATCTAAGGGATGGTTTTCTCAAGAAGGATCTAGTGAAAAGACTGTTGTCTGATAAGTGTCTCTCCACATAACCGGCACAACCAGGACCACAAAAAGCCTAAACGCTCACGCGTTTTATAGGGGCTAGTACTAGATTGCCAACAAGATTTAGCTAACGCCTCGGCAGATAGCAATATTATCCTGAGGTGGGTTGAAGGGCATGACAGGAGTTAAGGTAACCGCATTGCTGATTCTCTAGCCAGGGAAGCAGCTGGACTAAAAATTTCGGGACCCAGTGACTCCTACGGCCTAACGACTTCGACAATTGCGGTACTAGCCAAACGTTACACCCATGCTTAATCCCTCAAGAGATGGGATGTAATAAAAGGATGCAGTCTTGCCAGGATCACCTTGGGCGACCCTGGGAAGCCAGCGACGAAGAAATATTTGGCGATGACCAGGAAAAACCTTCGTTTAACAGTTCTGACTGGCCACTGTCAACTAAGGAAACACCTCCATACTATGGGGCTAGTGGACACACCTCTATGCAGGATGTGTGAACAGGAAGATAAAACTGTCAGGCATGTCTTATGCGAGTGTTCGGAGTTATCGTCAATGGGCGGGTTTATCAATGCTTCGGCTAAATCTTAGCTGTTGGTCAAAGTGTTCATCAACTGCCAGTTTGCATTAGCTGGCAGTCAAACTTTCGGCTACCCTAGCTGCCACTATCAAGTTGATGTTAACCATAGAACATACAGTTAAATACGAGAAAGTGGTGTTCCGTTATTCTAACCATAGATTCTAACTGACAACTGTGTCAGGATTTTTTCATGTTTGCTTACATTTTGCAACAAAGATTATTTCAACTTTAAATTTGATTGTGTTATTATCGTTTAGGGTGAAATCGAGAAGCTTATTTGATTAATTTATAGTAGTTTAGTAGCATCCAGGTTCTGCGTGTATTTTATTTTATTGTTATTGTCAATGTGTATCTTGAGGAACTTGACGACCTTTTCGATGAAGAGCTTTGAGCCGCTGAGGTGTCAAGGACTAAAAATTCAGTCCAGATTCATAATTTTATGGTTTCTAAAGGACATTTTAAGTTTTTTTTCGAAAATTTCATGACACTATTTGAAAATGTGAAAATGATTTTAACAAAAAATTCCATTATTCGTCCCAAAAAAATCCCGTTTTACGAATTTTCAACATTTTTAATGCAACAACAACAAATTTTCATAAAAAAGGAAGGTATGGAAATATTTCGTCATTTGATATTTTCTCCGATAAGTCCAATACTTTCCAAATTTTTGAAAACGAGGAGGTGGTTTTTTAATAATTTCCTGTATATTAACTTATTCTTCCTTATATTAAAGAAAATGGATCATAATTTTCCAATAAAACAGAAAGTAAAAGTAAATTATATTGTAGATCTTCATTAATCGGTACTATCTTTTAATCTTAAACCATAATAAGCGAACGCATAATTTTAATATAAAAATGCATCCTATAGACCAATCTTTTTGGTCGCTAACAAGGAAGTGAAATTGTAGTGTAATTCTTATGACGTACTTGAGTAAATGAATACCTTTTTTATATAGCACTTTCATAACAATGCCATTTGATGTCATGTTCGTAATTTAACGATCTAATTTAGGGACTAGACCAAAACAGAAACATGAATTTCACGTAAGCAAATAATATTACTTGATGAAATTGTTGTTTATTGCAAAATCGCTAGACAAAAACTAAAACTCATCAGTTTACTAATTTATTTAAAGCACCTTCTAAACGGGCAATATTTTTAATGCAATATGTAGCTGCAATATTGGCAACTATAGCCCATCCAGCATGACAACATTTCAATTGTAGCATATGGCTCTGCCTCGGCAATATTGTTTGCAACACGATGGCTTATTAATGGAAATAATTTGTTTCGTAGACAGGCTACACAATCGTGCAAGAATGGCTGACGAAATCATTCGCGTAGAAACGACTTATATTGTTTTAAACACAAAGTTAAAGAAAAAGAAGAGTAGATTGTGGATTCGACCTTAGGCGTGAAACTTAAAGTCTCGAAATAAGTCTTGATAACGAGTTAAATCTACCATTTCACTAGTTTACCGCCCGCACTACCGGTTTTCTTCTTTTTCACCTCATTCCCTGCATAGGTTTTCAAATTTCTGAATTTTTTGTACGCCTCATAAGCGATAACTCCATCTTTTTTAGCATTTCTGTCTTTATAAATTCCGGTTTCCACATTCTATAACTCAGGATATGAATGTATTGCATTAATTAACTCAATAATATTTTCATTCGACCAAGTATTAGTCATTTTATATACCATAACCTCCAAAATTTTCATAACAACAACAACAAACGAACACCAAAACAAAGTAAAGTTGCAGAGTATTTTCGCTGGCTAAGCGATCGTCCGGCAACTCTATTAATAATTTGGCTAATAATACAGGATGCTTCTTGTAATCGTACATTCAAAATAAATGTGAATAGGTGCGCAGTGCAACATAAAATTGCCCGTATCTCTTAAAACCTTAATGTTATCGAGATGTCACAAGAGGACTTGATATCTCTAAATTGGTTCACAAAAGCCAATTATATTACCAATTTCCAATCAGTCATTTAATAATTGTAAATAAAAAACCATTTTTCATTCCCAACTTTAGAGCCCTACAGTTCGTTAACGAAGGGCGCAAAGAAAAAATTTTATATGAAATACCATCATTATTTTTAGTCTTTCTATCACCTCCCAAGTTTTTGGTACGAACTCCTGGGACACCCTGTATATTACCCAGTCTGGCTGTTATTGCTGGCAATGTTGCCAGCCATTGTGTTGCAGCTACATATTGTACCAAAAAGATTGCCCGTTTAGAAGCACCTTAAGTCAAAGTCTCTTTTCCTTTTTATAGTCCTTAGTAATGTTTTACTATTTTTCATTTAAAATGTTTGTGCTCTGTTAATTTTCTGTAAATATCTCGATACTATCATTCAAATAATTTCTAATTTAAATAAGGGTACCGTTTATATACGGTCAGGGTAATAAACGATAAATTAATGCGACCATACTCGTGATATTACTTTCATTCAATTGATTATATTGCTGTTGGTAAATGTCATTTTTGTTATTACCTGAAATGTCAAGGTCGGTAACTTTTATTCAATGGCAATACAAATATCTTATTAAATACTCACTTAACCCTAAAATAATTAATCGAATATTACACTGAAATTATTAGTAAAAAAATTATTTATTACGTTATGTCCTACTTGTAGATATAAATTAGCATTGTCTTAATCGATTTTGCGATTGTTGCAAAAAGATTCTCTTCAATTATTTATTTTATAAGTGATGAGTTATTGCATCCAATCATAGGCCAGACGATAGGGGTAACAACTACACCACCGTGTAGGGGGAGTGTTTTGCAACAAAAAAGGTTTCTTGCGTTTCTTTTGTCCGAGCAATGGTTTGTCCGGAAAAAATTCGGTAAAATAAGTATGTGTTCCGCAGAGATTTTACTTCGTTCGTTCCGCAAAAACTCACAAGTTACACAAAATTTCATTTCGTAACGTATTGCATGCAAGATTTTTTTCTAATTTTGAAGAAAGTAATAAAAAAATAAAATTTAATATAATTGATAAAAATTTGGAAAACATAAATTTAGTTTGTTGCTGTTACTTCATGTTAGTTGTCAGTTTGACATTTTGTAAAAAAGTCTAGACGGAAGGTTTCTAGCGAGATTGATATATATTTTTGGTTTTATTTTAAAAAAAATGAGTGATCCAAGTTCTGAAGAGCTACCAAGCGATATTGAAGAGGCAGCAGGTAATGCTGCGTGGTGTGATGAGAAGAAAATACAACATGTTAATGAGAAAGTTTTACTTGCATATTTTGAGGGTAAGAAAGATCTAAAAGTTTCCATATTATGGACACTTTACTCAATGTTAGGTCTGAACTAAATCTGAAAAGGAATATTGATATTAAAAAATATACAAATTTGGTAGCATATATTAAAAGGCAAGCGGACGGGTACAGTGCTAAAAAGTCAAAAGTTTGTATTAAAGAAGATTTTGCCAAATTTTTAGTGGAAGCTGATGACAAAGAATACTTAATGGCTAAAGTTGCAATGATAATTGGAATGGCAGGAGCATGCAGAAAAGCAGAATTAACATTTCTTCCAGTTGAAAATGTTATAGACGAAGGAAGCCATTTTCGTGTTGATATCCCACCTTCAAAAACAAAAGTTATACGGCAGTTTGCAATTACCACTGGAGACATTAAAAATACGAATCTTGTTGAAATATTAAGAAAATATATTAAGTTGCGTCCCCAGGTTCTTAAACACAACAGAATTTTTGTAAAATATGCGAATGGAAAATGTACCAGAAATCCTGTGGGAATTAACACATTTAGCATTCTGCCAAAAGTTATTGCACAATTTCTTGGTCTTTCAAATCCTGTTCTATATACTGGCCACTGCTTCAGAAGAAGCTCTGCCACTTTCCTAGCAGACAGTAGCGCTGATATTTTAAAATTAAAGAGGCATGGAGGTTGGAAATCTACCTCTGTTGCGGAGGGATATGTTGAAAATTCCATGAATAATAAAAAACTTATAGCGGAAGTAATATTTGGTGCAACATCTAATGCAATGTGCGCCGCTTCCCAAATAACAGCAAGTTCGAGCAATGAAAAAAATATGTCGTCGGGAATTAATTTGAATAATTGCAATAATTGTGTTATCAATATTTATAATAATTAATTTATTTATAATTTATGTTTTTAATTTGTATTATAACAGTTTAATAAATAGAATAATTCTTTTTGTCACTAATTTTGAAATACATTTTTCGTCACCAATTGCATAAAATTTTACTTTATGCAACTAGTTACAAAAAGTAAGACGTTTCATGTCAATCAGTTTTAAAAAGTGTCACCTTATATGTCAAAATTAGAAAAAGAAACTTTAACCCTTCCGCCCTTTGGAATTTTCCAAATTGAAAACATCTCTATATTTCCTTATATCATCACCTTTATTTAGTCATTTTGATCATACTTTCCGCTGAAATAAGCAAAATTCAAAACTGCTCATGTTATAGGACATAAGATTTCCTACAATTTTGATATCCACACTTTTTTGTACAAGCAAAACTGACTCCAGTGCCATACTACGTTGTGCTTGCAAGCTGCGTCGCAAGCTCCTGCGGAATCTTGATAATTTAGGAAAATGATTATGTCTTCGATTAAGAACATAATATTTTTTCTCGGATTTGTGTCATAACTTCCCCCAACGCTTTCCTGGACTACAACTGGATATAAAAATGTTATTCCCCTGTCCCTCTCAGGGGTATGAGTATATCTGGCCAACGTGGATTATCATCGTTTACGTTCCCCTTCGAATTTAATATGGGCACCTGCCGGCTGACTATCAAGGGAAGCCCAAAAGTGGTCAATATCACGGTTTCTTGTTTCCATCACCAACTCGATTTAACGCGACGACGAATCAGTTTGTTGAACGCGCTCGCCTTGACTCGCAGTTTCATACTCTCGTCGAATGTGCGGTGTGTATTTTTTTTTGTTCGTTAAAAAGTCGGTACCCGACCTAAATGATGCGTGTGAAAATTAAATAAAGTGATTTAAAAGGCTTATGAAAGGTTAGAATTTGAATTTTATTTGAATTAAAAAGAATTTTGAATCTTTTTCTATAAAATCGACGTTTTGGTACGTATTTTACCATCCTCAGGGTATTTTTAACTTTTTTCCTTTCAAACTGGATTGTTTTATCATCCATCATCCTTGTGAAACAAACAAAGTTCAACAAAAACATTTGTAATTGAAAATGTATCCATAAAACAATCAAATATTCGATAACAATTTCAGTTTCAAACATTTTCTTCAATACGAACTTTATTAAACAGTCTTTTTATCGGTCTGGTAGTATTGATTCGTTTTCTATCTTATTTTCTGGCCTATACAGTTCCTTCAGAGAGATATTGCTTGGTAAATTAGATAAGATGAGATGAGCTTTCCTGCGTAGCACCTTGAATAATAATAGGGTCTGTGGATCTGTGGAAATTCACTTTAATTGCAGAGTTAGATAGTTCTAATGACCAACAATCGCTTTAGGGGAGAATTTGAGAAATTTTGAATCGATATTTTCAAAAATTAAGGGAATTGACAGTAAAAATTTCAAATCGCTAAATATTTATTTTAAATTTTTCTTATTTTCACAAGAATCCCGATAACCATTTGCTGTGAGACTTACAAACCCAAGAAAATAAATGAAATTATAAACACATTTATACAGGGTGTCACACGACGAGTTAAAACTATCTGTATATGGCAAAATACTTATAGTAAAATCATGAAAATTTCTACGTTTCGGTTTTCGGATGCGATCTTTTTGACTAAAATATTTTCAAAGATGGCAGACTTCCGGTTCTACCGGAAGTCGACTGTAACTTTGTTATTTCAAATGGAATACCCTATATATTAATACATTTTTGAAAATGTACGTAAAATTTTAGTATACTTTGGTCTGAAAACTTTTTTCGGAAAATGCATATTTTTGAGTTATTAATTTTTTTGTAAAAAATTTGACGGTTTCAGACCCTTACAAATTATTTTTTTACGAGGATACCCTTAAAGATATGAAAATGCTTTCTGTTCGGTTGCTTTTAGCAAGATCAGACCTATTTGAATCTATGATCAAAAAATTTTCATTATATACAGGGTGTGTATAGAAAGTGTTCAAAGTTTAACTTCATAAATATCAAATTCATTCTTTCAAATAGAACCACCCGGTTTTTTCTATTTTAATGCATTCAGGGGTAAAAAATAAGGCAAATTGATGGATACTTTTCTATATTTAAGCCTTATCCTTATCCAGATATTAAATTAATGTTTTCTGAAGATTTTTAGAGATGCAGGATATCTTACTGCAAATAAAGCACATACAACTTTGCCATATTTACCATGAATTAAAAGCAAATTTACATAATCTTTTTCATTTCTTAGTGCTTGTATCAACGGGTCCAAATAAAATTCAGACCACACCTGCATCTCTCCAAATTTACAGAAAACATTCAATATCTGGAAAACGGTAAGGTTTAGGTATAGGAAAGTATACATGAGTTTGCCTTATTTTTCACCCCTAAATGCATTAAAATGAAAAAAACCGGGTGGTTCTATTCAAGAAAATAAAGAAATTTGATGTTTATGAAGTTAAGCTTTGAACACTTTTTATACACACCCTGTATAAAATGAAAAAATGTTCAACATAGATTCAAATACGTCTGACTTTGCTCAAAGTAACCGAACAGAAACCATTTTCATATCTTTAAGAGTATCCCCGTAAAAAAATAATTTACAAGGGTCTGCAACGGTCAAATGTTTTACAAAAAAATCAATAACTCAAAAAATATGCATTTTTCGAAAAAAGTTTTCAGACAAAACTAGATTTCAAAAACGTATTAATATACAGGGTGTTCTATTCAAAATAAAAAAGTTGCAGTCGATTCCCCTTAAAATAAAATAAAATAATCCTAAGTCAAATTGCAGACTTAAATTTCCTTATTTTTCTATTACGGAACTAATTCTGAAGGTTATAGTGAATAGTATGACGCAATGTGATACTTACCTACCCATTTGCACACAATGTCATACTAATTATTGAAAAATTGTTTGTATTTATCTATGAAATTTTGTCTTCGAATCGAATGCCACAACTGTTACCATGTAAGATTACATCTCTGTGGCGCCTGACAAGAATGTTATTGCTCGTGGCATGGCGCTTAAATTTCGATAAAGTTAAAAGTGAAATTGTGTTGTGACATCAATCTAATTGGTTTGAGAAATGCATTGATTTTATTTTTGTATAAAAACTAGATTTATTCACGAGAGGTTTATACGAGGATGTGTCAATAATAACAAATGATCATAAAAAACGTCAACCTGGTCCATTTTTCGAGTTTTTTACTATTTATTATATACAAAAATTGTTGCGACACCGAATAAATATACTTTTTTTTTTAAATCTATTAAAAAATAATTGTCAACCATTAGATAATATATCGTATGAATTATTACACTATGTCCCAATTAAACAAATTATTTTATATTAAATAAGTAAGTAGGTCAAGAACCTATTGAATCTAATGGGATGCAATTTATATTGATTTTGATAATACGACCATTGTGGTTCTGAGGCAATAAAAGTTAATAAATATTAAAAAATTTATTTCGGCCGCTGTTTTGTTACGTAATAAAACTGGTATTTTGTCATAAATAAAAAAGATCTCTTTAGTTTTTGTTACACAAAATAACAATTTTGAGAGTATTTGTTCAATTTCATTTGATAAGGGTTCAACTGCATTTCTTTTCAAACTCTGCTAGTTGACATCTTGCAAATTCCAGCATCTGCGATCACTAATAAAAGGGTAAGCTTCCAATGTACGTTCACAATTTCATTGTTTTTAGACCCAATTATTCAAAAAACGTATACATTTCATGATATGGCTTAAAAATCTTATTTCGCACACTTCAACATTTCAGCTCGCTGCCTATATCGAAAAATACACGTGCTACTTGAGATATAGCCCAGTCAAACTAACTTATTGAAATTATATATTGGATAAATTTGATTGGATTATCTTCTGTAAGTTCCTTGTGGCATTATTTATTATTTTTTCACTTATTTTTTGGGAATCAAACCACAATAATGTTTTTTATTTTTTTATTTCGACGTTTCGGTTTCGACCTTTGTCAAGACTAACTGGAACGCTACCAAAACGTCGAAATAAAAAAATAAAACATTATTGTGGTTTGATTCCCAAGAAATAAAAGAAAAAATAATTGATTGGATTAGTTTATACATCATCTTCAATAAATAATTTCATCCCAAACTATAACCAGAATGTTTTCTGAAAACCCGTTATAGGAAATGAATATTAAAATACATAATTAAAATTGTAATCTACAATGTATTCTGTACCATTCTTATCGAAATTTCCGGCATAATTAGAAAAGGTTTTTAAGAAAATTTAATTGGTTTAAATATACGAGGTCAGGTCGTATAGTTTATACTATCAACATTCAAAAAATCAACGTGAAGATATTGGTACCATCAGTTGAAGAAAGGGACGAAACATATAAGATATTTTATAAGCTTACTGTGGTAGGTTAAAGGGCACCTCCATACTATGGGGCTAGTGAACATATATGCCGAATGTGTGAACAGGAAGATGAAACTGTCAGGTATGTCTTATGCGAGTGTCCGGAGTTATCGTCAATAAGAGAGTGTGTGTTCGGTGAGTCTTGGCCTACACCTGCCGATATAAAGGTGATGTCTCCCAGTGACCTGTCCACCTTCCTGAGAAGGACAGGATGGACGATGACCTAGGAGGACAACTCCTCGGGAGGATGTACAATGGGTCACATGTGAGTCTACACTCACCTTCCCTTCTCTACAGATACAGAAGCTTACTGTGCTCGAGTTAATGCCTGGGTACTTCCCAAACACTGTGAACAATTATTTTTTGATTACGTTGGGTTTTAATCTATCATTAAAAATAATTACTTTTTAAAAGTCGGTTTTTTCTTAATTTTTTTCCATGCCTTACAATTTAACTTGATGATTTAGAATTGTCCTTGAAATTACAATTTCCGACAAAAAAAAACTAAAAAAAAATTAATTGTCTCTCTCGATGGTCATATCTATTGTGATGTAACTACTTTGATATATTGTTCAAATTCAAGCATCAATTAAATGGAAAACATTATTATTGGAGACCATGACAAAGCCAGAAGGATCAAGAATTGAAGTTTGACGTATTTTCTTTCACGATATTATTAAAATTGTCTGTTCCACACACTCCACTTGAATTTCTTTATATTTTTAGTGTTTCAATGTTGTCTATCATTCATATTTTGAGTTCATAATCGCCACAATTTATTTTAAATAGAAAAAATGCTATTGTATCGTATTCCAGTGTAAATTATATTCTAGTGAGAGTGTATATATATCAGATATTGATATGTTCTTTGCACATCGATGGAGGTGTCGTGAACGCATTCAATACCACGTTAAGTAATTGAAAGTAGTAAATAGCAAAAACGTGGTTAGAATTTTTATCTCATTAGAATTTGAATTGTTCGAAATGCGTTTACGAAATCAACTTATTTTGTCCTTTAAATCTACACTGTGGAACGATATGAAGGAGTACATTTTTTAATTGAAAATATTTTTTTTGTTTTTTGGGCGATTTATTTTCTTTTTGCAGGGCTAATAACCTAACATGTCTGTAGATTTGGAAGCAAAAATAATGTACAGGGTCGGACTTATAAAAAAAAATTAAATAATGGTGCATTTGAGCTCGTTGCAAATGGAAACTGTCTTAGCTAAAATTTTACTAATATGCATTTTCGGTAGATAAACTATTCAGAACACTTCAGTAAAAAGGAAATTTTCCGAAATTACCGGATTCGCGAAATACCAATGTTTTATTAAATAACATTTTAACAAATAACACATTTATGAAAACAGTTTAGTAACTTTAAAACTCAGAGTAAAATATTATGAATGTGGCCACCATTATTGTTTACCACTTCTTGAAGTCGTTTGCGTCATAAATTGATATTCCCATTTATTGCACCCTGTTCAAAATTGTTCCAAACAAACTGCATTCTTTCTTTGAGATGCTCGATTGTTTCAAATTGTTGTCCGTCATACAAATGTTGTTCGAAAATTCCCCAAATTGAATAATCAACCGGTTTTAATTCTGGGCTATTAGGTGGCCACATTCATAATATTTTTCTCTGTTTTAAACTTACTAAACTGTTTTCATAAATGTGTTATTTGTTAAAATGTTACTTAATAAAAAAAATGGTATTTCGCGAATCCGGTAATTTCAAAAAATTTCCTTTTTACTGAAGTGTTCTGGATAGTTTATCTACCGAAAAAGCATACTAGTACAATTTTCATTTGAAACTAACTCGAATTCACTGTTATATAATTTCCGACCCTGTTTATTATTTTTGCTCCCAAATTTACAGTCATATTGAGGACATGTTAGGTTATTAGCCCTGCAAAAAGAAGATAAATCGCCCAAAAAACCAAAAAAAATATTTCCAATTAAAAAATGGACTCCTTTATTTCGGCCCTCAGTTTACATGAACTCATATCTGTGAACGTTATTTTGAAATTGAAGACCTTACATCAATTTGTCATCTTTTAATTTTTTTTTTGGTTTCAGGTGCCAGAGTTGGCCAAAATGTGGGGCCGAGCAATGATGCTCGTGCTAGTGACGTCGATTATAATGAAAACGCCACGAACAAATGCCCTTCACGACATCGAAGAAAGCCAATTGAAAGTAGGAAAATCTATAGACCTTTTCACAAGATATGGTTACCTCACGCTGTCAATGAAAGTAAGTATTAAACATTAAAACTGCCAATAGTATGTATGTATTTATGTAATTTGGGGTGACATTCATTGACACCCTAAAAGATCTATTGTGCCCCCTTACTTTTACTTAGTTTCTGAGGAGAGTCTCAGAAACTAGCAGCTCCTTTAGCCCTATTTCCCGGAGGAGTTTTAGGATGTCTGCAGGCTTCAACTTAGGTAAATGTTCCTCTTCTATCCAGTAATCTCCCAGGTGCTGTGCTCTAGGATTCTGAAGTGCTGTGCAGTTGAAAAGTGTGTGGATGGAGGTTTCTTCTTCCATTCCACAAAATCCGCATTCTTCTTCCTCCACTATCTTGAGCTTCTTAAGTTAACCATTCAGGTGACAATGTCCCGTTAGGATACCTGTTAAAACTCTTAGCGCAGTTTTACTTTGACATGCATTCATCTCAACAGGTTGTAGTCACCCAGAAGAGTCTTTGATTGTATAAGCCCTACTAGATCTTTCCAATGGTCAGATCTTTTTTTTTTCTCGGCTTTACCTATTTCTGCCAATATTACATTGGGGCTGATTCCGCAAAAGGGTTCAGACCCCCCAGAAAGGTATTTCAGTCCCTCTCTTTGCTAGTTCATCTGCTATTTCATCTCCTTCTATTCCAGTGTGTCCTGGAATCCATAGTAAGATGACTTTTTTGTGTAATGTCCATAGTTTACTGCCCTGCAATACAATTCTTCCCGAAACATGTCTTCTCTTTCAGCTAAAGTAAAGTAATTCATTGTCTTCCTTTCTCTTTAAACTGGATCAATTTTTGTCTATACTATTCCTCAGTTTCTTTAAAATAATTTACGATTTGTCTCACATTGTTAATTTTATTTGATAATAGGTAGTGGCGAAAAACGAATCCGACTGGCTGTTCAGAGAACCCACCATAGATATTTTCACAGACATCGACAGATTTGCCACGCATCCAGAACGAGTTCCGAAGAGACAAAGGCGAGTCTTCGAAGGAGACTTCCACATGGAATTCTGCGACAATGTAGGACAACTGGTACAAGCTTATTTTCGAGATTTTTCTTTCGAAAAGTAAGTATATCACTAACTAATATTGCGCTGGTAACAATATTTGACTGGCTGTAGATGAAATCCAGCTATTGTTGGCTTATATCGTGATTAATAGTAACCGATTTGTTGTTTTAGATTAGATCAACCGTGGAAAGCCTTCACCTCGTCATGGACTGCAGAAACTATCGGCAGAAATTTAGGAATAAATTCGACCTACATAGTAAAAGAACAATGTTACGTGCTGGTGCGGTTGTCGAGGTTTCGCGATATAGTTAAGCTCGAAGGAATGCCGGACAATTTATCATTGGCCGATGTAGTAGCTAAGGAAATTGATAAAATTAAAGTAGGCGATGCCGAAAGTGTGCTAACGTTTATAAAGAGATATGGATCGCATTATATCAATTCCTATGTAACTGGAAATTCCTTGTACCAAGTGAGTAACAAATTTAATTGACGTTTTTAAAAAAATTGCATCTTTTGTCTAGAAAAGGAGACAAATTATAGGTCAGACGGTAGGGGTCCTCTTAGACCAACAGTACAAGTAATTTGCAATACGGATGATTTTTTTTTTTCATAAGTACCTTGAAGTATGTAGATTAATATGAAAAAAAGTTTACCAGTCTATCGATTTCTCAAATTAAAAAACCGTTTTTTTCCTAATTTCTTAATATTTCGCGCTGGGAGAAAGGTGAAGAAAAATAAAAAATACCACCGTGTAGAAAAAGTGTTTTGCAATAAAAAAAGTCTCCAGCGATTTTTTCGTCCGAACGTTAGTTTGTTCGGAAAAAATTCGGTAAACAAATTGTGTGTTCCGCATCCGCGCGACTCCGCTGCACGGCGGAAGACCTAGGTACTTTCTGAATTGCGGAAAAAAATATAAATATTCAATCAGAATTTTTTTTCAATCTTTGGTAACAGTTAAGGTTGTAAATAATAAATAAAAGGTAATAAATCAATTTTTACATATTTTCATTGGAAAAAGGTATGCAAAAAATTATATATTAATCATCTTTTATACCTTTTCACTACATACATTTTGTTCGTTGAATATTAATCGGTATATTACATGAGTATCGAATTTTATTTTGAAAAAATAAAGAAGAAACGCAAAAGCGTGCTTAAAAGGCCGATTAAAGCCTATGTGCTCTATAAAGTCACCTTGGTAACAATAAAAAAATATTATACTGTCAACATTTTGTGAAAACTGTCAATTCAGTACAAACCTTCAAAAATACAAAGGTATCGTCAGGTGCTGTTACGAAAAATTTACGTAGTTCCTCTTCTGTAAACACCCAAGACTTTTTAGGCTCATGTCCTTTGTTTGTGCTTTTCATAAAAGCATGTAGTTTATGAAAAGAAGCAATGTTCACCCCGAGTTTGATTCGCAGCATCGTTTGCAGTTTGGAGTAAATGCACCACAATGATGACGACTTGTCAAGACTTGACTATAATGAAACTTCGTTAAATGATTGCTATTTTCAATAATAAATTGCTATCTACAATTTTGTTCATATACGCAAGCATTAACGTTTCATCGATCACCGTCTGGTTGGTTGTGACCATCCATTTCGTAAATTTTTCGTATTCCTTTAGATACGCTTCCTTGGATTTCTCGAAGATTAACCTCCCTTCAGCTTGTTCGGCTAACAATCTAATAACAGATGACCTATCATCGTTTTCGATCATTGTATTAACATTCATCAACACACATTTCACATGCAAATTATTGTTCGGCTTTGCCTCGTGCTTTCAAACTCGTCGTGCGTGCTTAAGGGGAATCTATCGGCAGCGATTTGACAAAAAATATCGAAGTATTTTTGGCAAAGAATTTTGAGGTAATGGATGTATTGAAAATTAAGAAAAAAATGTATCATGTAGATTAATGTTGAACTTAGAGTTCTCATCGAATAAAAACTTTGAAATGCTAACCAAATTTTGTTGAAAAAAATACGAATCATGAGGTAATTACACATATTAAGCAAAGTTTGAGCCCTTGTAAAGAATTAAATATGGATTAAATGGAAAAGCTAATTGATAAGAAGTCTAATTTGAAGCTTTATGAATACTATATAAAAATCTCAGAATCCTCAAATGACTTATGACCGTACAATTCCTTATTGAAATTTGGTTGCTACCACTAAAATATCGGATAAAAATCCATCTCTCACTTTTCTATCCTTCTATGATTGACATTGTCTCTCTGCTTCGGTAGTCGCGTGCCGTTCCATTGTTGATACAACGATCGCCGGTCTCGGCGGTCTCCCAGTTCAGTACTGACGAAGCTTATAGAGTAGTACGTGAACCAAAATCTGCTTGGACCGCTTGGCTACCTACATGTTGCGGAGCTTTCATATTTTTAATAAAATTTTCGTTATTTGAACTTAAACATGAGGACGTAGGGAAACAAAAAAATATACAAAGCATAATTGTGCAAGGTCGAATTTGGTAGATGCCCCTTAAAAGGCTTGCTTATACACTTGTATCATAATATACTATTTTATTGAGATATTTGGTTCTGATTAGAATATAATATTTATATTATATATGAGTAATTTGCTAAAAATGATTATGTGCTATGACAAAAAAATGCCATCTTAAAGCCGACACTTTCCTCTTCAAAACGCCCTATTACAATTATTTATATCTACATTATAACTGTACAATAGTTTATAATGTTCTCCGCCGCGCTTCAGAAAATAGAGTCGCGCGGATGCGGAACACATACTTAGTTTACCGAATTTTTTCCGGACAAACCATTACTCGGACGAAAGAAACGCAAGAGACCTTTTTTATTGCAAAACACTTTTCCTACACGGTTGTATTTTCTATTTATCTCTACCTTTCTCCCAGCGCGAAATATTGAAAAATTCCGAAAAAAAAAGATTTCTGTGATTTTTTTTTGCTAATTTGGGAAATTGATAGACTGGTAAACTTTTTTTATATTAATCAACATACTTTAAGGTAGGTAGAAAAAAATCAGCTGTATTGCTAATTACTTGTAGTTGTTACCCCTATCGCCTGGCCTATTAGTGGTTATTTCACGTAAAAAAATTATCTCAAATACGGGGGTTTAGTTTTGACTGACTTTTTATTTTCTTACACTTGACTCGTAGATATTGGATCGTAATTTATATTTTCAATCGAAGCTATAATTTTCGTAATATATTATTATAAATAAAATTCCTTCACGTGAACGTCATTCAAAGGTATTTTTTCATATATATAAAATTCGTGACTAATAAAATGACAATTTTATAAGTTGTGAAGAACGACTATGATCATGTATTAATCAACGTATATATACCACCAAATGTTTGTAAAAAAAAGCATGCCATATGCAAAGCAATTAATACAGTAATTACTCAATTTCTGTATATCCTGTATGTAACAAGCATATTATTCGATAATTTACTTTGTCGGATGCATTCGCTAATACGGTTATATTATTTATACAATTATCATTAACTTTTTCTTCTATTTTAATAGGTGTGCGTATAGCCTTGTCAACATTCAAGGTTTTTGTGTAACCCTAAAATACAGGATATATAACAGACAAGCTTTGTTATTATTTAATTTCTTTAATAACAGTAAAATTTATATAAAAACTCGTTTTTTATAGTAGTTAATTCTTATTTTAATTATAATTTTTCACCTGGGTCTGTATCAGTAAATAAAATAGATTAGGCAACCCAAGAATGTTGAGACACGTTTTAAACTTTCAGCATTCTATGGAAATGTTGACGAAATAAGATTTTCAGCTGCTAGCAAATGCAAGTTTTAAATAGAGGAGTTCAGTCTAAGGTTTATCATTTTCAAAACATGAGATTTTTCGTGTTTTTTATCATTGCGAACATCTATATTGCTTTATTAAAATAATGAATACACCCCCGAAGCGTATATTTTGAAATGTAAAATGACTTTTTAGCTGAATACTCAACATATCGGTGGCCAATGCTATTTAATAGACCTGGACCAGTAACATAGGCTATGGTTGCTTTGGTGTAGTATGAATTATGAATATAGAGTGTGGATGGAAGCATCTATAATAAAAGCATAACAGAGAATTTAAAAATATGTTGAATTTTGACACTGAGTATGTCTTTGTTGAATCGTATGACCCGCATGATAAGACTGCATTTGACTATAGTAGTAGTAACTTCTCCCTGGTCCGCATTATTTATTGAAGGAGGGTAAGAAGTTTAACTAGGAGATAATAAAAAGCATAACGAGGGCTACACGGCAGTACCTCGTAAGTGACATTTTTTATGATATTTAATTATTGCGCTTTAAAATGTGTGTCGCCACCTATCTCGCACTACATTGCTTAGATCGAAAAACTTTTAACAAAAAAAAGGTAGAACGTGTCGCGGGACACACGGTAGGAACTTTAGTTCCTTTTAAGCAAAAATTATGTAATAGATCTGACGTTATAGATAAACAATTTGCATATTCCTCGGTGGTCGAGTAGTAAGCAAACCAGACTCTCACGCAGTAGACCCGGGTTCGATTCCCCGTGAAGAAGTTTTTTTTTTATTGTTAATTTTATTTTTAAATAATTATTCTGCTTGATACTAATAACGACAACAGGTAGACGTTTGAAATATTTAGTAGAATATTCATTATTATAGATAATGGTACGGTACCCTTCATGAGGGAGTCCGACTGGCAACATCTACTTATAACAGCATCGTATATTTAAAAAGGGAAACCGTAGCATTATACAAATTGGACATTCAAGAACTGTACGTTTACCACAAAAAATTAGTGGAAACATAAAATTGAATTGTTAAATTTTTAATTTGAAGTTATATTACAGTTTATAGAAATTTTTATTTTCCAGATTTTTTCTTAAGTGGGTCGTAGAAAAAATATTCTGTTCGACTCGTGTGGATTGTCCATATCGCACTTGAACATTTGAGCACTCCGCTTACGGCGTCGTGCTCAAACTTCGTCTTCGTGCGATATGGCCATCATATCCACACTAGTTGCACAAACTACTATTTCTATCAAAATATGCCCTTTCACATTTAAAAACAACCTGCCAAATGTCAAATCAATTTATCCATCCATTTTAAAGTTATCGAATTAAAACATTCAAGTTTTCAAAATTTCAACACCCTGTATTTCGAAAAGTAAATGTGCTAGACCCCTTAATCCTCATATCATTTTGTCCAATTTTACGAGAGGAATCTACATGCAAACGTTGTAATTACCCTTAACGTTCGAGATGCTTATACCATTTTTTGCGCGATCGTATTGAAATGAATTCCGAATAAAATAATTTAAATTTCTTCGAAATGAACGAAATGTCAAAAGTGACATTCATACTTCTCGATCAGTTTAAAATATATTTTGCATTTTGGTGAAATTGTTTTTATTTATTACTTTTCAACGTCTGAACGGTAAGTAAATCACTTACCGATGTGTTAAACTTAGAAACCAGTAAACACAACCTACCGTCCCGACAACCGATGCTGTAAATAAACAAAAAAGATCAATCGCGCAAAAAAAATTATGGAAATAATAGTAAAAATTATATCCGAACAAATTCAAGTAGATCACCAGCACTGCCAATACCAGCTTTGCATAGAATTTTAATATAGCATCGGTGGTTCAGTGGTAGAATGCTCGCCTTCCACGCGGGTGGCCCGGGTTCGATTCCCGGCCGAAGCATATGAATCGATGCTTCATGAACGAGAGAAAGAGACTCAGGAGAGAGCACACGCACGGATGCAAGGCACATAACGAAGCAACGTAACATAACGTAACGTAACGTAAAGGTCAGATCTTTTGCGTCGCGACCCTCGATCGCTCAAACATAACCTGACGTAAAGAACTAAAGTTAAGTTCCAAAAACGGTGAGTCTTTGTTGAATCGTATGACCCGAATGATAAGACTGCATTTGACTATAGTAGTAGCATTGTATAAAGTTATACAATGGTACTAGTAACTTCTCTCTTGTCCGCATTATTTATTGAAGAAGGGTAATAAGTTTAACTAGGAGATAATAAATAGAATAGCTATTTTTTTAAATATCTGCAGTGCCTTACAGTTGCAATTATATCGCTGTGTATAGGGAAATATCTAGCCGCTTTTCGTAGTTCCCAACCAACCTCAAAATCATTTATGTACTCATTTAACAGTATGTACCGTTTGATGGTTTCTGGTTCGTTAAATTTTACAGTTTGTTATAATTATCTAAAAGTTTATTAACACCGGATTATTATTTTTCAGGTGTTCGTATTCAACAAAACCAACTACGTAAAAATTAAAGATCGTCTAAAGAAACAAGGGATAGCGCAAATTAGCAATATAGAGTTGGGTAATTATTTCAGTCCGTGGTACGCTGAATACATGGGTGCAATTAAAGTAGCGAGTGGAAATCGTTCGGTGGCTAATTGGTCGACGTATAAATTAAGATATAATTATTCTGTTTTTAGTTATCCGTCGTTAATGAAAATTCATGGTAAGTAGAATCCAAAAGTTTTGATGATTGGATTGAACAGGGACATTTGGAAATGACGCGTGAAATAATTTTAATCAAAATGGCTTCAGTTCTCTTGTTTCTACTAATTACAAGTTTTTTAATTCTTCCCATATTTTCAAAAAATGTTAAAAGTTGAGCCACTTTACCCCCAATTCTTCTGTATCTGTCCCTGTATCTGTAGAGTATAGGGAGGGTTACGGCAAACTTCGCATGATATATTCAAACTACTTTAATCACGGTGATTAAGCGACCGGTGTGAAGATAGCAGCAAATTTTAGCTGCAAAAATGTTGAGAGCTGCTGATTTCGCGGTTTCAGTGGCGTGCAGAATATTAGGTTAAATCGGATTCATATTTCGAAAAGCCACCTTGATATTCAATCGGTGGGGGTGTATTGGTGTAGAGGACACACTGTTAGGATGAAATTTGTTTACGATGGAAAATAAGGGTTGAAATGTCACCCCTAAAACTAAGATAAATTGTAACTTCCAAAGGGAACGAGAAGCCAAGTTTATATTTGGAGAGTAGATGCATTCTAATGATAAAAATACACTGTTCCAAGGAAATTTGCTTACAATGGGGAGCAAGGGTTGAAATGTCACCCCTAAAACTAAAATAAATTGTAAAACGATGATGAATTTTTGAAAAATAAATTTCGATCAAATTGGTTTTACCTAAGGTAGGTATATCAACATGAAACATCCAATACTAAGAAATCTGCAATAATGAGAAATCTACTGGGAATATGGGGAAATTTTATGGAGAAAAAGTGGTCCAAAGCACCAAAAATCTCCAAATATTGAGTTGGCTTCTCGTTTCCTTTGGAAGTTACAATTTATCTTAGTTTTAGGGGTGACATATCTACCTTTATTTCAAATTTCATCCAAACAGTGTGTCCTCTACACCAATATACCCCCACCGATGGAATCAAGGTGGCTTTTCGAAATATGAATCCGATTTAACCTAATATTCTGCACGCCACTGAAACCGCGAATTGAGCAGTTCTCAACATTTTTGCAGCTAAAATTGGCTGCTATCTTCACACCGGTGATTAAGTGTAAGTTTAATAACCGTGGTTTATTTTGGTTTTATAGAATCCGAAACATGGATGGCATGACTAGACGAGTAATTAAAATTGTATCCGCATTATTACGCTAATCACTCTTTTAACCACTTTCTTAGAGAATTGGGCCAAATATATCCTAAATAAGTTATTGCAGCTCCACACATTAATGGACCACCCTTTATGTATTATATATCCGATAACAATACATTACCTCATAAAATACTTTCAAAATGGGTTCAAGTTTATGCAAATTATAGTAATCTGTGTCTGATAAATGATATCACTACAATCTAATCTTTCTATATTGAATTCTACACTTTAAATAGTCTATAATATTAAATTAAATGGTAAAATATTTTGTTAAGCTTGAGTACAGCTCTGTAATATCCGATAAACATCTGATTGTTACAGGATTATTGCATTCCAATACTCTACGTACTTCATCAATATTAGGATGGGATTTTTTTGAAAAAATATTGATAAAATTATCAATTTTCATTTTCAGGTGATCCAAGATTGCTCAGCAGGCTAAATTCAATGTTGGGAAACGAAGCTATCCTAGAAATGCAATTGAAGACTTTGGCTCCAGCGTTCAAAGATCCTGTAAAAAGACTTTGGTTCGAGGAAGTGCTAGATAACTTTGTGAAATTGTGGGAAAGCAATTTGTAGAGCAAAGGTTCAAGTTCCAAAAGTTCTGTTTGGAATCTGAGAATTTTTTTATTAAAAGTTCCTGGACAACTATGGTATTTATCTGTGATCAAAGTGAACGTGTATTTGTATTAATCTATCAAAAAAAGTGTACAAAGAATAGCTATTAAACTTTATAATTTATTATTATTTTCGTTTTATTTCAATGAGAATTTGAAAAAAAACTATTTATAGTTTAAATTGTATCAAAAGAACTACCGAAAAAATTAAAAATATGGATAAATTCCTGAGGAATTTTTGTACAAAAAGTAAAGATATATCAAAAAAATTAAGAAAGAATGTATCTAATCTTATTCATCAAGTACCACTTGACGATTATATATAAAACACAAGATTTGGTACAATTTTGTAGTTGATTTAGTTCATAAAAGGTAAGTCATTAAATATTTATCTTCTAGGAAATTGTAACTCTCCCTAACTATGTACCCAGAATCCTGGAGAGGATCTTCATCTCAACTCTGCTCTCTCTAAGTCCTAATACTAAATATTCTGCATTTTTTGATATTTATTATAGTTTAAAGACTTCAAAAATTAATAAAATCAACTAATTTTGAATATTATAACATTTCTGGAACAAATATACATAGGAACCTTATTTAGCATGTACAGTAGCAAACTTTTTTATGGGTAATGATAAGTATATTTATAGTTAGGGAGGCGAGTAGGGGATTTTTCGGGCAGTTTAAGATATGGGGGATACTTTAGACCTAATAGAACAACTTTGGAAAGTATTAGCTCTATATGTAGTGACGCACACCTAGGATAGATAGTCGATAGTCTGAAATACTCGAGCGCGTCAGATCAAGATATTGGGGGTTGATCTTGTGTTTCAAGACTAAATTTAATTAATCTGACGATAAGTCCTTGACGCCGCCGAGTTATAGGGTCGCGGACTTGCAAAAAAACTCGTGAACGATACATTTTACAAAAAAAAGTTTCAATAAAAAAAAGGTAATTTCATTTTACACAAAAAAGGTTTCTTTACATTTATGTCCAGAGTTAAAACTTGTGGACTTAAAGCATCATGAAAACTCAAACTCCCGTTTTTTTGAGTAAGTCTCGAAAACGGAGAAAAAAATTGATATGGAACAACGATGATTAAATTATGTAACTTTTATTATATCTCAAATTTTTTTTTCCTAAAGCTTCTCGACAATTTTCGTGGACTCGGAAAAAGTTACGCGTATCTGTATACAAAAGTATTATAGATAGATAGATAGATAGATAGTTTTATTGTGTCTAAGATAAATCTTTTCACAAGGGTTCGGTACAAAATATAAAGTAAAGAATTAACATAATTAGAGATACATTACGACATAGACATAGTTAATACAAAAATAAAAGTATAAAATATCTGTGTACTTGATAGTAATGTCAATCATTCACCATGTGCAAATGCTCGCAGCCTTATGATACTAATAATGCTATGAGCTAATTCAGTAAGTTTAAAAAATCTATTTTGTGTATTATTAGTGTTAAGATAGTGTACTAAGTCATCAATATTATGAACATTGTGGAAAAAACTATTTTTTCTTAGAGGGCTGTAAATGGGACATTCAAAAAGCATATGATGTAATGACTCCAGGGAATCCATATTACAGACAGTG
Source organism: Galerucella calmariensis (assembly GCA_910591675.1). Taxonomy (NCBI): domain Eukaryota; kingdom Metazoa; phylum Arthropoda; class Insecta; order Coleoptera; family Chrysomelidae; genus Galerucella; species Galerucella calmariensis. The sequence continues at coordinate 268,831 of CAJUYG010000204.1, forward strand.
CAATTATTAGTGCTGTTGATTATATAAAAATTTCCTTTAAAAGACAATTTTAAAAATGTTTTACTACACGTTCTAAGTTGCGCTATTATTCTGGTTATATAGATGTGAGCGGGTATTTGCAAATAACTGTTATTCTCACCAACTAGTAAGTGTGAGTATAGTAAAGAGTAACTGGAAGCAACCTTTTTGTTCATGTCACTATCAAGCAGGCGTTTTCGCAATTTGTCTAGAATAAGTCTATCTAAACTGCGTACAAAAGTATTATTAACATGTACAGTTTCATTTATTTATATTATTCAATAGCCTGTTGATCCTCAAATTATTTTTTGGACGTAACGTAAGCAAAACGAAGTGAAAAATTGGAGCAAAAAAGAGGAATGTACCATAAACATGTAATACAGACCTTTTTTCGGTCAGATTGAAAGAACCCACCAACATTTTTGTCAGATTAAGAAAATATGCTTTCAGGATACCGAGATTAATCTCCCCTATGAAAATCTGACGCGCTCGAGTATTTCAAAAGAACTTTTTTTTGCATTTTCAAAAATTTGTCGTAGCTTATCGTCACGCCGAAACCGTCAGTTTTTTTAAAGGGAGCTTCCTTGGGGCCTACTTAACACCCCTTCCGAAAATCAGACGCCCTCGAGTGAATTTTTTTTATCCAGATTTTTGACTACTTCATATGCCTACCCCACCACGCAAACCGGCAGATTAGTATACCGTTGTTATCAGAGGCACTTGGGTCATAAATATCTGACGCGCTCGAAAATGCCCAAGTAACTGTTTTTTTTTAACATTTAGCGACCTCGCCTCCCTAACTATAATAGTTTTTCCAGCACTTTTCCAATAAGCTATAGCGGATTTTTTTTTTCAGAAAAAAACAATGAGCTTGCTACTAATACTTCTACTGGGATTATCCCTGAACCTAGCAGCTGCTGTAGTGAGATATGATAACCATTCCCTATATAGAATTACACCAGAAAACGCAGAATCTGTAAACGCTCTAAAGTCATTACAAAAATTAGAAAATTATGCGTTCTGGACGTATCCCAGAGGAGTTGGAAATCCAGTCGACATATTGGTAGCGCCTAAACAAAAATTATCAATTGAGAAATTCATTATTAAAAATAAAATGGATTATGAAATTTTAATAGAAAATATCCAAAAAAATATTGACGAAGAAGCGGAAATTAATAAAATCACAGTAGACGACAGTTATGATATAACTTGGGATAAATATTTTGAGCTTGAAGCTGTAAGTATTTCTTTTGTTATAAGAAAAGTATGAGTATTTTTTTTTCTTTTTCGTAGATCAACAATTGGCTTAAGAAATTAGCAAGTCAATATCCTAATGTAGTAACTTTGTTGGAAGGAGGCACTACTTACGAAAATCGAACAATATATGGAGTTAAAGTTTCTTATGGGGAACAAAATAAAAAAAGAGGTGTTTGGATTGATTCAAGTATTCATGCCAGAGAATGGTAAATATTTTAATACTAATCAATATTTTTGTTAAAAGAGAATATAAAAGATATAAGATGGATTTGGCTCTAGGAACCCATGTTAACTAGTCAAAGCACACAAAATATCCGTAAAATGCCGCAAAAATTACAAAATAGGCATACAATTTTCCGGAAAATCGCTAAGTAAATTTTAGTTTTTTTGTGTTTTCACTCTAATTGTTTAAATAATGAAATTACAGGAAAACGTTCGAGTCAAAAATTGTAGCTATTACATTTATCTACAAAATTTGTCTGAACGTTTTTTTTGTATCTGCATTATTTTTCAAAATATACGGAATATCCCTAGTGGTATTTTTGAATATCAATTTTCAAGTTTTTAATTTCACGATAGTAAGAAAACTGTGGAATTAAGAAAACATTTTTTTAAATGAGATGATTTCCAAAATGTAGTATCTACAAATATATTGAGGAAATTTTTTTTTAATGTATAATCATTGATTTTCCACGTAAACTTATACTAAAAAGTCGTTTTCTTTCACCAAATTTCTCTTATTAACATTAATAAATTGAGAAATTAAATTATATAACAGCGTACTTCCAAGATTATGGCGTAATCTTCAAATTTTATCCGAAACTTTTTTTTGTATCTGCATTTTCCACAAAGATACATACGATTTTCCACGTGAACTTTCATTTTTTGGACCCCACTTCATTTTCATTATTGTTTCAATAACAGACTCTATTTTTAATGTAATTTGTTGAAATTTTTGTTGTTAATATTTTATTATTATTGTTGTTGTTGTTGTTGTTATTACGCGGAACCGCTATCTCTCCTGCTTTTTCACCTTTATTTGTGCTCCCTTCTCTCTCTTACCTGAGCCATAGCTGTGTTCTTTTGAATCGCTTCTAAATAGGTTCATCATGAAGTTCACAAAGTTTTAGATAATATCATAAACACTATAAAAAGGTGTAGAAGCAAAGATTACAGAATAAATATAAGATATTTCACTCTAAGACGGTTTGATTCAAGTTGCCGTCCGAAAGGGACGCCGCTCTCATGAATTATGTTTACGATTCGCTTTTGTTGTCAATAACGAGATCGGTAGATACCATAGAACAGTTCGAAAATCTTATTTTATTTTAAGCTATACAGGGGTAATTTGAGAAATATATATTTAAATTAATAGGATTCTTCATCACAAAGGTTTATTTTTAAATGTTAATTATTTCGAAAAGTGTTCTGGATATGAAATAAACTCGAATTTTTAAAATGAATCAATTCACAGATTTTATCCAGCCAAAAATCGCTGACAATCGATAAGAGCGTCGAAAAAATTGAAAAATAGGAATTTTCAAAAAAAACTACAACTCTTTTTATTACTGTGATGCCAAATATCGATGTCTCGCTTTTGAATTTTAAAGAAAGGTTGATAGTGTAATAGTCTTTCGTATTCCATATCCAAAAATCGCTGACAATCGATAAGAGGGTCGAAAAAATTGAAAAATAGGAATTATCGAAAAAAAAACTACAACACTCTTTTTATTACTGTGATGCCAAATATGGATGTCTCGCGTTTAAATTTTAGAGGAAGGTTGATAATGTAATAGTCTTCCGTATTCCATATCCAAAAATCGCTGGCAATCGATAAGAGGGTCGAAAAAATTGAAAAATAGGAATTTTAAAAAAAAAACTACAACACTCTTTTTATTACTGTGATGCCATATATCGATGTCTCTCATTCAAATTTTGCACAAAGGTTGATAATATAATGGGCTTTCGTATTCCATATTCAAAATTCGCTGACAAACGATACAAGGGTCGAAAAAATTGAAAAATAAGAATTTTCAAAAAAAATCACAATATTCTTTTTATTACTGTGATGCTATATATCGATGTCTCTCATTCAAATTTTGCACAAAGGTTGATAATATAATAGGCTTTCGTATTCCATATTCAAAATTTGCCGACAAACGATACAAGGGTCGAAAAAATTGAAAAATAAGAATTTTCAAAAAAAA
>CAJUYG010000204.1:278665-300935 GCA_910591675.1 Galerucella calmariensis
CGATAAGAGGGTCGAAAAAATTGAAAAATAGGAATTTTCAAAAAAAAACTACAACACTCTTTTTATTACTGTGATGCCAAATATCGATGTCTCGCGTTTAAATTTTGAAGGAAGGTTGATAATGTAATAGTCTTCCGTATTCCCTATCCAAAAATCGCTGACAATCGATAAGAGGGTCGAAAAAATTGAAAAATAGGAACTCGGACTTTCAATGGTCTAGATGTTTACCTAAATAGAATTTGTCGCATTCACATTCACATCTGATATATGCAATTTTTTGAAGAAAAAAAACAATATTGTGTTTTGATTCCCAAAAGAATAAGAGAAAAAAGAATAAGTAATGCCACAAGGAACTTACAGAAGATAATTATCTATTATTTGAAAAATCTGATATTTATAAAAAAACTGTATAGTAGTTTCGAAAGTAGACACTTCAAAGTGTTCAGTGGTGAAGTTTCATTGAATTATATTAATTTCGAAAAAAGATGAATGAAGTCTAAAAAAAAACAAGTACGAATTGACTAGCACTGACATTAATTTTATCCCGTAAACTTTTCAATTTACAGAAAAACTTTTCAGATAAAATTTGTAGATAAATGTATCAGCTACAATTTTTTGATTTTAACATTTTCCTGTATTTTCATTATTTAAGCGATTAGAGTGAAAAAACAACACAAAAAAAATGTATTCAACGATTTTCCGGTAAATTGCATGTCTAGCACTGTTAAGTTTTTCTCATGTTGAACACAACCCTTTTAAATACTCAATTTTGAATTTTCAAGTTTTTTATATTTTTTGTGAGGTTTTATGTGTACTTTGACTAGCTATAATTCATTTTTAATTTATAGGATTTCAAGTGCAACAAATACGTTTCTATTAAATGCCATTTTGACAAGTGATGATCCAATTGTTAGAAAAACGGCAGAAAGTCATGATTGGTACTTCTTCCCTGTAATTAACCCCGATGGTTTTATATATTCCCACACAACTGTAAGTTAACACTAATTACTGTCAAACCAAAAGCTGATTCCTTTTGAAAACACTTTTACTCTTCTCACACTAAGTATATTTTACTTAAACCCTCTCCCAATTGTTTTATATTTCCTTATATTTTCCTTAACTCACATAGTATTATAAATTATTATTTCAGGACCGATTTTGGCGTAAAAACAGATCACCTCCTGACGGCGTCGATTTGAATCGTAATTGGGATTACAGTTGGAATGGAGACAGTTGTACAAACAACCAAAAAAGCGAAACCTACTGTGGTCCATCTCCATTCTCTGAAATAGAATCTAAATCACTGGCAAGTTTCATTTCTACAGTAGCTGATGACTTGGTGCTGTTCCTAACGTTCCATTCCTACTCACAACTTATGATTATTCCTTATGGTGATAGTACTAAACATGTAGATAACTATGATGTTACTGTAAGTAGTTAAATTTGCAAAGTTTTGTTGGATTTTATGAATATTATTCCGTATTTCAGTATGCAGCAGCAGTAAAAGCAGAAGAGGCGTTATCAAAAAGATATGGCACTCATTATGCCATTGGAACAGCTCCAGAACTTCTATGTGAGTGAGAGTTAAAAAAACCTTTACTTTGAGACAAACTTTAGCTATATTTTAAATATTTTTTAGATGAAGCTTATGGTATCAGCATGGACTGGGCTAAATCAGTGTACCAAATTCCATATGTTTATACCTACGAACTCCGGGACACAGGAACTTATGGTTTTCTGCTGCCAGCAGATCAAATTATACCTACATCATTGGAAACTTTAGACTCGATCATTTCTCTTTTAGAAGAAGCTGATAAACAGCTTTCAACTACATATTAGTAATTTCAAAACACATTTTATGTAGTCTTTTAATAGAGATTGAAAAAAATTCAAAGAAGTATTATTTTGCTTCCACCTCTACAGGGTTTTAAGTTATAAACATGAAAAATATGTAAGGTACTTTTAATATTTGAAAATAATAAATATCGTATACACAACTACATTTTTCGAACGTAATTTCATAATAGTCATGTAGTTAATCACTAAAATGTGATTATCTCTAAAACCGTTGAGATTTGGGGATACTAACAAGTAAACCTTTTATTTGTTGTAATGATGTGGCTTTAATTATTTTTTACAAAAGAAGTGCTAATGTAAAAGGCAAAAAAGTTTTGCGCACATTTATGCCGCATGCGTGGTCTATGTGGCGCCCTCTACAAACTACATCGAAATAGGTACAAAGTTATAATTTCTCATATCAAAAAACCCTCAGCCTCAAATTTTTGTGCATATACGTCAAAAACCGTTAAAGTTATTGTAAAAAACGAAAATTAAAATTTCATGTTCAACACCCTGTATCTCTTTTAATATTAACATTTTATCAAGGCTGTACTTCTACGTACAATTACCCAAGGACCACCCTGTATAAAAAATATAGACTTTCCTCTCTTACTGCTGGACACACTTTTTAGAAATTTTTCCTATACAAGTTTGTCCACCTTGTATAAGAATTAGATGGAAAACTAAGTACACCTATCTGGAATCCATTTCTAGTAGACTATCATATCGTTAGAATGTCATAAAATAAAATATTTTATTTCACATTTTACCAGAGATGTAATCTACTATGAATGGACCTTAATAAAATTTGACAACAAAGTTTTGTAGTCTTAAACTTCAAAATATTATTAATTGTCTACCTGTCATATTTTTTTCTATGGCGTGCCGTTTTGGTATTAAAAGAGGAAAAAAATATATACATGTATCTCATCTTTCAAACATTTTTATTCCGTAATTATTCTGTTGAAGAATTAAAATTGTTTTTCATAATTTTTTCATGAAAAACATAATAGAAATTACCGATTTAAAATTATGAAAAACAAAATAGAAATTCAAGGATTGAAATTATTGAAAACATAATAGAAATTCAATTTACATTATGTATTGAGGTTGCCTATTCTGCAGTAATGCATTTACTATACGATTTCAGCTACTTGCATTAGATTAGTATAGGCAAACTCAATACTTAATGGAAATTGAATTTCTATTATGTTTTTCATAATTTTAATTCGTGAATTTTTATTATGTATTTCATAAATTTAAATCAGCAATTTATATTGTTTTTCATAATGGAAATTCCTGTATTATTATTATGAAAAACATAATTTTAATTCATTAACAGAATAATTAGGAAATAAACATTTTTGAAAGAAGAGATATTTTTGTTTTTGTTTTTAAAACGATGTTATTAAATACCAAGACGGCACGCAATATTTTTCGTTGTGTCAGATAGGGACCAAAAAATATTTTATCATTAGTTAATCTTGACAACGGTAGCTGGAACGCTACCGAAACGTCGAAATAAAAAATAAAAGACACTATTGTGGTTTGATTCCCAAAAAATAAGAGCAAAAATAATATGTACCTATCTGTCTCGCAACAGAATTACTCCACTTTTCATTTTGTTTCTTATCTCAAAAAATATGTCACCTCATACCTATAATTTTAGCAAAATTCTGTAATCAAATGTTGAATTTTAACGCATAGTTAAAAATTAGACACTCTGCGAACTCATTATAGGTACTATTCTGTATGCATATAAAACTCAATTGGATACCATATCTGTTAAAATTTAAATCCCAATCTTGACTATTTAAAACCTTAATTTTTACCTTTTCTTATAGAATTGACCCTACATTTAATAAAACAACAAAATATTTATTTGATGTTTCGTCTTCAGACCCTTGCTTTATATCAACAACAATGAAAAGCTATATCTTCTGTATGTTAACAATAATTTTAAATGCCTACTTACCAAACAGACATCGACGAAAGGCATTCTTTGTGCAGCAATTTTACCATCAATTTCCACTGAATTGTTCATAACACCGCAATAATATCACAAAATAAAAGTTTGTTCATAATAAATTAGTCTTTTATTTGAAAAAAACACTGCCGATGTACAAAACCGACAATCGCAAACGAAAATTCTTATTAGAAATTATTATTGCTTTCAATACTAGCAGCATTCAACTGAGTTTTTGTTACTCATCGTCGTTCTAGCGTTTTTTGTCTAAAAAAACTAGTTAACTGATAAACAAACTTGGTGACGTCGCAAAAACAAGTGAGTGTGTTCTAATGCGACATAGGTATTATGAAAAAATTGAAATATGTTTTAATTTAAAATACAAGAAAATAGCATAGGAGTGCGTAGGAAAATATATTGTTGGGGGTTGAAATATTTTGGAAAAAAAAATAAGAATAAGGCGGTTTAAGTTTATGAAATAAAACTCCAAAAAAATATATATTTAAAAAAATTTTAATTGCTTTAAAAAAAACCTGAATTATTTACATTTTCTAGTTAATCTAATAATTATTTTCATTATAAAGCTGCTGCTTCAAAATTTAGTGTACAATAATAATATAAGATCTAATTTGTCAGTCAGATTTTTTAAATATTGACATTTGGACCTCGGATAGTAGTTCTCTGCTCACTTTTTTGCCGTTCACAATTAATATCACTGGATTTTCAACACGAATCAGTCTAAATTTGTAGTCCTTGAAATAAAAAGGAATGTATACAGGGTGTCCCACGACGAGTTAAAACTATCTGTATATGGCAAAATACTTATAGTGAAATCATGAAAATTTCTACGTTTGAGTTTTCGGATACGATCTTTTTAACAAAAATATTTTTAAAGGTGACAGACTTCCGATTCTACCGGAAGTCGACTGCAACTTAGTTATTTTAAATGGAACACCCTGTATATTAATACATTTTTAAAATCTACGTAAAATTTTACTATACTTTTGCCTGAAAACTTTTTTCGAAAAATGCATATTTTTTGAGTTATTAATTTTCTTGTAAAAAATTTGACGGTTGCAGACCCTTACAAATTATTTTTTTAAGAGGATATCCTTGAAGATATGAAAATGGTTTCTGTTCGGTTCCTTTTAGCAAGGTCACACCTATTTAAATATATGTTGAAAAATTTTTCATTTTATACAGGGTGTGTATAGAAAGTGTTCAAAGTTTAACTTCATAAATATCAAATTTCTTTATTTTCTTAAATAGAACCACCCGGTTTTTTCCATTTTAATGCATCCAGGGACGAAAAATAAGGCAAATTCATGTAGACTTTTCCATACCTTAACCTTACCGTTATCCAGATATTAAATGTTATCTGTAAATTTTTAGAGATGCAGGATATCTTACTGCAAATAAAGCACATATGTTCTTGTAACAACTTTGCCATATTTACCATGTATTAAAAGCAAATTTACATGATATTTTTTATTTCTTAGTGCTTGTATCAACGGGTCAAAATAAAATTTAGACCACACCTGCATCTCTCAAAATTTACAGAAAACATTTAATATCTGGATAACGGTAAGGTTTAGGTATAGGAAAGTATACATGAATTTGCCTTATTTTTCACCCCTGAATGCATTAAAATGGAAAAAACCGGGTGGTTCTATTTAAGAAAATAAAGAAATTTGATATTTATGAAGTTAAACTTTGAACACTTTTTATACAGATCCTGTATAAAATGGAAGATTTTTCAACACAGATTCAAATACATCGGACCTTGCTAAAAGCAACCGAACAGAAACCATTTTCATATCTTTAAGGGTATCCTCGTAAAAAAATAATTTACAAGGGTCTGCAACGGTCAAATTTTTTACAAAAAATCAATAACTCAAAAAGTATGCATTTTTCGAAAAAAGTTTTCAGACAAAACTATACTAAAATTTCACGTAGATTTCAAAAATGTATTAATATACAGGGTGTTCTATTCAAAATAACAAAGTTGCAGTCAACTTCCGGTAGAACCGGAAGTCTGCCATCTTTGAAAATATGTTAGTTAAAAAGATCGTATCCGAAAACCGAAACGTAGAAATTTTCATGATTTTACTATAAGTATTTTGCCATATACAGATAGTTTTAACTCGTCGTGGGACACCCTGTATATTTATGTCGGTAATTACCCCAGAAAAAAATGCATTTTGATCAATACACCTACAGGCTAGTGTTCTGTAAAAAAAAGCTTACCACATCTTTATAGCTAAAATCAACATCAGTTACAAACGGTTCTGCTATAGCTACAGAATCTCCTATTATAACACCTTTACCCACAGCCAGATTGAAAATCGTAACAACCACACAAGTACTGTCCTTATCCACCATACAGAATGTACTGAAATTTCGGTGAAAATGTTACATAAACAATTTCTGTTATTATCATACTTACAAAGGCACTGTGTCTTCATTTCTAACAGAGCAAACTACTTTTCCCAACACTACAACTTCTTCATTCATACCATTTTTCAAATCACTCAGTTTACTTTCAACTAATTTGACTTTTAATCCTTTCGGTGATGTATAACTACCCCCTCCGTAAGGTCCTAAATGTTTAGCATCTATGGACTAAAAAATAACCTCATTAGCTTAAAAAAATTCAGTTTTTCAATAAATACCTGTAATAATTGATTAAGCTTTTTAGCCTTCATTTTGCCAGATGTTGAAACAAACTCTTTAATATCGTTTAAATATTGAACCAATTGTTTTTCTTTAATTTTTGGAGGGTCCCACGTGGGGTTATACATGGAAGCTTCATTGAACGATTCTAGAGCTAGCTTGAATTCTTCTTCATATTTCAAAGTCTGAAAAATTAAGTGAGCAAAATTGTGTGTAACAGAAAATAAGGTACTTACTACTCCTTTATTGTAATGAAGATCTGGAGTACTTTTTGCAACGAAGTCTTTTTCCTGTGGGGAAGAAATTGATTGAAAATAAAACTATGATTTATATTTATTTTACTCACTGCTTGAACATAGGCACTCAAACATTGTTTCAAGATTTTCGGATTTTGTTGAATACCAAAGAATGAAGAAAGATATGCGTTTCCTAATACAGTCCACGATAATCCATCCTGAGGATCCAGTTGAACTGCTTCTTTTGCATAACTCAACCCCCTTTCAATGTTCTTGATTTTTTCTTCTCTAGCCTTGAATGGTTCTTGTCTCACTAACATCGATAAACTTCTTAAAGAATGTTTGTTTCTTTTCTAAAAGGTATACAAACTATTAGTGAGGAGTTGGTGGGGATATCAGTACTAACCTCTTTCAAAGCACCTTCGAAACAATTTATACTTTTCTTAAGATCATCATTCTTCCAAAAACATTCCCCAAGTTCATTCCAGGCATCTACTAATTTTGGATCGAGCTTAATACTCTTAGATAACAAACTTTCAGCTTCTTTACTATAATATGGACCTACATTCAATAATTTTCCTTTTAAATAGTTGTATTTTGCTCTATTGTTATCTGTTATTAATTTTTCATGTTCATTGAAAATTTTTAATTTCTTATTGAGTAATTTGTCTATGTCTTCTTCCTTATTAATTGCCTCATCTATACTGTGAGTCTCAAAATATCTATCTCTAAAGTTGTACACATCTTCAGTTTCATCCTACATAAAATAAGATGAAAATTAGATTAATTAAAACATTTTAATTGAAATAGAAAAAGGTGAGATTTTCCTTATATGGTCAAGGAAATAATAATTGCAAATTGTAGTAGGTGTGTACAAGGTAGTTCCACACCTCACACCTGCACATAGTTTTTCTAAAAAAGGCAAAGTTTCAACTCACATTTAAGAATTTCACTACATCTTCATGTCCACTTTCACACTGGCATTTTGGAACATCTTCGTTTATATTATCCATCTTATATTTTGTTATCAACAGCTAAAAAACATTTCAATTTCAATGTAGTCTCTTGTTTTGTTATTCTTTTTGCTGAAGTGAGGTTAAGCTGGTTGACATCAGTTGACATTGGAACTACTAAATGTCAAAAACTGATGATATGGTCTTGTCTGTGATTTCATCCACCACCAGCACCCAGCACCCACTGGCACCCACCACTAAAGTGGTTGCTTTACTTTCCAATTTAATCCAAAGCTAGTTTTTGTTCAATTTCACCAGTTACCAGTCTCACAACTATTTATATTTCCGGAATATTTCCAATAATATAGAATGTGCCAGATGAAAGAATAGTATTCTGTGCAATATTGATACAATATTTTATTGTTTGCTCTAATCGGTTGATAGATGGCAGTGAAGTTACTGCGGCTTTTAAATAATATCCTGAGAATCGAGGTAGTAGACAGAATAGAACACAAAACAAGCACCAGCAAGAAGATTAGTAGTCGCTAACGGAAGGTGTAGGCGCAAGCTCTGCGAGAGAGGCTACTTTGGCCTACCTTGCTGTGCATTGTTGTATTTTCTCAATTTTATCATCCCTCTAGTCAAGTGGATCCACCTTGTGTTCAGACATTTCTGTGAATAGTGCTCAATAGTTATGTTAGGTGTGTTCACATTGTTAAAGTGATGAATGAAAATGTTTAGCTAAAAACCATTCTGAAAGTGTTAGTGCAAGGTTTTGTGTCATGGAGTTGTGACATTTTAGAGTTCTAGTCATATCGGAGATACTAGGGATTTTGGATTGATTGATTTCGAAGATCATGTCGAGCAGGCATATTCCAGCAGATAAGGTAAATGTTAATTTAGTTTTGACAACCGCACCCTTTCTTGCGAGAAGACATTGAAAGGCGACCTAGTTTTTACCCCACAGAACGTCTTTTCATATTTCTCGCATTGCCAGCGTATAAACTACTTTCTATTGTAGTTTAACCTGCACACACAGTAGATTTCCTACAAAAAATATATAATAAAGTACACTGTCCTTTTATCAAAATAATATAGTCATTACCTAGGTATATATTATATTATAGTCTTCAATATTTAAGCATTTATCAGATGCACCAAATGTTTAAATAGAGTCAATTTTATATAGACGTAGTCTCATAATAGATGAAACCTGCCTTTAGCAAATTTGTTTATATTGTTTTGTTAAATATATAAAATTATACTAATTTATATATTTTTATGTTTTTCAATCCACTTGAGTCATAAGTGTTTTTATGATGTAAAGATAAGAACTGCAAATTCTAGTTTAAAAAAGTAGGCCAACTAAACCACATCATCTTTTCTTCTATTATCTTTTTTCTCTGAAAACAGAACTTACTTACCTACATAAATCATGTCCAATATCTAGATTAATACGTCAAATTAGGCTATGTACCTACCTACTTTAAATGATTACAGGGGCATACCTAAAATACCACATAGGACTGCAATGTGTAGTGTAGTCTCTCATACATTTACCAGTAGAATGTTCTCTATATAATGGACTGAGAGAAAATTATAATAATATGAATATTATTGAATAGACCTGTTATAAATCAAAATAAATCAAATTCCAGTAATTAAATATTAACACTATAAGAAAACAAATAGCTACCAATTGCCTAGTCAATCATCAAGGTTTTATGAATAGTAATAATACTCTCGACCCTAGTTTTTATTTATTTGTTATATTTTTACTTGGCAAGTGCCTAACGCAAGGCTAAAAAAATATACTGAGAATTAATAACTTCCGAATATAAATATTTGACATTAAACTGGAACTTTAATATTCGAAAGAACAGAATTGAGAAGTATCTCTATGTATAAACAATTTGGTATTATTTGAAAATATAAATAGGTATAAGCAAATTTCTACAGGAAGTTATATTTTTCTTTTTATTATGATAACAATATCAAAAACATTTCAAAGTTCAAATCAAATCAAAATGCAATTATCGATAGCTAAACATAATATTATTATATACGAATGTCGATTTGACCTTACATAATCAAATTTCAATATCTAAAATCCATATTTATTTTTAACCTATGCCCTGAAGGAGACTTTGAAACATGTCCTACAAGAATTCTTACAAGTACAAAAGCTTGTTAGGTAGGTAGGTACCAATGTATTTTTTAAATACCTACATATTTATTTTGTAATCTTTGCTAACATTTAGTTGTTTATATTTCTGTTATATTATTGGATCCAGTGTTTTTTTGCTATATCATCGATATCTAAATTTAGTATCATTTTGTTACTGACAGTTTTGGGTATTTTGGTTTTTAAAAAATATTTGAAATAGAAAATTGAATTGTTTCTTTAAATAGGTAAATATCAAATGAATTTATTTGAAATGGTTACCCACCCCCTAGGTACTGATGCCTTTATTTTCTTTAGTCTGTACCTGTAGAGTAGGGAGGGTGTCGTGAGTGTAGGCTCACAGCAATTAGGCCGCATGTGACCCATTGTAATCCTCCCGAGGAGTTGTCCTCCTAGGTTATCGTCCATCCTGTCCTTCCCAGGTAGGTGGACAGGTCACTAGGAGACATCTTTAAATTTTCTTCAGTAAACTGGAGTATCATCAATATAGAAATATATAATTTTTTTAAATACAAGAAATAGTAATCTGTAAGATAAATATTCTATCGTGTTTCAAAACACCAGCACATGTTTCCCTAAACTCTAGTGTCAAACCGGAGTCAAATAACCAAACAAATTTACAAACTAGAAAAACTGATGAAAATTGATGACGGAAAAAGATACATTTAACGACAGGCCATCCATTCGCGTCGGTAAAATCGAAAATAGCTTTCAACATATTCCTTTTAAAAATAACTTCACATACGTAACTTCGCCTGGGGGGTTGTAAATCTCTTCTCGAAATGAACACATTTTAAGATTTTAATTACTTCCTTTTACCACTGCAGTCCCCTCTTTTCTTTGATAGTGATTCCAATTCCGACAACACAAGTGTTTATTCGTCCTTCTTTTTTTCTCTCTCTCGCTTTTAATTGGTCCGTGTAACGTGTCATATGAGACCAACGCCAACAGTAGGAAAAAAAACTTGAAGAATATTGGAACATTTCAAGTTTTGGTAAGCCTGTAACTCAAATTTGATTTTATTAAATTAAGATATACAGGGTATCTGTAGAGTAGGGAGAGTGAGTGAGGCTCACAGCACTTAGGCCACATGTGACCCATTGTACCTCCTCCCGAGGAGTTGTCCTCCTAGGTCCTCCCAGGAAGGTGGACAGATCACTAGGAGACAGCTCCTTTATGTCGGCAGCTGTAGACCAAGACTCACCGAACACACATTCTCTTATTGACGATAACTCCGGACACTCGCATAAGACATGCCTGACAGTTTCATCTTCCTGTTCACACATCCTGCATAGGGGTGTGTCCACTAGCTCCATAGTATGGAGGTGTTTCTTTAGTTGAAAGTGGCCAGTCAAAAATCCTACTGTTAAACGTAGGTTTTTCCTGGTCATCGCCAAATCTTTTTTCTGCGCCAGCTTCCGAGGGTCACTCAGGGTGATCCTGGCAAGACTGCATCCTTTGATTCCATCCCATCTCTTAAGGGATTGAGTATGGGTGTAACATTTGGCTAGCTCCGCAATTGTCGAAGTCGTTAGGTGTCACTGGGTCCTAAAATTTTTAGTCCAGCCGCTTCCCTTCCTAAAGAATCGGCAAGGCGATTACCTTTACTCCTGTCGTGTCCTTTAACCCACCTCAGGATAATATTGTTATCTGCCGAGGCGTTAGCTAAATCTTGGTGGCACTCTAGTACTAGCCCCGATATAACACGTTGTCTGTTCAAGACTAATAGGGCTTGTCTACTATCAGTGTTTTTGCCAGAAATTCCTTTTCTGGTTAGTTCTTTTGTGGCAATTGAGATACCAGCCAGTTCTGTTTGAACCACGCTGGTATTGTTTCCCATTCCCCACTTAATCCTTAGGCTCAGTGCTCTGGAGTAAACTCCACATCCTGAGCCTTCTTCCAGCTTTGAGCCATGTGTATATGCGTATTGCATTTGCAGCATCTGACTCTATGCTCTGTTTTTTTTTGTATTTTGTAGGGTTTATTAAACACAAACCTGGTTTCAATTGTACAATTGTGTATCGTACAGGGTAATGCCCGGAAGTCTAAAACAGTCTGGAACTACAAACATTACCTCTATGAAGCCCGCTTTGCTTTATTTTGTAACTGTAAAGCCACGTAATACTATAACAATCGGAAGGATCTCTCTCCGTCGGCTCTTCTGATCTATGTCAGACAGAAATTTATATGATACTTCAATTTGTGATGTTAAAATTAGAGCTGGCAACAGATTCCGAACACTTCCTTACGACATGATTACAAACAATATTCTAGGCGTGATCTAGGCAACGTCGAAATGTGATCCTATTTTCGACAGACTGTCACTGCGCACAAAAGCTGCGCGTACTTATTGTTCTATGGCAAGAGACCCTTCCGATTGTTATAGTATTCCGTGGTAAAGCGGAAACCAAAAAATCAGTCGAGTCAAGCGTGATCAAAATTAACCTTGTTTAGAATCGCGTCCCTGTACCAAATCTATAATCAAGCACGTGGTAATTTGCAAATTAAAACCGTTCCCAAAGGAAGGAGGACACGAAATACGTCTGGTTTATTTACTTAATTTTTTTCAGTTTATATCCACACACGCGATTCGTATTCGATACTACTAATCTTCGCGAAATGTAATTAAAAGTGTAAATAGGGAGCTACACGACACGAGGATGTTAGAATATCTCGGCCGCATTATCTTGATAGTTTTATTGGTTTTTCCACGGTTAATACATTGTTGTCTTTCACGAAACAGATTAAAGTAACGGGTTCTCGTATATATAGAATATCCTCTTGCTGCTCGAACGATAGATAGCTGAGAGAGGATATTTATTTTTCAAATTCATTTATGACTAGAGTTGGGGAAAAGCAATTTACAAAAAGATTGAGGGGGGATTAATGGATTTAGTGGACACTTAAAATATTTTCTGATGTATAGATGTATGTATGTATTTTAGGGTGACATATACTGAGACCTAAAAGATCTATTGTGCCCCCTTACCGTTTCTGAGGAGAGTCTCAGAAACTGGTAGCTCCTTTAGTCCTATTTCCCGGAGAAATTTCAAGATATCTGCAAGCTTCAACTTAGGTAAATGTTCCTCTTCTATCCAGTAATCTCATAGGTGCTGTGTAGTTGAAAAGTATGTAGATGGATGTTTCTTCTTCCATTCCGCAAAATCTGCATTCTTCTTCCTCCACTATTTTGAGCTTTTTCAGGCGCACATTCAGGCGACAATGTCCCGTTAGGATCCCTGTTAAAACTCTTAGCGCAGTTTTACTTTGACTCATGCATTCATTTGACATCAACAGGTTGTAGTCACCCAGAAGATTCTTTTATTGTATAAGCCCTACTAGATCTTTCCAATGGTCAGATCTTCTCCTTTTCTCGGCTTTATCTATTTCTTTCAATATTACATTAGGGCTGATTCCTAAAAAGGGTTCAGGCCCCCAGGAAGGTATTTCAGTCCCCCTCTTTGCTAGTTCATCTGCTATTTCATTTCCTTCTATTCCAGTGTGTCCTGGAATCCATAGTAAGGTGACTATATTGATCTCGCCTAGTTCATGGGGTGGCGCCGTATATTTTTATTTAAGATCTCTTGATGTAATACAAAAAAGAATTCTACAAATCATTTATGGTAAAAAAATGTACGTACTCTTCAAATAGGTTATTTGCTGAAACTGGTTTAATTGACTTAAGGCAATTATATATGTACCAGATTATAATTTACACTAATAAAAATAGGAATCTACTAAAGAAAGTGAAACAGAACTACAGTACAAGATATAAAAAAACACTATAACTGACCGTCATTAAACTATATTATTACAGTCATATATTCAAAAATATCTGTTTTGGAGTTGCATAATGGCTTTACTTATAATACTTATATAAATATAATATCCTACATTTAAGGTAAAACAATTAAAATACTGATAAATGGCCATAAATGACAAGAATGACGTATAAATGACTTGTCACGAGTCTAGGCATTCCCACACCATTTTGAAATAGATATAAGGAATATATCTGGTGTACACTTATATTCTCACCTAAATTACATAAAAATAGACTATAATTACCGAGGGGTGCAGGTTTAGACAGTCCCAAAAAAACATGGGAAGTGTGTACCAAACTTTAACAATCCAATTCTTTTCAGTTCTCCACTATATTTATTTTCGTGGATGAATAAAAAATATTGAAATTGTCGGTCTCCTTAATTGTTATTTTAATAAACGAAATTCCAATTTTGAAAACGCAAACGGAATTTTAAATTAATAAATGATATTTTTAACTGTAGGTATAACGTTCAATAATAACGGTGTTAGTTGCGATTATTATACCGTTTTAATTGTTTGATTTCGTTGTGTGTAGGATGGTGAACAACTGAATCTGAAACGATTTGAACTTTATAACCTTGTCAGTAATCACTGTTAATTTTTTTTCCAACCTTCGACGTAGATCGATTGTCAAACACAGTGGAACGGATATTTAAAAAAAATACCATGGAATTTGTACTTGAATTTCCCAATTTTTCACAAAAAAAAGTTTGGTAATTGCCCAATTTAAAAACTAAGTTGTATTTAAAATACCTTCCTGGAAGACGCGTTAGAAAAAAAAGGGACGACAAAGAAAGGAGGCAAAGCTCTTATTAAAAACACCAAACCACCTTTTCTTTCTTATTCGGACCCGTCAGAAGACGTAAAAGTAACAAAACAGGTAGTTAGAACGGTCGACAAAGACGTAGGAGATTTTGTAAAGGGTACAGAAAATTGAAAATAAAGTTACAGATCTTTTGGAGGATTTTAAACGTGAAAAGGATGGAAGCTTTCAGAAATTTATAGAAATGAATGGGTTTGGAGGTGAATTCTACACACTTTTTTACCGCAAATTACTTTTGGCAGATTTCGGTAAACTTTAACTATACTTTTTATTCGTTTAAAGAAAAGTGTAAAAATTTTGTATTTCCTCTAATAGCTGTGAAGTTTTATTTTATTTTTTTATTTATTGCTTCTTCTAGCCAACTGAGAAGTTGAATTTCTCTATTAGTAGTTAATTATTTTCTATTTTTTCTATTTTCTCGAAGCGTACAAGGCACTACAATGGTTTATTCCTGAATGTTCTAATTCGTAAATTCAGGAATGGTCTAGAGCTGCAAAGAACTATAAATATACGCGGGTTTTCGAGTGAGTCGGGAAGTTGTTCAGTATACAGTGAATCGGTAAACAGTTCCAGAATATACAGTGAGTGAACAGATAGTGAATATAAATAGTGTTAAAGATAAATTAGGACAATTATTATACCGAGTGTAAATAAATTAGTAGACATTAAGTTTATTATAGTGTGTAAGTCGAGGTGTAAGTGTTTCTTCAATAAATCAGTAGTAATTAGCCATAGTCAGCGTATAATTTTATCTCACGGTAAAAACTGTTTAAATAAATAAGAAAAACATTACAATACTATTATTTAAACAGTCTATAAATATGACCATACGACTTACTTCAATCAAAGTACTAACCAATATAGAATTTCCTAATCCCTTTTAACCTCCCAATGGCACTCTAATGTCCTATAGACCTTCGAAGAATACTTTTATTACCCATCGTAAACTTGATGACTAATGTGGCCAAAATCAGAATATCCATCCCAATAACAAGAAGTTATTACCTGGGCACAGAATGCTATTATGTATTACATTTATCTCAACAATAGGCTAAGAAATTGTCATTTGTGTATATTTGAAAGCTCACAAAGTGATACATTCTACTGCTGAATTCTAATGTAACTTTTGCCATTTGCGTTTAGCCTATTATATAGATTGTCCCATAGTTAAATTCAATTTGTTTTGTTGTAAATTTGTAATTTTGTGACAATAATTTTAAACAATAATGTAAATGACTAAAAGGTATAGGTAGGCGACAAATTTTTTATTGGATCAATTACCTATTGGTGTAATTTACTTTGATTTTGATGCCGCTATATTTAGTTTTGAAGCCACTTTGTACAAATAGGTTTGTTCAACTTTACAACCTCCTATTTCAGCATTTCTTGGAAATGGATTCTTATCCATCTTTATTCTTTTTGAACATACCCACTATGTTTACTGAAGCATTTAATAATTATTTCCTTCATCATAACTTTAATAAAACCATCATAAATCTAAAATTTTTTGTTCTGCATAGCCAGTGAATGAAAACACTAAATAGTCATTTATGGTCTTGACTGTACCTACCACACAGCCGACAGATATTTATACCGGGGCATTCTTGATTCATCTCTCATCTCTTTTTGATGCTTTTAGAACTTAGAAAGTTTAACCCGTGTCCAATCGGGATGAGGTCAGCGATACAATCGAATCATACTTTCAGATCTTATTAGCCGCGTTGCCAAACTGTTTTAAATTTATTTAATTATTATTATTTTTTGGATTAGGTATATTTTATTGTAATTTATGTAAATATTCAGGAAATAATAAAAATTGTTGTTGCGTATATATAGACAGGTGCTTGAATAAATATACATGTTTATTTATGTTTTTTTGTATATTTTTATCACTTCATCTTAGAGATAACGTGGTATGACTGCAATTTTTGACCGATAAATTTATCACAAAAATTGATAAGAGTTGAGAAAAAAACAGGAACTACTAATATAATGTTTAATCTAAAAATATACTTTTTGAACTAAATCTGGACTTCCAAGTTATCCTATGTGATATAGGTTTAGAAATTTCATTTTTTTGTTGTTTAGGTACTTTTTATTCGTTTTTTTTTCATCTTATTTTCGGATATTCCAGTTGTTTTCACTGATTTTTGGTATTTTTTCAATATTTCAATGTCTTTTGTCGAGTATTTTGTCTATTTTCAAAAATTTCATTTTTATCTGCTAGTTTTATGAGTGTTTTTGATAATTTTCATTATTTTATCTTTCCTCAAACAGTTCAAGCTGACTTTTATAAATTGTGTTTGTTTTTGTTTATTATTTGAATGACAGATCATTTTTAGTAGTTTCCATTATTGACTAGTTTCAAGTCAAAGTGAAGTCAATTTTAAGAATAGTATATTAAAGTATAAGTGGATAATAAGGTCTGTAAGACACGCGCAAGCAAGTGTTTTAAAGACCAGTTATCCACGAATACTTTACGCAATTTTTTTTTCATTGGTGCACTTTGAAATTATAAATACTGGTGGTCTATAACTACTACAACAACAAGAAATGGAAATCATAGATGGAAATAAGAACTAAATGTCAAATGGTTGAATTCGTGATGTATATACCTTGCGTTGTCATGGAAATGAGAAAAACATAAACTAATTTGTATTTTGATGGAAGTTCAACCTTATTGATTTCTGTGAATGTCAATAGTATTAATTTAAATACCATTTGCTTAGATTTGAAAAATCGAAATATCAATATTTCAAACAATAACAACGGCACTTTCCATTTTAATTTATAAATTTGACATTGTTAAATATTGTTCGAATAAAAGTTTTGACGTTACAAAATACTACTGTCAGATCAATAATAAAAACATTGCCATTTAGACATGATTTACCTAGACCATAGATTTAGACTCGAGTTGTTGATGTTGCCACGGTAACTTTAAAACACGCGCGTTTTTTAAAGTTCGATTTAAACACGCCGAGGCGTGCTTTAAATAGGTAAAATGGTTCATCAATAAAAAAAAATTTCCTTTGTTCTTTTTGTCGTCCCCAATATTTGTTTATTGTCTTTGTTGTTATTAGTTATTTTGGTTTGTGTTTTCGCCCTTTTGTGTATTTTTTGATCGTCTTGTAGTTTAATAATTCTGTAATTTTATTTCATTTTCCAAATTGAAATAAGTAAAAATAATTTCAAGTCAAAAATAAAACACTACATTATATCTATCGTTATTATTAAACTAGTTGGCCAACTTATTCAGTAAATAACTATCATATTATGTTCTCATCTCTCTCTATCTCAACTGTGTATGTACACAACGACGTAAGCACACTTATTTGAATTTTATTATTATTCTTGGCATGAAGGTGTACAACTACTCGCATACAGATTCGTTTCTAAATCAGAGAGGAAGAAAAAATCCTGAAAAACATCTCACAAATGCATCATGAATTAATAAAATCTCCGAGAGGGTCGATCTTCAAAGTAGGCAGGTAATTTTGCGATGTTGCCATGTATGGGATGGTCAATTATCATGATTAAAAGTGGTTCGTGTTTATTAGTCATCATAATAAAAACATTTTTAGGGAAATGAGCTGGCGATAGGATTTGGAGAATAATTTATTCAATAACACATTCATATTTGACATAAATATAATCTTTTTTGCTATTTCATATTTTATTAGGACATCCTGTTTATTTCAAAAAGTATACTTCTTATTTTTATACACTTTTTGACGTCTTCCTTTTGTTGTTCCCCACTTTCCTTCGCACAGTTACTCTAAATGGTTATTTTTTTCTCATCAGGACTCTCGAATACTACCATAATATTTTACGTGACTTAAATTTTAATTCAAATAAAATTATATTTGGAGTATTCGAACTAAAATAATGTTTTTCACGTTTTTAATTTGGTCTATTCGTTACAAGAGAATTAAATTTAGATTGAGTTTTCATTTAGGGGGCGTCCAATAATTACGTGAGGTATTTTTGAGGACTTTTGGACCTTCCCTTGGTGAGATGTACCCACACCCCTAATTTTCTGTGAGATTTTTCAATATTTGTGTGTTGGTGTACATGTGTTGGACTCGGCTTGATACCTTCCCCCCTGAACAGCTCATGTAGTTAATAGACGCACGCACTCCTTATTTCTCTCCTCTTTAAATGTCCAGCTTTTGTCGTTTCTTCTACATTAAAGAACCTAACAACTTACCTCTATGGTATAGTTTCAAAAGCAACATCATCATCATCGTTATGATGTTCGTTGTTTGAAAGCAACTATTTGACCGAAGTAAAGAAAGAGAAGAACTTTGTTATGTATATATCGATGGACTCGTGCTTTTTTTCACGTACAAAATAATAATAGCTAGAAGGAAGACAAGTTTAATAACAATTGGTCGTTATTTATTAATGGTACACATTGAATGTTCTTTCTATACAACCCCAATAATACTTTTATTCTGTATACAACATTTTGGACTAATGAACATTTCGTTTTTGGTTTTGTATGAACCAGTGGGGGCGTATACAGAATGTTTTTTAGGGGTCGTAGCTATAAAGGATTTAATAATTTTTAAAATTGGTCGATAAATACTTCTAAAATCCTGAAACACACCGATACAAATTATATTAGATGATAACGATGTCACTTTTACCACGCTTTTTTTCTTGACCACAACCTTTGTGATGTGGCAGTTGACAGCTTCGATACAGAATTATACGATGCTTTGACAGCTGACACAAGTATACAATGCTCTGACAACTGACACAAGTATACAGTGCTCTGACAGCTGACATAAGTATACAGCGCTTTGACAGTTGGCACTGAACCATACAATGCTTTAACAACTAACAAAGAACTATAAGATGTTTTGACAGTTGACATAGTTAAAGGGAAAAAACGTTGGAAGACAAATTTCGATAAGAGAAACTTGAAAAGATTTAAAACCAGTTCAAAAGTAAAAGAAACATGTATGAATATTCTTAGTGTGTGGAAAAGAAATTGTGAGTGCCTATTGGCCTTAGGAAACGTCAAAAAACAATCGTTTTAATAGTGAGGTGGATTAATAAAACTAAGTTTGTGCTTGATATGAAAAACGAAAATGATGAAAGATACTTAA
The DNA here is from genome assembly GCA_910591675.1 of Galerucella calmariensis. Taxonomy (NCBI): domain Eukaryota; kingdom Metazoa; phylum Arthropoda; class Insecta; order Coleoptera; family Chrysomelidae; genus Galerucella; species Galerucella calmariensis. The sequence goes on from CAJUYG010000204.1 coordinate 298,283, forward strand.
ATATATTATTACGTATTCTATTTAAAGAAGTTTGTGCTATTTTTAGGTATATAAGTAGGTGAATATCACTAGTCGGTCGTCAATCAAAATAAAATCAATGTGAAAATATACGGGGTCTTGTTGAAAAGTTATATTACATGGCTACTGCCATAAAAGCCCCATTTTGTCAGATCTCTTGGTGCACTTTTATGCATTCTTTTGTTGATTCAATTATATGTCATTATGTGTAATCGTCCTATACAGGGTGGCCACAATTTCAATCAGTCTTTCTTACTGTACCTCTTTTTATTTTTTGGGTGTACCCAAATAGGGTACTGTATTTTTTATTTAACTTATTTCTTTGATCTATTCCAACAGATTTACAAAATAAAACAGTGTACAATGAATCGATCCTATGCAGGTTAACGTCCTTCGGGAGCGAATCGTCCGTCTGGATTTTCCTCATAATCTCGATCGAGCATTCATTTGAATTTATCGTCAAAAGCCTTTTGCTAAACGGGAAAATTACAAAATCCGATTTACACTTCTTTGATTCCTCCACTTAACGGAATAAAGTCAATCGATTCTAAAATACAGTAAAGGATGTAAAATGTAGTTTTAGTCTTTGATTCAAAAGGATAATTGAGATCTAACGTTCAGTTATTGCCTATCTTCTCTTTTACAGGCGTTTACTTGAATTTATACAGCAAATAAGATGTTTTTTGATATAAAACACATTTTTTATTTCTATTAGGTCAGATCGGATATTAAAAACGCATCCTTACTGCCCCAGAAAAATTGAATTCCCAGTTTTTTCTTCCTACGAGAAGAGGAATCTGAAAGAACTTGGATGAGAGCCAAAAACCGGTTCTCCGAGAAATAAAACTCCAACTAATTAAAAGACAAGGGAATGTTTCTTTCCCTCAGACACGTCATTTGTGTATCTCAAAGGAAACAAAAACCGTCGGCAAGTTGGAGAATTATAAAAGTTGTTTTCTGCTCACCTTTTTAGAGAGATTAAATATTTAGACGATATTGATTCTGAGTACTGAAATTTAGACTTTTTAACCAACCTCTGCGACCCAGAAAATTTTTGTACGAGGATGTATTGATATCTAGGTATCTAGACCAGTTCCATGCATCAACAAAATATTGCGTTACCATATCAACGAACAATAGCTCATTAGAAGTGTCAGTGTGAAGTTGGACGTCAAAAAAGTGAACCAGAGTTACGCAATAGATTAAAAGAAAAAAGATGTCCACCGAAATTGTGAAAATCGAAGAATTGGAGTATCGAGCCATCATCAAGTACCTGTATTTAAAAGGGTTAAGAGGTAAGCAGATTTACGAAGATATGCTTAATACCCTTGGTAATCAATGTCCTTCGTCCTCTCCAAGGCCTCAGGAGTTTCGTGTTCAAAAAAGTTCTTGCTTCAGTTTTTTGGGATTTCCATGGAGTAATCATGATTGATTTTTTGGATAAGGTTAGAACAATAACCGGAGATTACTATTCGACATTACCAACCGCCCTACGGGAAAAAATTGAAGAGAATATACGCGGAAATCTATCCAAAGGTGTTCTGTTTTTGCAGGACAACGCCCCTGCACACAAATCTCATTTTGCCATGCAAAAAATTCGTGATTTAGGGTTTGAATTACTAGAACACCCCCGTATTCACCAGATTTGGCTCCGTCTGACTATCATCTCTTTCCTCAACTGAAAAAAAGTTTAAAAGATGGTAAATTTTCTTCCAACGAGGGGGTAATAAAATCTGTGGAGGTCTGGTTTGCAGAGCAAGAAGAAACATTTTTTTTGAAAGGTCTAGAGACGTTGCAGGTTCGCTGTAATACATGTATCCAATTGAGGAGAATATGTTGAATAATAAAATATATTGACATTGAAATTTTGTTTGGTTTTATAATAGGCTAAGAATTTTTCAATATACATATGTATAAACGTCACACGAAATATGTCAGTGATCAAACTGGCCCAGATTAATTTATTTAATATAATAAAATCCAAATACTCAGAAATAAACTGATAATTTGGCAACGCTGCTTATCTTTCCAAAAAACCATTATTTAAATACTTTCTATTTCTGTAAGTAATGTGTCGTCACTCACCAAACACTGTTTTGTTATTAATTACTTTTTAACTCGATTTCTTTTGTTTCAGGTAAGAATTTCACTTGGCTGCAATTAGAATCAACCACTGGAAAATGGGTAATTAGTTTTGTACTTTCTCTAATACATTTTTATCTACAAACCTACATTGGCCACCCATACAATACAGTTGGGATAGTTTACTATCGTCCTTGTAAAGGAGCATTATCAATTGCCCCAGTTTTCTTAAACTCGACTTTGTACTACACTTCTTTGTCTGTGTATAATAACCGAAAAATTATATTTTGATCTGAAATTCCAGATTTAGCGTACTTAATCAAGTTTTTTTTATGAAGGACTAGCGTGTTTGTGGATTATTAAAAACGATCACGTTTTCAGTCTACTGAATCTTGCCCACCCACATTGATTTTTCACTTACAGGGTGGCTTACATGATATTTAAAAACGCTTCTAGAGCCATTTAATGTTTTATTTGCGGAAAAATTCCTAGTGAGCTGGATTTTTGTATACACCCTCATTACAGTGTCGTAATGAAGATGTGAAAAATCTAC
>CAJUYG010000205.1:0-57859 GCA_910591675.1 Galerucella calmariensis
TATTTATATATTATATAATCCAGTGACTTCATTTTAATTCCTGTTATTAAAATTCTCGTAAACGTCCTAATTATTTTTGTACATTCATTTTTTGTGTAAGAAACAGGAAACAATGTCAAGCAATAAAACATGCAAGTCGCACAGTTTCTAGTTTTTTTGAAGGGTCGAGCGACCTGATCGCATAATCGCATAATTAGATACCGAGAAAATGGGGAACATCAGGAAAATTTCAAAAAATTTATCATTTTCTACTTATTTCGATATTCTTACACTTTTACACATCCATCGCGTATACTATTATAATAAATGAAACGAAATTCTTATGTAAATAATAAGGTGAGAAATAATGGATTTATTCATCAGTTATTATCACATATTAATTTTGAAATAATTGTAAATACGTAACAAGCATAATATTAAAGATCGATTTATTCATCTGTCATTGTCAGTAAACCAAAGCATTGAAAAATTATCAACAAAGTGCTAAACATTTATTTCACTACTACAATAATTGCGTGTAAATTGATTTTCCATATAATCATAGTCATACCTAACCTCACACTTTATTTAAATTAAAATCTACTTCAGATGCCTCTGTTTCCGTACAACCAAATTTCCTTTCTTATTTAGATACAAATCCTCATCTAAGTCTTAATTACTAATTTCAATTAAGGACTACATTTCATTACAATTTATTTATTACACCAATAAAAACGCTATTGACTTGAAGTTTTTTTCCTTGGTTAAGTTAATGGTTGATATTTATCCTGGAGAACCCTAGACACGCATTATCCTTAGAGATATTTGATTGTTGGTATTTTTGCCAATTTCACAGACGAGATAGAATGTGATTTCCACTTCTCGAACCCGTATGATCTTCTGATTGGTTTTTTGGGTATTATTTAATAGTTCTTGTATATCATATATAAACCAGACAATATATACTTTCTGGACAATTTTTCGTCCAGAAAATAACGTTTTGCCGATCAAGACCGGAAAATGGACGCCAGGGACCGGAAAATAACTATTTCGTGCAACCGGACGCAAAACAAGCATTTTGCAGCCGCAACAGAGGCCGCAAAATGATATTTTGCGGCCGTTACCCAGAGTGACGGCCGACAAAAATTTTTACGGCCGTTCCCATAGTGACTGCCGGAAAACTGAACGCCACTACAGCATTTGACATTTCTGAAATATGACAATAACAATGTATTTCGAACCAAAAACTATTTCCAAATTCACAACAGAAACATACTTTATTTTTGATATATATTAACATTGATTGTACTGTTTATATTATTACTGATATTCATCCCTGAAGATGAAGCAACTAAATCTATTGTTTCTGAACAATCATTATTTACATTATACAAAAACGTATTATTTTCTTTGGACATTAACATTTTGCGATTGACTACATTTGAACTAGATGCTACAGTGCCAGAAATTGCATCGGAAATTTTGTTCTCATTATAGATGGAATCCTCGACATATCCTTCCGCTACAGTAGTGGACTTCCATCCACCGTGGCGTTTAAGAACTGATATATCAGCGCCTGTATTGGCAAGCAGCGTGGCGGAACTTCTTCTGAAACTGTGGCCTGTGTATGCCTCACTATTTGGTAAGCCGAGATATTTTGCAATCATATTAGGTATTTCTCCAATCGTATGCACTCCAACAACCTGTGCCGAGCACTTTCCATTTTCATATCTCAGAAATAGACGACGAATAGCAGTATGTTTTGGTCGAAGAGTTACATATTTATAGTAAATTCTTATATAATCTTGATTAGTAATGGTAAAAACACGCTTTTGATGAGTTTTAGTATCAGGAACAGTTACTATCAATACAGTTTTGTCTTCCTGAATATCTTCGAGAGTCATTCTCACTAATTCATCTCGTCGCAATGCTCCTGATATTCCCATTATCAAAACTACCTATAATAATAATTATTATGAATAAAACATCATACTTCACTTTTTTTCCATATTTATAAACCTTCCACAGTAGATGATTTGCATCACTAGCTTGTTTGAGGAATGAATCAATTTGCTCATGCGTAAAAACTTTTGATTTCTTTGCTCGATAACCAACTGACTTTTTCTTGAGGAATGGTACCAATTTTAAAAACTTCTTTACGTCAATTCCATCTCGTACGTTAAGCATAGTCTTTAACATAGAATAAATGCTCCATAAAGTTGAACTCTCCACAACTTTTGATCGCTGCATCAAATATCCTAATAATACGTTTTCTGACACCGTCTTGACATTTTGGTTGACACACCAATCTTTGAAGTTGCTGTAACATTTTTCATATTTCCGTTTAGATTTTTCGGGTATCAAATCAGAAAGTGCTGAGTCTATAAGATCTCTCAGCTCAGGAGGAGTGCGGCCTCGGCGATAATCTCTCTCTCGGAACGCGAAAAAGCTTTTGTATACTAAGGCCGCAAAATGCTTTTTCGCGTTCCGAGAGAGAGATTATCGCCGAGGCCGCTCCGGCCGAGGCAAGATAATCTCGAGGTCGCGAAAACATTTCGCGGCCATAGTATACACAATATTTTTCGTGCAACCGTGAAAATTACATAATTTCAATAAACATTATGTCTCTTTAGAAAAGACAGTTAGTTTTTGGTTCGAAATACATTGTTATTGTCATATTTCAGAAATGTCAAATGCTGTAGTGGCGTTCAGTTTGCCGGCAGTCACTATGGGAACGGCCGTAAAAATTTTTGTCGGCCGTCACTCTGGGTAACGGCCGCAAAATATCATTTTGCGGCCTCTGTTGCGGCTGCAAAATGCTTGTTTTGCGTCCGGTTGCACGAAAAAGCATTTTGCGGCCTTAGTATACAAATAACTATTGCCGGTCCCGGACGTCCATTTTTATTCCATTTTTCCAATCGCTCTTTCATAATACGATCTACCTTGATTTCGTTACTATGGTAACAACGTTTCGATAAATTGTCGAGTGTTGACAGTTCGTTGATTTTTAATTTGTCATTTATGTCAAACTTATTATTTTATCTGGTTTTGGTGTTGTTAATCACTTTGTTATAAAAAGTAAAATAAAGAATTGAATGTATATCGAAGTGTCAGTCTTAAAAAAAAATATTGTACGTCACGCACCCGAAAATAAGTGTTTTTCAGGTCTCACCAAGCTTCCAGGACTCCCCTACGGCTCGCCATGGAATCTGCTTGTCTCGACCTGAAAAACACTACTTTCCGGTCTTGTAACGTAAATTACTATTTCCATTCACCCCCATGATTGGGATCGGGAAAAAGGGCCGGATGTGAACTAAATAATATTGAAACAAACATAACAATATGAAACACAAAAATGTGTTTGGATTTCTCTGTTTCCCAGTCAAAAAAAATTCCTACACCTGTCTTCAACTCTGGATAAAGGGCCATTCTGCAAACTTTTACCATGTTTTTTATTTAATTTCAATACATTTCATCTTTTTTGAAGCGCCAAGTAGTTTTTGTTACACTAGCGCCCAACGCCATGAGTTTAATCGGCGCCCAACGCCATGAGTTTAATCGGCGCCCAACGTGGGGCTCGAACCCATGACCGTCAGTTTAAGAGTCTCATGCTCAGACTACTCTAGCCCACGTGTATACTTGACATACTGCGGAAATTACTTCAAGCCAACATATTGATAACTGATCGAAACTCAATACCAACAAACTCTTTATATTCAACATCATCACCTCATGTATACATATATTAATTATTGTTATTGGCACCAAGATAAATCCATTTACAAAATAAGAAATATTTATAATTATCGTTCAAATAATTTGTCGATGGAAAAATATCAGTACCTAATTGCATTTTTGCACAATTTCAAAAAACATTCCAATCACTTTTATTTCGATAACATCTTGAATTCCAATTAGACAAATATTTCAAGTGCTTTTGATAAGTGAAGATTATTACTTTATATTTAACGTTTATCTTTCAAGGTTTACAGATGAGATACACATTTTTCAAGAATATCCATGATAAATTTTCATAATAATCACATGGGCTGACGAAAACCAGCACCGTTTTCAATATTTTTTCACTTAATGTATGCAATTTACCACACACCGTATGTAGAGCTGGCTTACAGTATCTTTTTAAAAAGGTTTTCGCATGCTCTACTGTTTATTTCCACCTGAAGTACTGCTACAACGCCAAGAAACTTCGATAACCTCTTTTAAGAATACTTCTTCCTATTTCTTACACTCTATGTCTATTTTCTCATTGAAGTCGTCATTTATGACAAACTTCTACATATATAGATGACAGCTCAATAGGCACTGATTTTGTTTTTAAAGCAAAAATTCAATTTTTAAAAACACATTTCAAATTATGCGCCAAAACGTTAGAATAGTAATGGCGTCTGTCTATGACATCATCAATTCGTAAATACTATTTATAGGTGATCTGTGTCGATAGGTTATCTGTGATCTGTGTCGATAGGTTATCTATGATCTGTGTCCTGTGGTAAAATCGTCAAAGTCAAACTTCAAACACTTGACACATGAACCAAGCAAAGCCAACAAACAACAAAGGAAATTCAAAACAGATGCTCGGATCATAAATATATGCGAAAGTAGGACGTCACTCTCTTCTGATTGGTGTTTGAGATAAGATTGAGATAAGATAAGATTTAAGATAATGTAATCACTCACGTAAAATAAAAATGAGTGATTTCTTTAGAATCCCTATATCGTATATAATTATATCAAATTAATATTTTCGTGATTCTTTATTGACTGTCATCAAGATGTCCAAGGTTATAGTATAATACGATTAAAGAACAAAGACCGTTTAGTATGGAGCAACAACTACTTCCCTGGCTTGATGCAACGAAGGATATTGGAAATAACTACCATAATAACCACAACCAGCAATTCAAGGTCTTTTTAATTTTAATAAAAATTTGTTACCCATCTATCTATAACAAATAGAATTACAACAAACGTGCCATAAATATTGAATAAATTTGTACTGTGAAATCCATGACCTGTTTTAATTTCCACAAAACTGAATGTACATGTCATTTACATATTTTGCGCGATATTAATATCCAATTTCAATAATAGTATAACATATTTATACATTTATGGAAATATTTACAAACAGAAGGACATTTTCGAGTACATTAATAAAAAAAATTGATTTCATGAAAAAATGTTTTTCTCCGATTGGCAGCAAAGTGATTATACTCAATTGGAATAAAACATTTGACGTAAACATTTATTAGCAATTATTACATATCACTTTTAAAAAGAATTTAAAAACATACGTTTAGTTGTTATTAACATTGATGGTAGAATTACTACAATTTTGAACGAATAGGCCACCTTTTCTTTCCTCAGATAATTTGCAAATACAATATCCTCCTATATCATTATGAGCAATCGGAGAAAAAATTATATGTTCAACTCGGCAGCAAAGTAGATTGACTGCCTTAGCTGAATTCCTAGCCTCGCTCCGCTCGGCTATGAATTCAGCCTCGGCAATCAATCTACTACTTTGCTGCCTAGTTAAACAAATAACTATTTTCTGCAGCTGTCCCGAAAATAGAGCTAGAAAATGAAACTTTGCACAAATCGTACCGAAAGTAACTATTTTCGGGATGTCTTTTTTACTTTCGGGATAATTTTCAATATCTATTTAGGCGGCCTTAGCAATGACATTTACGGAATTTTTATTATGACATCGCTTGTCAAAATAAATTTGTTGATAGTTCAACTGTATTTTCAATTTTCCGATCGAGAAATGGAAATCGACAACGAAAGTAACGAGGAAATAACTATTCCACATGAAATCAGTGAAGCTGCTAACTGTTATAATATTGTACAATTAATGTACCGGGTGGTCCAATAAGCCGATCTCTCGGCTATATATCAGAAACTATTCATGTTATGACTTAAGGAGAAAAAATTCCTTGGGAAAAGTGGATGGGAGAAATCGCTGGAAACTACTTTCCAGTTTCTAGGTTAACCGCTAGGGTGCGTGACCTGTAAAGAAAAATTTAAAAACCAGTTTTTTGTAAAATATGCCCAATTATACCCAATGTTAAATAAGTAAACTGAAAAAAGGTCTTAATTTCGCACAAATTTGCTCAATTACTTTTTATTCTATTTTTCCAAATAAAAGGTGGGGGAAAGTGGGAAAGTTTTTGTGGATAAATACCTATAACTTTGATTTGAATCAACCGATTTTAACGAAATTAGTGTCAATAGAGAGAGTGTAGATGAATTAATTACATCTACTATTAAACAATGGCGTTCAGTTTTAATTGTCATGGGTAGAGGGTACTTTCGAATAAAAAAAATTAAAATTTGTTTTCTTAAAAAATGTTTAATGGAAACACCTAATTATTGTGAATCATAATGGAACTGGATTAAATTCTCAACAAAACGGCGCAAACCGCATGAGATATAAATAAAAACGCATAAACATAAGTGAGTATAGTATTGACACCCTGTATTATAACTTAAAATTAAATATGGGAAAGGAAGATCATACAGATATCTTGGTCATTAAAACTTGTTGTCCAATTGAATGTTCAAAGATGTCGCTAAAGATGAACATGTTTACTGTTGACATTTTCTTGAAATCAAAATTACCAAAACAATTAAAACTTTTATTGCATAGATTCAAGAAAAAAATATACAAAACAACAAAAAAACGAACAGAAATTTTAAGAATAATATCTACTTAATTGAGAAAAACTTCTCATAAAATCGTTTATACTAGTGAAAATAGATGAATGGGAATATTCTTGGAAAAAAAGTGAAGTTAGGAAGATATTAAATAGTCGTGACATCAGAAGTCTAATGCCGTACTTATAAACAAGACTTGAGGCTGAGCACGGGCTTGAGCATCAGTTCTTGACACAACTTACATGTAAAATGTGTCAAAACTTCAAAACTGACTAACCTAACCTCAAGTCTTGTTTATAAGTACGGGCAATAAAGAAAGATTTGATAGGAGCACCTGTCTGCAGCCCTCTAATCCGATGTTGCCAGTTGCATTATATTGTAATAAAAATATCAGAAAAATAAAACTAAAAAAAAAAACAAGAAAACCCAGGCCCAAACCCGGTTGATCAAAGTGTAACTATGTATAGAAATATCAAAAAATAAAAAATAAAAAACTAAAAAAAAAAAAAAAAACCAGCACCTAACCCAATATTGAAATAAATATGTAAATATCAGAAATATAAAACTAAAAAGAAACAAGAAAACCCAGGCCCAAACCCGGTTGATCAAAGTGTAACTATGTATAGGAATATCAGTAAATAAGAAATGAAAAACTAAAAAGAAAAACCAAAAAACCCAGCACCTAACCCGGTTTCGAACCTACGACCTCTGAGTTACAATCTCCATACCCTACCAACTGCGCAAATAAGCCTACATTCTGTTACATCGAACAGAAGGTTAAAAGCTGCTTGGACGCATGCGCACCTCAACTACTAAATTTGAGGTGGTGGGAGGATTAGAGGGCTGCAGGCAGGTGCTTCTGATTTGATTTGTCTATCTCAAATGTCAAAGTCATGTGTTATGTCTGAGATTTTTGTTTTCGATTTTTTGTTCTCTGACCAAAATAATAGAAACGTAATAAATTGCAAAGCGGCGTAATAGTATAATAAATAAATAATATAAATAATAAAGTAATAGTGCTGGCAACGCTGTCCGAAAGTGATTTTACGGGACTCGCAGGCTTCCAGGGCGAGTCGTAGACTCGCCCTGGAAACTGCCTACTTATCCCGTAAAATATCACTTTCGGTACTTGTTACGTAAATAATTATTGAAGAAGAATTTGTAGTTTTGAAGATAAAACTGAATCATCTTTCAAAGAAATTCAAGGAGATATGTCTAGTTTATTATTTTGCCTCAGTTCTCAGTGTATTTATTTCTAGTAGTGAAAAAAATTATTGTTGTGTTATCCAGGACCGTACTGATGTACTTTCTCATATTTAATAGTTACTATATTGCCGAATTTAAAGAAAAAATTATAGCTGAACGTTGAATTGAAAATTAAAGTATGACCTCCATTTACATTCAATTTAATACAAAATGATCTGATAAATTTTATCATTATTTTTAGATTTTTATTAAATTAATTGGAAACCCATCTCCATTTTATCAATACTACTTGATACAAGTACATAAACTAAGCAAATTCTTAATTTTTCTGGTGTTTAATTTCCAGTTTTTGGACAATTCAAATTTGCGAACTCAAAAAACCAGTGTGACATGCATAAACATTTTAAATATCAACCAATTGCTTTGATAATAAATTGCAACGTTCTTACGAAGAGAAGACTGTCAAACAGCATTTGAAAAATTTAAAAACAGGTAATAACCTTTTGCCAGTCTCTGACGTCAATTTACTGGTTTTGTCAGGCAAAAGTCTTTTCTCTGGAATGAAAATTGTATATTGTGCCGCATTGTATATTTTCCGTAATTAAAAACAGCTAATCTTATCAAATAAGAAAAATTTGGTAGTGTACCCGTGGAAATCATCAATAAAAGTTTACAAAACTATTTTAATTGCTATAATTTTATTGTAATAGGTACTAGATAACAATGAATTCTTTCTACTTCTATATCAACCATAAAAATCCAATAAAGATAAGTAAATAGAAAAAATGTGCAATTAGCAACACAGAATGAATGTTTCTAATGTTAAAAAATTAATTATATCCAGCTTTGAATGCTTTTCCAAAACAATACAGTGACAGGTACATGCTTTTTTATCCAGGGTGTAATTTGAAATTTTTTTCCCAATTTGAATTGTAAAATATTTTTATAATTTTTTTTTAAACTTAATCTAATTTCTATTGAAAATTTTGATTAGAATAATAATAATTTAAATTAAAAAATTGATGTAATTATGAAAAAAAACAATAAATCATAATAGATAAAAAATATAAAAATAAATAAATGTACTGTTTGTGAAATATTTAAAAGCTAAAAAACAATTTAGTTGAATGTATAAGTTATTTTTTTAAATAACAAAAATCTAGTAAATATTTTGCAAATAATTACAGAATTTTAAACAAAAAAATTAGGAATATAATAGTGAATGGCTCATTGTTAATATAATGATAATAATAATTTAAAACATAATTTTCTCGAAATCGTAACAATACCGTATTGGAAATAATTAAGAAAATTGGTAATAAACTCAATATTTTCACTAGCTTTAAATTTAACAATATATTGAGATCTATAGAAATAAAATCAAAAAGTTAAGAACAATCTTCAAAAAACTGCATATATCAGATATCCTGTGAAGGTGGCAAATTTTCAGGTGAAACATCTAGACCAATGTTTTCCAACCTGTTGGTCGCGACCCCCTGGGGGATCGTGGAGCCTTCATAGGAGGGTCGTAGGAGGTCGAGGAAACTTCAGTTTTTTTATAGAACATACAATTTGTGAGACTTAAATAAAAAGTCGATAAGAGTTAAAATTATTATATTTAACAAAATTTCCATATAATCAATCATACAAGTCAGGTTGGGGGGTCGCGAAATATTTTTTGATACTAGGGGGGTCGTGTCATGAAAAAGGTTGAAAAACACTGATCTAGACCATTGAAAATCCGAATAAATCAACACGAAAAGTATATTAAAGATAGGGAGTTCTTTAAGTCAGGTATTTGCAAAAATGCTTGAGAAGAGGGACATCATAATCAATATCCATAATACTGATAGAGCCCAATTGTAAAAGACGGAAAATTAAAGAAACTAAATGCGGCTAAATGTATTTCAGCCGAATGTAGTCAAACTTAATTATCAGTGTTAGAAATAAAAATTTCCAATAATCAATTACCAGAGTTATTAGGATAGTATCATTAGTTTCAACCCAGGTTTATTTTGATTTATTTGGAATTTTTGTTAATCAATACACACCTAGACATATTTTAAAACAAAAATAACACTGGTCTACAGTGGTTTTGTTGCCCTAGATATGAAAATGATTTTGGGTCTATTTATGCCCACAATTTATAAAACTATCAATGATTTTGTAAGATTTGCTCTGATTTTTTATTAATCTTCATTTTTATTTAACATTACGAAAATCAAAAAAACGAGAAACAAAATAACATATATATATATATTTATAATGACAGTTATGTTTTAAGAAATTAGGATACATCGAAAAAAAAGAGGAAAATGTCGAAAGTACATTTAATATTTTCATGAGACGCCTTTTATGAGCTTGTCTTTTATACTTAATCCCATCGACCCTGATAGCACATTGAGAACTTGGGCACTTTGAAAAATAAACATTTTTTAATTTTTCCAACAGGGATCTATTGTGAAGCCTTTCAAGAATTGCTCCAAGAGAGGAAAAAAATCTCAAATCTATAGCTTAACAATTATCACACTTGCAATGTTCATGTTCAAGCAGAAAAAAATTATTAGTTTACAATTGAATAACTAATTGAAAAATTGTGATAAAAATTTTTTTCAGGCGGATTATTGTTCATTTATCTATCCAGTAAGCCCCCGAATTTTTTCATTTCTTAAATTTCATATTTAATATGTTAAAATAATTTTTATTAATAAAGTGTCTTGCGGAAGCCAGAACATCCGTTTTCGGCCGTATTTTCATTCCTCTGGGAAAATTATAAATATTGGTCCTACAGTTCCAGGAGTCAGGGTTTTTTCAGGAAATTTCCTCCTCTTTTCAAATCTTTTTTTAATTTGAATAATCTTTATTAGTTTTTGAGATATTTGCAAAGAACTAAACCCTTTTTTTTAGTTAATTGTTAATAACTTTTGCAATTTTTGTTTGCGGAACTTCATTTTTTTCAAAAATTATCTATATGCCATCCCAAATCGAATGACACCTCGATCATAATTTTCGGAGACTGCTGAAAAAAGTTGGCCAAAAAGGCACTTGTTGACTAGACACGTTAAAATTCGCGATGATATCCAGGGCAACAGAAAAAAAGTTTCTTTTTGTAGAGCTGTGTAATCATATCGCAAAAGAAGTAATACACTATATAAACGCGTTTTATCAACATTTCCGAAATGAGCAAAAAATCTATCCTTATAAAAACCGTTTCAGGATCCCATTTTTAGTAGACCATAATTGATTAAACATTAAAATTAATATGAATAGATTCATATAATAACTTACTTTTGCCTCTTCTCCTTCATGTAGCTCACTCAAACTCGGTCTTTTCACTGCTTTCCTGGAGTTTCTATAATTTTCCAGCCTCGGTAACACCTCTCTAGTCAACTGCACCAAAGACTTTTTCCTATTAGGAACTTGCGGCGTTTGATTGATCACTGGATGCCCGTTCTTAACGAAATCACCGTTTTCTTGCAACTGAAAACCGGTGTTTTCGATACCGCGATCACCGATTGTATACCGACCTTCCATCGTATTTAAACAAAAAAAGATATCAACATACTAGAAATATCATTGAATATTGAATTCGGATTCTTTTTTGACTGGGAATCGTTCACGACGGTATTTTAACTACGATTAGAGTGCGAATAAAATTGAAAGGCTGATTTTTTTTTGGGAAATTCGCTCAGCGCCCGCGTAAACGCGAGTTCTGATGCCGTTTTATAGCCGAAGCTGCTGAAAGGGAACCTGTGCGCTTCTTACTGAAACGGTTTGAGTGGATGGGAATCTTTTTATATGGTTCAGATTCATTGGAATATAATATGATCCTGATTTAACGAGATTGTACCAAATATTCGAGCATGATTTGATTAAAAAGTGAATATTTTTAAGGAAAATTTGATTTAAAGAGGTGAAGAAATGATCAAATCTAAAATAAATTAATTTGTGCTGGTCAGTGTATGGTGAAAAATATTTCTAATATTCTTCCACTTGAAATAGTATATTATGATACAAGTGCATAAGCAAGCCTTTTAAGCACTCACGACGAGTGCCTTTTAACGGAGTAGTGCTTAAAAGGCGCTTATACACGTGTATCATACGCTATTTTTTATTATACCTGCACCGCAGTCTGAAAATACTCAGATTATGATTTTATAAAAACGAAATTGAAATTCCTTTTCCATAATAATTATTCATGGCATTATCCTTTTTTTAAAGTTTCCTTGGCAACATCATTAACCCGAGAATCGCAAAGACTAAATGTCATGACTTTAATATTGATCTGACATGAGTACTTTGTTATATGTCAAATAGAACAATAATTTGCATGTGAAATGTGTGTTGATGAATGTTAATACAATGATCGAAAACGAGGATAGGTCATCTGTGATTATATTGTTACCCAAACAAGCTGAAGGGAGGTTAATCCCCGAGAAATCCAAGGAAGCGTATCTAAACGAATACGAAAAATTTACGAAATGGATGGTCACAACCAACCAGACGGTGATCGATGAAACGTTAATGCTTGCGTATATGAACAATATATGAACAATTTATTATTGAAAATAACAATCATTTAACGAAGTTTCATTATAGATGTATTTGAAAAAGCAATGGATCAGGAATCTTCTGCTAGTTTAAATAATAGTGATATAATTAAGCATTCCGGCTTACAAATTTCAAACCATAACAATTGTACAATTCATGAGTATTTAAATAAATAAACTCGTTCCTGTTATCATCATTCAAGTTTGCAACCACAAAACAGTCTAACCTATAGAAGTGAAAGTTTATAGGATGACCTTGAATACAAAAATGAGGTTTCAAACCCATCCACCTGAAGCGCTAGTTGCAATTGAGTTGTCGAAACAGGCCTGGTAGCTAAGGCTTTTAGCACGAAAAGAAGAAAATATTTTAAAATTCATCAAAGCTGTCATATAGTTGTTGTCACCATTGTCTTTTATAGATTGTTTCCTTTTGCCATTTGCTGCTGTTATTTGTGTTTTAATTAGGTACTGTAAGTCTTATCAAGTGTGATAATTCATAATATTTATAATGGTTGGTGTAAAGTGTTGCGTTCCTGGGTGTACAGACATTGCATCAAAACGACATAGGTTTCCCAAACATGACCCTTTGTTGTTGAATGAATGGGTTGCCTTTTCCGCAATCCAAAACTAAAGGAATTGAGCGCTGAACAGATTTATAAATCCTACAAAGTTTGCAACAGATATTTTGGACCACAATATATTGTTATTGGGACAAAAAGGGGCCTCACTCGCAAAGCTGTTCCCACAATTCTTTTAAGGATTGATCCAAAAGTGATAGGAAATCACTCTTAGGCATTACTTAGCGCGTGGTAAAATGTAAATTGCATCTAGGAATTCCTAAATTCGTTCTAGGTATTAGCTGGCTTTAGGAAATGGTTAGTGAAATCGGGCATTAGTCATTCAAAAACAAACTTCCATTAAAAAAAGCGTTATGAAATAGTTCTGAACCCATCCACTGCGATCGCTGAAATTCTTCTTCCCTTAGTCTGTTTTTCGGCCTCAGCTGCCTTGCCTATTTCGACAACTCAATTCCAACTAGCGCTTCAGGTGGATGGGTTTGACACCTCATTTTTTCATTCTAGGACTTTCACTTCTATAGGTTAGACTGTTTTGTGGTCAATTTGATTATTGATCTGACAGAAGTATTTCGTGTTATCATTATCCAAATTTGTAACTGAATTTATTGTTACCAAGGTGACTTTATAGAGCACATGTGCTTTAATCGGCCTTTTAAGCACGCTTTTGCGTGTTTTTATCAGCGACTTTGATGCAGGTATGAGAAAAATGTAATTATATTTCTATATAATTTCCAAAATACAATAGTTGCAGAAGATCATTAAATTTGGGACACAGTTGATAATGAAAAGCTAGGACTATCACCAAGATCTGAGATGGTATATAACTGTCTACAATCCCTTGAAATACTAGGCAAGGAAAACAGTCATTTTGACCTGGGAGGAGTGGAGGGCAATGAGGAGGCCAACACTCTGGCAAAAAAAGAACATCGGACATCGAACCTGAACCATTTTTTGGCATTGCGAAAAGCACTGATATTTCAGCCATAGCTACCTGGGCGAAAAGGAAAACCTACACGTACTGGGCAGACATACTGGGGCTCTCTCACTCTAAGGGGGTTAATATACTACACCTCGAGAACCAAAAATAAGCAGATCCTGGAATGGAGCAGAATAAACCTACGCATTCTGACGGGGCTGCTTACAGGTCATTATAGACTAAATTACGACCTAAAGAAGATGAGTCTGGTTCAGACCTCGGACTGTAGGTTCTGTGATTTGGAGAACGAAACTGCGGAGCACATACTATGCTCATGCCCAGCCTTAGGCAGGGTAAGGTATAATATATTCGGTTTTAGTACCTTAGAGCCGAACGACTTTAAAAAAGGATCACCAAATACAACCATGGACTTCGTCAGAAGCACAGGCTTGTGGGGTGAATTATAATCCCTAGGGGTTAGCCACAATAAACCTAACGAAGGCCGCAGTGGAGGTGGCGAGAAGGGCCCACTCACATAGAACCAAGATTCTCGAATTTGACCTTTGTCATTTGTCATTTCATTGTTTGTTATTTCAAAATTAACCTATTTTTTCTAAGCGCTAATTAAAGTGAAATGAAACTGTCGCTACTTGTTTGTCTATGTACGGTGAAGTTGATTTAGTAGGCCTGTACAGTATGTCACAAAAATTTGGCAAATCATTAGGTGAGAGATGGAGACACACTTTCAAATATTTCTTTTTTTTAGATAATTGAAAACAAGTGAGTTTTCCGTAGGGCCGTTTAAAAACACTTTTTCATTGTCATTATCTTTTACTATTTTTCCTCTGACGTTTCGGCTTCCCCGTTCCTCATCAACTTAATTTTTTTACTTTGCCCTCTTTACCTGTAGAAATAGATCTAACAACTGATGAATTCAGTCGCTGTATATTGCACATATATGTATATTGGTCTTATTTAAGAGCTCACGTCTTTTTCTACGTTTGACAAGCTGTGGGTTTTTATTATACAGAATATTTCAATGAAAACTATCCATCCCACGTCACTATTATGAAAAAATTAAAAACTGTCAAAAACCATATGAAGGAGGATGCCTTTTTGCTGATATGTCTCCCCTATGGTCACCCCTCCCAATTTTTTTAATGAAACACATTATTATTGCATTGTTAGAAGAGTACAGGACGTGCACAGAAGATTAATTTTTTTATCCTATCACGATTTCAAAAATTGGAAAAATTATACAAGGTGATCCAGGAATTAGTATCAAAAACTTGGGAAATGATAGAGTGAGTGACCAAATGAAGAGGTGAACATTTCGTCTTATTTGTTGCTTTTTTTCAAGTTCTTAGGGCCTACTTTCTTCCACTATGTATAAGTAATTAAAAGGATTATATCCAAAAATTTACTTCTTCAAATATATCAATATTTCATGCAAATCTGATCTGCCATATGTGTTAATTGTTCAAAACAATAAACATTATTCTACATAATCCCTAATAACTAAAATATTTTCAAATATACTAACCTTCAATTTTTGTACCGTTTGAGATGAAATCGTGCTGATTTTCCTTAAAGGGATTTGGTTAGGCATGACAATAATAAGAATAAACTAAATCACTCGAGTTTAAACACGATAAAAGTAAACGTAGCCTTTTTTTTCAACAACAGTTTATAATTCAGTTTTTACAACAATGCTTAATCCATATTTGTTTTATTTATCGCTGTCTTAAAGATATATTTTTATACAAGCAGCAGTTAGTAGTAGACAACAGAGGGTATAATTTGGATTTATTCGACATATTGTGTTGAAAACTGATAATATTTTTCCTGATTGAGCTTCAGGTATTTTCATTTTTTCGACTGTAGGATGGAAAGTTGTTTTTAATTCCACTAAGGCTGTTTTGAAAACGATCTAAACAGTAATTTATCCAGACAATTTGAATGATTATTTCGTTGGGTTTAGTATTAACAAAAATATCATTGTCATATTTCCATAATTACTTTGTTTGTAATACTTGGAAAATGAAATGTTATCTATTGGTTATAAAAAATAATGAGCTTCATTCCATTTCTAGCGTTTTTTTAAATATTAATGAATGAGAATATGTGTACAGAATTTTCGTTTAAATTTTCAAATAAAGTCTGTTGAATTTTGGTTTTATATATTATAGAAAAAACTCTCTTGATTTCAATCAAACCATATAAAGTTATATGCAAAAACGCAATGGCAAATTTAAAAAATATATATATTTTATATTTTGAGAAAATAATTTAAGAATATGTAGCAGTGTCAAGCATATAACGTTTTTAATATTTGTAAATGTTTTTATTATGGAAAAAACTGTATTTTTAAATTTTTGCACAAAAATATTAATGTATCGAATACCCTCAACTTGCCCCTTGGATTAGTAATCATGTCGCTTTCCTTATCTAGTTGATGTTCAACATTTGATTAGATTCCAAAAATTTTTTGACTAAGAGCTTGCTGTGTTCCTGCCTTTACCATTAGGTACCCACACAATAATAATGATAAAAATTGAAAAACAAATTTTTATGCTTGAAAAATATCCACATATAGATCACAAATCCACAATCAAAACGTTGGCATAAAACAGGTAACAAATTAAAAAAAAATTAAACCACGAGTTACAACAGTCCTCCCTACCTCCTACAGAAGAAGAGACCAAGTTATACTGAATAGACTGCGTATCAATCAAACACACTTAACACACCATCACCTCATGAAAAAAGAACTCGCACCCACCTGTCAAAATTGTCACACAGTGATCACAGTGAAACACATCCTACTGGATTGTCCAATGTATGACACAACAAGAAAAACCAACAAATTAAGATCCAACCTAAAAAGTATACTTTCATCAAATGAAAATGAAGTCCTTGGCTATTCAAAAGACATTAGACAAATCAAAAATTAAAAAAAAACTGTTATAATCTTTATTTATACTTCTTATTCTTATATTATGTTATTGTAAATTGTAACTATTACTAAAAAATTGTAACTGTAACCGTAAAAATTTTTTTTTCCCCCCCCCCCCCCGCTAATAACAAATTGAAGTTAATGCGGGGTAAATAAATGTTTTTAAATGAAAAAAAAAAGGAAAAAAAAATGTATTACATGGTTTATGTTTCAATTTTTAACGAAATATTTAATAAATAACCAAACCTTTAAAACATCCATAGACATTGTGTATGCTTCAACTCTATTATCTATAATCGAAGAAGCTCAGAATTGTATTTAGTTTAATTTTAAATGAATTAATAAATCTACCTATCCCAACAAACATATTTTGTTAATTTTTCCTTCATCCTCCAATTCAGTAAAAAATTGGAAATATAAAACAATTATTGGGTAAAGTACAAAATAATTCCTCGAAGATAAATATGTAAAATCTACGCAGTTCACTACGCTACAAGATATTGGTTTATCAACATTATTCCAATATATGATTTATGTATAACCACTTAAGCTTATTAAAATTATAGACCTCATTCAAATTTATGCCAATACTTTTTTATTGACTCCATTTATATACATATATGATCTTATATCCAAATCTTACACAGTGAATGTGCTTAAAGAAAAAATATATTGAAATATCATGAAAAGTCGTAATTTAAGGTGTGCGTATATAACAGTACTGTTACCGTACCGTTACTAGTGGAACTTTTATAAACGTAGCAAATGATAAAAACCCAGATTCTAAAGAGGATATGGTCGTTGACTTATTGGGTCCAACTGATCTTCCTGTAACAGATCAGTAATGAGAGCTCCTTATCTTTTCAATGATTGAGAGTAAACATAGAAGAGTAGGTGGTAAGACCAGGAAGCGACTCAATGCCTCCTCAATAGCGGTCTACTCTACCAATTTACCTTTTACCAAATTCTAAAGGATCAAAAACAGGATCAGTTGCAAGAGGTGATGACTCACTCAAACTAGACGCAAAAAGTGCTGAAACAGTAACGACATTTTTGCACCCAATCACCAAAAACCTCAAACAACACATACATTTCAACTGAGATTCAGAGCAATAAAGTCCAGCAACAATCTTATCTAGTACCTACAAATAGTTGAAAATCGCTCACATCAATACCATTGCTGTGTTCAGCTCAAATACCAAGCCAATTATTCATAAATGCACCGCTTCATCCTACAAATCTCGCTAATTTACAAAAAATTGTTCGCTTAATTCAACCACCTTGTACAAAATATATCTACACTCAATAAGCCGTTTGAATATTTTTTGTCGCTCCAATTTATTTTATGCTCAATACCTTCCTCTGATTTCCGAACCTCATAGTGTTAGATTTTTTTGAACTTCCTTAACAAAAAGAAATTATTCTCAACTTTCTTTTTACCCAAAAACCGATATAAGCATCATGAACCATGTTTTTCTTGACTGCAGTTGCTCGGTATATTTCTTCTGATACTAACCTCTCTTAATCAAACACCCGGTAAAATAGTTAAAGTCTTTGTACTGGAAGAATGAGATATTTACTGTGTATGAACTTTTTTTTCTTGTTAAATTAAGTATGTTTTAATTTGTTTTTTCCTACTTTATTATTGTTGTTGTTTCGTTTTCGCACTTTGGTATGTGAAGACCGAACTTCTTGTAATAAGAATTGTAAATTATTTTTAATGCAATAAAATGTATCTATCTATCTATCAAGTTAAAGTTAAAACTGTCCCAACTCGCCTAATTACAAATTTTGCGTTAATAAAACTACTATATAAGTTGTACCTATATTTGCATTGAATACACTCGTTCAAAAAAAATTGCAAATTGTTAGCAAATTTGTATATCAATATTGATTTTATAAACTGCGTATCAATAGATAATTCAAACATTATGTAGGTTACAACCATACGTCGGCGTCGCGTCGTTGATTGTGTAGGTGTAAACTTCTCCTTTTCTCTAGTATCGGAAGCTTCTTCTTTTTAAACGAAAATAATAAAAATAAATAGGTTTATGTGCTATTTTCTTTAAAACTGATTTTCTACATTTAACATTAATTTAATTATCATATAATTTAAATTTTGAAATTCAATCCACGGATGGCCCTCATGTTTCTCATGAGACCAGACTATATCTGTATCTGTAGAGTAGGGAGGGTGAGTGTAGGCTCACAGCACTTATGCCACATGTTACCCATTTTACATCTTCCCGAGAAGTTGTCCTCCTAGGTCATCGTCTATCCTGTCCTTCCCAGGAAGGTGGACAGGTCACTAGGAAACATCTCCTTTATATCGGCAGGTGTAGGTCAAGACTCACTGAACACACATTCTCTTATTGACGATAACTCCGGACAATCGCATAAGACAGTTTCATCTTCCTGTTCACACATCCTGCTTAGAGGTGTGTTCACTAGCCCCATAGTATGGAGGTGTTTCCTTAGTTGACAGTGGCCAGTCATCTCCAAATATTTCTTCGGCGCCAGCTTCCCAGGGTTACCCTGACCTGATTCTGACAAGACTGCATCCTTTGATTCCATCCCATCTCTTAAGGGATTATGAGTCCAGACATCACGGAATTTGCCAATTTTAGAATCAAAGATTACAAAATGCTGGAACTCTCTCTCTCTTGAACATCTCCACTTCAAACTACTAAAATTCGGAATGCAGGAAGAATTCAATATTTGTATGAGACATAATAGACTTACCCTTACTATTTTGTTTATCTAGTTTATCACCCTGTATAATGCTGGTAATTTGTATAAGTGTATGATCTTAATGGAAATTGCTTAATAAACGTATACTTTGTTCTCCCACCCTATAGATAGCGATTTTTTTTGATTATATCAATTTATTCTATAAATAACGAATCGAAGTGTGTCATCATATTATATCGATTCTACTTGCTTCGTATCTTTTTAAAAAACCGGAACAAACTTTCAGTGAAACTACCGGAAGAAGAAATTCGATATATTGTTGATGCTTGGACACTATGTAAGCAGATTTTATAGAGATCGTTCATATAGTGGTCGAAGATACTCTCAATACTGTTAAAAACATCGTAAAAACCTACATATTCACATACAGTGTGGAAACCACTTATGGAATAAAATTCTTAATGTCATTATTTTAGAAAACTATCAAAAATGCCGAGACACGTCAACTTTTGTAAACATGAATGTAAATGTACAGGGTGATTCACGCAAGTATGCCATAGTCGGTGTTGTTTTTTTTTTAAATAAAACACCCTTTATATTTGCATATTTTTGAAATCCTCTCAATGAACCGATTCCAACAAACCAAATAATGTATGGTCAATTATGAATTATACAGGGTGAAATTTTAAAATTTATAATTTATTACACTTGAAATATTGATACTTTTTTAAATGAGCTAAATATGAATTTATAAAAAATCTAAACTAACTAATTATTAGACGTATTTTTATATTAAACAAAACCTGCTACGCCCATGAATTTTATCATAAATACCTAAAAATTGCCTAAAAACGCCAATTAGACAAAATCGGTAAATAATGTGGTTTGTTTTAAATCGGTAAATAATGTGGATTGTTTTCTATTCTGTCAGTTGTTGATGTGTTGACAGTTTATACTGAAAAAGTGAAATCTTTGTCAAACACTCTTTCCTTGTCGACATAACAATGAAATATTTGACTGAGACTCACCGAATTGAGATTTTAATGATGATCGGATACGGGGGTAACTGCAGAAGTCAAGTTGAAGTGGCAAACTTATTTAATCACAGGTATCCCGAATTGCTTAATATTCCACAAAGTACTGTGTCTAAAATGCATGCACCATTCAGAGAACTTGGACATGTCAAACCATTGAAAAGAAAACCACACTTCGTTGAAGATGATTTGAAGTTGGATATTTTGTTAAGTGTCGAAGAGAATCCAACTTCAAGTACACGTCAAATTATCCGTGAAAATAATGTTAGTCATACAACTGTTCTAAGATTTCTTCATAAAGAAAAACTTCATCCCTAGTAAGAACTTATTTATATGAAATCTTCCCCAATAGATAGATTAGACGAAAAGGTACTATTGAGTGGCCAGCTAGATCGCCAGACCTTACGCCGTTAGATTTTTTTCTGTGGGGTTATCTCAAGAACTAAGTATATGCAACACAACCAACTAGCATTGTAGACCTCAAAGACAGGATAACTACAAAAATACGGAATATTTCATATTTTAAACAAAGTTAAGGAGGAGTTCTATAGGAGACTGTGCTATTGCCAACAACTAGGTGGAGAACATTTTGAGCATTCATTTTAATGTATTAAAATCAAATACATCAGGTATTTTATGTATGTGTTTAATAACTGTGAAAATAAAAATTTCACCCTGTATAATTGACCATACATTATTTGGTTTGTTGGAATCGGTTCATTAAGAGGATTTCAAAAATATACAAATATACAGGGTGTTTCATTAAAAAAAAAACACCGACTATGGCATACTTGAGTGAATCACCCTGTTCATTTACATTTATGTTTACAAAAGTTGACGTGTCTCGGCATTTTTTATAATTTTATAAAATTAATGACATAAAGAATTTTATTCCATAAGGTGGTTTCCACACTGTATAAAGGAATCTGGGTTAATTACGAAGCACTCATATACTGTGCTTTAAGTAGTTTTGATGTACTCAGTACTCCACGGATGCATTGTTTAATGTTCACTTATATTTGTATTTTGCCCTCTTACTTCTACTTAGTCTCATTTAGTCCTATTTCGTGGAGAAATTTTATAATATCTGCAGGTAAATTTCCCTCTTCTATTCAATAATCTCCTAGGCTTTGTGCACTAGAATTCTGACTTGTTGTGCAATGCGCAAGTCTGAATACAGGTTTATTCTTCCATGCCACATAATGTCATTTCTCTTTCTTCACTATGTTAAGATTTTTCAGGTGCCCATTCAGGCGACAATGTCCTGCTAGGATTCCTGTTTAAAATCTTAATCCTAGTATATATTTCCAATGGTCAGATTTTTTTCAGCTTTGCAAAAGGGTTCGTGCCCCCATTTCCATGTATAGTTTGTACAAATTCAGACGGAACAACCCATAAATCCGTCTATGAAACAGCCACTGACTAACAAGATTTACAATAATTTTTCTACTTTTCAGAAACCTACCTGAATTTAACACAACAAATAAAATATATACATTATTCTAGTTTAATCTGGTTGAATCCGGATAGGAAATAAAAAATGTAAATACCCATGTTTAATTTTCTCATAAATTTTAAAACTTTTGTTCGCGTCTTTTTAATGGGAAAAGCATTAGTATAACGAGTTGTGGTCGTTAACGTTGATACACACAAATGTAATATAATAATTTTCGTCTGATAGTTATATAATAATAAAAGTAATAAGTCCAGTAGTTATAATAATTACATTTCAATTCGTTTTTTAATAAACAAAACAAGCACGACTAAATATCCTGCCAAAAAAAACCGCCCAAAAATATCCCCGACCTACAAAAACCCCTCCCATAATCTCCCCAGCCAATGAAATCCTTTACAAGAATATCCTTAACTGGAAATATGTGGTAAAGAAAGTAGAGGTAAAAGAAAAGATATCTATTCCCTTCCCCTTCTCAAAAAAAGTATCAAATTATTCAATATTTTTGTCTATCCATACGAATAAATATTTATTCCCTTCCCCTTTTCGAAAAAATAATAAAATAATTTGCATTCCACATGAAGTTTTTCGAGAAGGGAAAGGGAATATTTTTTTGTTTTTTTGCCTTCCCCCACCCCTAATTGAAATGTGGGACTGTGGGAATATATTTATATAGAACATTGATATTAATATTGTGCTTGTTATTTCAAAGTTTCCAAATATTTATTATAATAATCAAATTCAAATCAAGGATTTTTTTTGAAGCTAGAGATAATATTGGAGGGGTTATTTTTGGTAGGGGATATTACGGGATGGGTTTTTTGTCAGGATATTTTGTTCTAAGCCCAAATCTTTTGGTACTTGGTCAGTTGTATGAGGAGGATTTAAAATAGCATGGCCAAAACCCAATATAAATCGACATGATATAGAACGATTTAAAGAAAAAAGAACGGGCCCTGGGATATTTCGAAGACTTAAGTCTTCTTCTTTTTTTATTCGTTGAAATTGTTTGTGCTAATCGGTTAATGTCTGGGTGGAACAGGAATTCGCCACTGTTTTTAATATTAATTAAAATGGGCATTTTATGAGAATGATTGGCAAAACCGTTGACTTGATATATATGTAATTAACAATGTCACGACTTATTAATTTATCTTAACGTCTGGGAATACAACGTAAAATTAATTAAACCCTTGACAGTGGATGCGACATTTCGATCTTTGTCATGAATAGAAATACTTTATGAATAATTGTTCGTTCTTGAAATTTTATTTCTCACTCACAATTTAATTTAAGAACACTAGTTTTTCGTTGTAGTAACCAGAAATATCGAAAAGGGCTTTAATTTCTCACTTATTTTGTACTGTCTTGCGTCATCTTCCATTACTGCCTTTTCAGTCAGCTAGAAACTGGTGTAGGTGGTAACAGACTGATGCTGATTGATTTGCTACAGACAACCACCAGCTTGTAGACATTATTCAAAGGATGTATAAAAGCCTTTGAATGAACTAATCCCTCTAAGTTATGCCAGAAGTCTAAATCTCTTCTTGCTATCCAGGTATTATTGCTATTGGCAAAACTCAATGTCAAACTGATTGATTCTTTCGCAGATCTATATCTATATCCTCTACATCTTTCAAAATTTCTATTATTTCATCCGTAACTTCTTAAAAATAACACGGTTGTATTTCAATACGCGTTTGTTGAGGTTATGACCAACACATAGATGTAACATCTTCTTCTTGGCGTCTTCTAGACGGTTTGCCCAAAAATACGAAGTTAAACCAGGTGGAAGCATGTGTTAAACTTTTGTTAGGGTTAAACTAAAATATTGTGGTTGAGAAACCGTGTAGTTGGGTTATCCCCATAGACGTAATAAAGGTAGAGGCAACAAGCCATAGGCTACTGTGTAAGTGTGAATGTTCGTCTGAACTCCGGGAAAGAGACAGACGATCAGAGGTTTCTCTTCTATCCAGTAATCTCCCAGGTGCTGTGCTCTAGAATTCTGAAGGTCTGTGCAGTTGAAAAGTATGTGGATGGAGGTTTCTTCTTCCATGCCACAAAATCTGAATTCTTCTTCCTCCACTATTTTGAGCTTTTTCATGTGCCCATTCAGGCGACAATGTTCCGTTAGGATCCCTGTTAAAACTCTTAGCGCAGTTTTACTTTGACTTATGCATTCATTTGATCCCAACAGGTTGTAGTCACCCAGAAGAGTCTTTGATTGTATAAGCCCTACAAGATCTTTCCAATGGTCAGATCTTCTCTTTTTCTCGGCTTTACCTATTTCTTCCAATATTACATTGGGGCTGATTCCGCAAAAGGGTTCAGGCCCCCAGAAACCAATGTTAAGGAATAACTTTCAACTCCCGGCGAATAGCTATAATAGGCTAGTGTTTTTTAGTCAGTATTTTACGCATGCCTTGAACCATATACACTCAAAATGTCTTCAAATGCCGCTAAAAAGATCAGTAAAACTTAACCTAACTTCAGTTAACGCCTCTTCTACCTTCTTTTCTGCGCACATTCCAATAATAGCAAAAGAAAGTATTATGCTCAGCTTTGGATCTTTCAATATAAACTAAAACTATCAGGCTTATTTTGCTTGTTTTTTTATTGAAAACATTGGTATTTCATTGTAACCATTCTCCTCAAGATGATTATTTTTCACTTTATTCAAATTCTACTTTACCATACTTTTGTTTTATGCTCTATTTTTCCACATTCTGTTTACTCTATGACTAGGTGCTTCTTCTTGTTCTTTTATTCATAACCTAAAAATTATATTTTCTCATACAGTTATCATTTATGTTGTTATTTGAAGAGACATACTTGGCGATATTTATTATATTTATATCGTTTGAGCAGAAGATTAATTGATTCGACATTGACTGAAATCCATCGACGAACTTCTATTAAGTAGTTTAGAAATATCCGCTTTTTTCAAGATATAACAATTAAAACGATTGCTATCACAACAGGAACGGTCTGTACACACTTCGGTGATTTATTTACAAATTTATATTGTATCTTTTTGAAGAATCCCATTTTTTTTCGATTTGGAGAGATTTTTCTTAAGCGCTGGTCCTCAGACAGTGTATTCAATTCAAAATCAAAATTTTTTGAGTAAATAGTAAAGTCTGGTAAATATTTAATCATGATCAACTTTATGAGCCGCCTTTTCACGTGAAACTGTAGATAAAGTTCCGTCAGCCAATCAAATAGTTGACACTCCAAGAAAAGGTTTTTTAACGTACGGAGTTATCCAAAGTCGGATCTGTATCCTCAAGAACAATGCGACTATAAAACTCACAACTGTTTAAACTTTTTAATTAATATACAATAACTGCTCTCAACCAGATTCAGTTAGAATCATATTTCACTTTTCCAAAAAAACTGTGACCAAAAATTAATTTCGAGAAAGAAAAATCTAATTGCAGCTATAAAAAATATAATTGACGGTTCTGATCGAATATATACAGGCGACAGATAAAAATCATCTGTCTGTGACAATTATTTAAACAGAAAAATAAAACTAGATAACAATTTCAATTTTTTTTATATCAATTGACATGGAGAGCTCTAAAATTAACAATATTTAAACAATATAAACATATAATTCATCTCAAAAATATGACATTCACAAGCTAAATATACACATCTCTTTCCGTTATTTACATACATCTTTTATATGTTATATACAATAACAAATTTCACTAGGTATCACAAAAATATAATATAAACATTTATCTTAAAATATACAATAAAATTTTTCTTCTAAAACGACTCCAGCGCTCCACCGGTGAGTTTTGTTGCGTATAGGCTGACAACCTAAAACAAAATATCACATTAAATTATGTCATTCACATTTTATGATGTTATTGTATCTTGGTTTGGTATAGTGTTGTTTGGAGTGCTATACATTGTACTTTTAAATAGTCTCTAAATGGTATCTCCTACCAAATATAATAAGCTTATGATTTATGTTACATATGTCAATATTTTTCTTGAGTATATCATTGTCCAAGACACCTTCATTAAAATTTTCGAATGACAGCTCTCTTTAGTTTTCGAGATCTGCCGCACCCTGTATAGTAAATAATGGTTTTTTAATTATGTTGGTATAAATCAACGTATTCCAGGTCCTTTTCAAAAAAGTTTTTGGCTTAAAAAGTAGGTAATAAATGTGTTCCATACTTTACGGACTCACAGTGTTATCCCACTTTTTATTAAACATAGTATCCTAAAATATTATTATTTATGTGCCATAAATATTTATACACTTCCAATATTTCTCTATCTCACAGCGACATCTATTAACGATTTTAAAATTCAGTTCGAGTCTGTGTTGAATACACTGAAGTTAACTGTTTACCATGCTTTGCATGATTATCACTAGAATGCGCTGAATATTTTGTTGATTTAACAGATACACAATAGATTTTGTATTACTTTTTATAATACCTTCAATTTTATAGTTAGTTTTGCTTCCACTTTACATTTTTATCTTCTGTATCTGTATCTGTAAAGTAGGGAGGATGAGTGTGACCCATTGTACATCCTCCCGAGTAGTTGTCCTCCTAAGTCATCGTCTATCCCGTCCTTCCCGGAAGGTAGACAGGTCACTAGGTGATATCACCTTTATATTAACAAGTGTTGGCCAAGACACAGCGAACACACACTCTCTTATTGACGATAACTCCGGACACTCGCATAAAACATACATGACAGTTTCATCTTCCTGTTCACACATCCTGCACCTCCATAGTATGGAGGTGTTTCCTTAGTTGACAGTGGTCAGTCAGAAATCCTACTGTTAAACGTAGGTTTTTCCTGGTCATCGCCAAATATTTCTTCGGCGCCAGTTTCCCAGGGTCGCCATGGAGATCCTGGCAAGACTGCATCCTTTGATTCCATCCCATCTCTTAAGGGATGATTGAGCATGGGTGTAACGTTTGGCTAGTTTCGCAATTGTGGAAAACGTTAGGCCGTAGGTGTCACTGGGACCTAAAATTTTTTGTCCAGCCGCTTCCCTGGCTTCAACATCCTTTAATGTATCATAATTTTGAAGTATTTACCTTATAAATAAGCATGTATTGTTCCTTAGTTTGTACTGCACTAGCCCTATCTCTTCTTATCCTGTACACAATTTTGGGAATATCTACTAGACGGGTTTGTTCGAATTCCCTGATTGCAATATCACATGCCATCACCACTCCTGTTCTTCCCGTTCCCGGACTACAGTGCACCACCACTGGATTTATTTCATTCTTTTGTGGTGTATTAACATTGCCATTTGTAGCTGCATTCTGTAAAAATTATAATTACTTATATTAAACCATCTATTAATGACTAAACTACAGTTGAAATGATCAGTCTGTGGTTACCTTATCCAATGTTGCTGATTTCATAAAACTCCTAGCTTCTATTAGGAAAGCTATAAGAGAATTTTCCTCACTTGGCACTCCTTTTTCTGGCCAACCTAGGTACCAAAAATGGGTTACTTCTCTCCAACTATTTGAAACCATGTTCTAAAATTGAAAAATTAATGATTTGAAATATACCCCCACTAAATTGTTTTTTTACAAGGGTTGTTTATTTATATAATTTGGGGCTTTAATAGAAAAATAGAGGACCATAAATGGTTATTTGATTAAATATTACCTTCAACTGAAGATTCGAAATGATATATTTATTCTTCACGTCTCTCTTTCTCAAAGTTACTTGGAAATCTCCAAACAGCCTATTGCAATCCAATACTTCCGATGGAGGAAGGTAGTCCACGCACTTTTCCTAAAACAAATATCGACTATATTGTATTTATTCCATATTGAAAGTTTGATTGAAAGTATAATGAAATTATGATTGAAATAACTTACAACTCCATTTTCAAATAGGTGAGTTATCATCAAAATTACTTTCGATTGTTGTTCCCACACCATTCTCCAAAAATCATCGACTGTATTTTGCATGGGAGCTTGACATGCAATATAATAACCTTTGGTATTTTTGGGGCCCTAAAAATAAGAATTGAATCATTTCCGGTATACAGAGTGGTTGGTTATATCTTATAATTAGGGAGGCGAATAGGGGATTTTTCGGGAATACTCGAGCGTGACAGTTTAAGATATGAGAGATACCTTAGACCTAATAGAACAACTAGGATAGACGATCAGATTAGTAAAAAAAATCGATAGTCTGAAATACTCGAGCGCGTCAGATTAAGATATTGGGGGTTGATCTTAGTGTTTTAAGACTAAATTTAACTAATCTGACGATAAGTCCTTGAAGCCGCCGAGTTATAGGGTCGCGAACTTGTAAAAAAAACGTTAATCTGGCATTCTCGAGCACGATTTTTATTTTTTTTTATTTTCAAGAATATAACTGAAACTTACTAAAAATACAAAATCTGCCGGTTTCTGCAGGACCGGAAGTGTGGAGCGGCCATTTCGTTTTGCGAAAAACGCGTTGCGGCATATAAGTCGTGAACGATACATTTTACAAAAAAAAAAGTTTTAATAAAAAAAAGGTAATTTCATTTTACACAAAAAAGGTTTCTTTACATTTTTGTCCATTTTGGACTTAAAGCATCATGAAAACTCAAACTCCCGTTTTTCTGAGTATATCTCGAAAACGGAGGGTGTTAAAAAATTTATATGGAACAACGATGATTAAATTATGTAACTTTTATTATATCTCGAATTTTTTTTTCCCTAAAGCTTCTCGACAATTTTAGTGGACTCGGAAAAAGTCACGCGTATCTGTATACAAAAATATTTTCAACATGTACAGTTTCATTTATTTACAATATTCAATAGCCTGTTGATCCTCAAATTATTTTTTGGACGTACCGTAAGCAAAACGAAGTGAAAAATTGGAGCAAAAAAGAGGAATGCCATAAACATGTAATACAGACCTTTTTCGGTCAAATTAAGAGAACCCACCAACATTTTTGTCAGATTAAGAAAATATGCTTTAAGGATACCGAGATAAATCTCCCCTATGAAAATCTGACGCGCATGAGTATTACAAATGAACTTTTTTTTGCATTTTCAAAAATTTGTCGTAACTTATCGTCACGCCGAAATCGTCAGTTTTTTTGAAGGGAGCTTCCTTGGGGCCTACTTAACACCCCTTCCGAAAATCTGATGCGCTCGAGTAAATTTTTTTTTTCGGATTTTTGACTACTTTATATATGCCTACCTCCACCACGCAAACCGGCAGATTAGTATACCGTTGAATATCTGACGCGCTCGAGAATGCCCAACTGTTTTTTTCGAAAAACCGTACACGCCTACCCACCGCTACAATGGTTTTTACCAAATGAGCTTTTCTTTTCGAAATTACTTCATCTTTCGATTTTGATAGGTCTCGACAGCGCTCGTGACTGAATCGCCATTCAGCGACCTCGCCTCCCAAATATTCCGAGCATATAGTCCGAGAAGTAGATGTCTCTACTTAATGAACGGTCTACTTTTTGTTATCTTGACATCTATTATCTCTCACAATAATTTTAAATATATAAACTTTATTACATACTTTTTTTATATTATAGCACAATAAAAGTATTAGGTATTTGTTCAACAATCAAAATAACAAATTAATTTATGGGAAGAGCATTTAGTACTGTTTAACTTACCGTTACGTAATTTGCGTTTATATAATCGCTATTGGGATAACCGTCGATAGGTTGTAAGAACACCCTAGTTTCTGGTAATGGTATTACGTTGGCATACCGATTCTTAGTTTCACAACCGTCCGGAAGTTCACTAATTTTCGCTGTGATTTGAGGAATTTCTTCAAATTCTGCTTTTATATCTTCTGCATTTGTAGCGAATTTGGCGAGAGCGGGCAAGTTCAAGGGATGAGTTAGTGCCACCTGAAAAACATTCATTATAAAGTACAGTCTGGAAGTTGTACACTATTTGGTAAAATAACCAAAGAACGTCTTCTAGTAAGAGTAAGAAGCAGATTTTTTTTGGACGTCACAACTAGCATTCACCGCCACTCCTTTCTTTTTTAATGACATTCAATAGTTATTTATTTTATAAGGGATGTAAGAACTTTATTAACAGGCCTCGCTGTCGCTCGGACGCAGAATCGTTCTACAAAACGTCATTTTTGACAGAATAGGATAAAAAAACAATTTGTGGTCGAATTACACTTACCGGATCATCAAAAGCAGGATTACCGTAGGATCTTTTAGACTGTCTCTCAGCCTTTCTTCTAGTACTGTTATATCCAGAAACGTTATCAACGCTATAATGGTCCAGACTCACTGGTCTACATCTTTGCTTATAGTTGAACCGCTTCTGTCGTTTCCGCATAATATACTGCAAAAATAAAGAAAAATTTGCATCAACCTGCTTTCTAATTCCTATTGGGATGGGAATGTGGCAAAGAAATTAGAATACTGGCGACTCGGAACAGTGTAACACTGGATAGGGTTCCAGGTCACAAAGGAATCGCTGGCAATTAAAATCTGACAAACTGGCAAGAGCAGGATTGTCAATCCTGATGAAGGGCCATGAACCAGCTGTGGGAACTCCCAGATGCTCCACTAGGTCATGGCTAAAAGGATGGGTAGAAGAACAACACAATAAACACTGGAAGAATACGGCCAGGCAAAGACATGGGAAGAAATTCAGAAAAGAACTAGAAAAAGTAGCGAAAGAACTGCTCTCAATGAGCAGAAACAAACTATGCACCATAACGAGTCTTCTTACGGAACACTTTCCACAAAGTAGCACCTGAACAAAATAGGGCTGTATAACGATGACCTTACATGCAGAAGATGCAAAAACCGAAACAGCTCCGCACATATTATGCAACTGTGAGACGATGGACCACAGGAGGCAGAAACTGTATGGAAAACCCCAAATGAATCCAGAAGACTTCTACAAGCAACCAGCAAAGAACGTGTATAAGCTAATACAGGGAACGGATTGGCTGAATAGGCTGTAGGCAGAACACTAGGAGGATCCACAATAAGCCCAGGAGGCTGAGGTGGTGCCGGCGAAGTGACGCTCCTTTAAAAAAAATCATAGTGAACAAATTAAAATCTTAACTTACCAAAAGTCCTGCTAATAAAATTAGAGATACTGCTCCCACCGTTGATATAACAATAGCAGCAATTTTTCCTTTATTATCTTCAATTCCACCAATATTTCCAGTATCTGGTACGGGTGATGAATCCGTTTCTTCGGTACTAGATGTAGTGAAAACAGTTACTTCTTCAATTATTGATAAATTTCTATTATTTGATACGTTAGTAAACGTTGGTATAATACTAGAGCTCGAAGTAGAAGTTTCAGTAATTGGAAGTGTGCTATTATTACTTTTAACCATAACGTAATTGATCGTGGATGTATTCTCTTTTATTGGTGATAAACTGGTTGGTTCTTTTGTAGCTGGAATTTCTTTAACAGTATAATATGTATCGCTTGTAGTAAAAGCATCAGTGGTGGTTTCAACTAAAGTTTTTGATTCCAAAGTGGTCGTTTCCACTTCTGTTCCGTTTTTAATTAAAGTGTATATATCTGTTTTCTGTTCAACTTGAGTCTCTGATACTGGAAATAATTTAGAAGTTATTGTTTCAGTTGTTGTTTCGACTTGTTCAGTTGTGGTTTCAAATGTAAAAGCTTTGGAAACTCTCTCTCTACCGCTAGATTCTGTTGTTATATCTTCAGTGGTTACGTTTATAGGTTCTTCAGTAGTCACTTTTGTAGTTAAGACAGTTGATTCTTCAGTAGTTTCAGTTGAAAATGTTGTTGTAACAGTAGCATCCTCTGTAGTAGAAGTAACAGTTGAAGTTGAAGGTTCAACAGTAGTTTCATCCCTTACTAAGGTAGTTGAAATAATTTCTACATCTTCATTATCAGTTGTAGTTTTCATAGTCGTTAATTCCACTTTATTTGTAGTTGCTGCATCATCGATATAATTATTGGTAGTAACAGTAGATATTTCTGTACTAGTTTCTGTAGTTTCAGCAGTTGTTGATTCCTTAACGGTTTCATTAGTAGTATCAACAATTTCTGTAGTTGTAAGGTCTGTCGTTATATCGTTGGTAATTGTTGTCGTTTCTAATTCCTCTGTAGTTGTGGGGGTTGTTGTCGTAACTACATTACTAATTTGTTCTGTTGTATCAACTTTTTCGGTGGTGGTGGTAGTAGTAGTTGAAACTATTTCAGTGTTAGTTGTTTCAACAGCATTTATTTTATTTTCTTCGACATTTTGTTCCTTGGGTATAATTTCATTCTCCCCGTTCAGTCTTTTTGCAATGGGATACTCAGTAGTTAAAGAATTTATGGCCTTGATAGTTTCGGACTCAATTTTGTTGTTTAGAATATGGTTGTTGTGACTGGTAGGTGGTTTTGTTAGAGTAATCGGTTTTCTTGTAGTAAGGAAACCTCTAGAAGATGTCGTTTCTAATTTTTCTCTGAAAGGAGTTGATTCCACTTCTGCTGTATCGTCTTCATCGAGAGTGCTGTTATATTCCGAAGCAAAATTGAGTTTTTGAACTTTAACAACGCTAAAACGATTATGCTCAGAGTTATCATCGAAAGTGTTGTTTTTTGAAATTTTCGTTCTTTCTTTATAATCCAACGAGGCATTGGGATTGTTTTTTGAGTTACCGAATAATCTGTCAATGTGAATATCATGGCTGATGTCTTTATTATCATCGTCTAGATTTCCATCTAAATTATCTTGCTTATTTTCTTCATACTCTTGTTCAATGATCTGCCTGGCTTCTTCGTATCTTGAATCGTGATCTTTAGTTTCAGGTGTGGTTAGATAGAAGTTGGAAAAGTCCAAGTATCCTTTGGTTGACGATTTATGAATTGCGTTTTCTATGAATTTTTGATTATCTGACAAATATTCATTGGTGTGATAATCCGGTGAAGCGAATCTATCCACGTTTATCGATCTAGATTTGTCTTGTCTCCCGCTATTTTTATCTTCTTGATTCGTTTCATTTTTAAGAGTATCATTATCTACAGAATAATTGGAAAATTTAAAGCTATCCGAATCTGGATCATCTTGAGTATCTTTATTAACTAAATTTATTTGGGAATCAGTCTTTGGTAGTTTCTCTATGGAATTCTTACTACTATCTATTTTTTCTGAAGAGGCATTTTGGAAATTGGTATCGTAGCTTTCGAAGCAGCATGCTGTGACAAGTAAAAGTAAACCTGCAAAAATGAAAAAAATATTAAACAAAACTCAATTTTAAGGTAATTATTTTGCTAAACACCAACTTTAAAACCTTGGAAGGTTTATCCAGGAGCCTTATGAAGAGACTTGCAAAACCTGTAGGTTGATAAGCTGAGGCTTAAACCCAGACTTCCCGTGGCCAATCAAGAGATTTTGTTACATCTCTTATTCTAATTGACAAATACACATATATTCAAAAGTTTTGCATCACCTTCTTCGGATGCGAAGGAATTTTTTTGCGCTAACAATTTTTTGTTGGCTTGTTTATCAATGTTTACCATTTCAATATGTTCCATATTTTTTGCAATATACAGATGTTTACAGTTTTTTTTGTAAGATAACATTTTTAGTGCGATCATTTTAACATTCAAGGCGTTTGATTTTTACGATTTTAAGTGCAAACATGAATCGTCAAGTCATAAGTGAGATTGACAGTGCAAGAATAGTGGCTTTAGTTGAAGAAGGTCATTCTCAAAGGTTCGTGGTGAACAGAGTTGGCGTTTGGCAAAGTGATGTGTCTCGTGTATAGAACCGTTATCTCCAGACCAATTCTCTTCGTGATAGACCTAGAAGCGGTAGAAGGCGTGTTACTAATCAGCGGCAGAACCGCTATATCCACTTAACTATCCGAAGAAACCCGACCATGGCAATACCAACACTCCAGAGAGATATGAGACATGCGTTGGGAGTTCAAGTATCGATCTCGACATTACGAAGACGAATACTTGCGACAGGTTTGAGGTGTCGCCAACCAATAAGAGTGCCCAGACTACAACCTGAGCACAGAGTTCGCCGACTACAGTGGGCTCAAGAACCTTGCCTGAAGAATTTTGGAATTCGGTGTTTTTCTCCGACGAGACAAGGATTTGTTTGGTACAAGATTGCCATCGAATACGTGTGTGGCGGGATCCAACGAGAGTTGCTCAGCTTGCCCATGCTCGCCTCGTGCCGCCCTTCTGAGGAGGAAGTGCTATGTTTTGGCTGGTATCACGTTAAATGATCGCACAGAATTAATTCATGTGGAGAGAACGATGACTGGTGATAGGTATCTCAGAGAGATTCTACATCCTCACGTGAGACTATGGCGCGCAGCTGTTGGCAATTCCTTCGTTTTTATGGACGATAACGCCTGACCTCATCGGACCAGAGCTGTAAATGAGTATCTTGAAACTGAAGGGATCAATCGTTTGAACTGGCCTGCCCTATCTCCTGACATGAACCCCATAGAACATGCTTGGGACATGCTTGCCAGGGTAGAGGCAGCACGCAGAAATCCACCCAGGAGTGTACAAGAGCTTGGCGAAATATTCCTCAACAGAATATCAATAATTTGGTAAACAGCATGGGCAGGCGACTTCAAGCTTGCATAAATTCTAGAGGTGGAAATACTCTTTATTAAAAGTTCTCATGCAGGTTCTCACTTAACCTTTTCTCTAAAAAGAATCAATTTGTATTTAATTTATTTAATTTCTAAGAATACTTTTTATGTTTAAAGCAAGTTTATTATTGGATAATAAAAATGTTTTTTCGGAGATTTGGGGTGATGCAAAACTTTTGAATCTATGTGTAGTTTGGTGAGCCTGAGACTATTCAGTAAAAGAAGTAAACTCCAAGGAATAAAGGACTCAAGGAACTACTAGTTTCTAAGACTTTTCTCAGGATTATATAGTGCAACAGATCCTCTGGAAGTCACTAAATGTTTACTTATTTGACTGTGTGGTATACAGTATAAAAAATTGTTAATATTTATTGATAGTCGAACATTTTTTTTGTTTCGAAATTATTAGGACAATATTATGACCCACTTTCCGGTCTGCCGGACTAACCAAACCGATGAAACATGAATTAACAAAAGAATTTCGATACGTGAGCGTTACAATGAATATTAAGAAGACATTCCTTTCATTTTTGGACACAACGATAGTAAAAGTGCTGTAACCAGATTGTTTATAGAAAGAATTTCTAAATATTAATTATTTCTCATTGAATCTAATTGTGATTCTGACTAAAATTACGAGTGTGTCAATTTTTTTATTATACTTATAGATTTCAAGACGTAAAGTTGGCATTTACAGAATAAAATGTTGTAACTTTACTTCTTATCCTTTTCTGCGTTGTTTTCAGATAAGTATAACAAAAAATATCGTTCATTACACGTCCGGAAATGACTTTTAATGAAAAATACTATTTCGAACTAGTAGACTTCTGTCACTATCAATATCTTCGACTAAATTTATTATAAAAATACAACATTAACACAGATACACATACACTGTGTTATTTATAAAAGCGTTTTTAGTTCTTTTTTCACAATTTTTGTCTAAAAAACATTAAATTTAAAATGAAGCTAATTGAATGCTCAAATTGTTCTCCGTTTGTTGCTAAACAGAGTCCAAAACGTCATAAATTTTTATTAAACCATAGCAAATTTAAAGGGGCCCGCTCACTAGGAAGGAAGCGCGAAGGCCTGAATGCGCATGTTACGGGGTACAGTGAAAATGTTGTGTGTATGGCTTTCCGCCGTTCGAAATTTGGAATGCGCAATCCGCTAAAAATCAAAACTATCCTGATTCCGACCAAGCGGATTGCGCATTCCAAATTCCGAAAAGGAGGAAAGCCATACATACAACATTTTCACTGTACCCCGTAACACGCGCATTCAAGCCTTCGCGCTTCCTTCCTAGTGAGTGAGCCCCCTCAGTGAGAGCTCCTACTAGAGTACACACTTATAAAGTGCGCATGCGGGCTATATCATAATTTGCAATTTCGAGAGAGCTCGCATGCGCACTTTATAAGTGTGTACTCTCATAGGAGCTCGGAGCTCTCACTGTTGATGAATAGAACTCCTAGTGAGTGAGCCCCTTAAGAGAGTGTATTCAAGTTTATTTCCAAATCTGTTATTAATTTTTTTGAACGCTATTTGGTAAAAACGTTAGCTGGCGTTTGACAGTTTTGTAGAGGAATCCCTATGTCGCATCTTATAAACCAACACAGAGTATAAGAATTTTTTATCTTAAAATGGAAATAGATTTATTTATCGATGCCAATCAAATTAAAATATTTCCTTCTATTTAATCACAATGTATTAATACTAAACTATCTTTTTGCTGTTACTATAATTTAACGTCAATATAATCAGGATATATCAGATGAAATTAATACGTACCTAACAGTAAATGAAGCTTGCCTCCCATAATGTTGGCATTTTTGTGAGTCTACTGGCTCGTCTGTAACAAAAAATTCCAAACTACAATACTGGAAAAATAAATACACAAATTGTTTATAAAAATGAATGTATTCACGCTAGTTAAGGTGATTATATTATTAAAAAAAACATCTCTTGTTTATAATCACGATGGAGGTCAAAGTGAAGATGTTCACTTTTGTTATCTGTCTGACTTAGTAGATATAAGTTTAGTGATTAATTGAAATTTTATTAATATATTCAGAAAACGTTTTAAAAAGAATTACTATGCTCCAGCGTTCATACGATCTAATCTACTCACATTCACCAAAGATAAATCTACATCGTGAACAATATAAATAGTTTATATTTCTTCACAACCACTACATAAACATTTCGAGAAAAAAAACTGTAATTCCAGCCTCACCTTAACGTTTGCATAAAAAAATTTATAGGAACGCCGCTGAGCCCAGCCCAAAAATGTTTATTATTCAACTCTTCCTTTTATTCGTGATCTTAGCGGCCTTTAGTTATTGGAAGGCAGGACAGGTATTTATTAGTAATTCTTCAAGTCACCTATTGTGATATTTTTATGTCCTCATCATGAAGATATTTTTATTCAAAAAGTGCGAGATCATTGGGTGGATAAAGGAAGTGTAATGACATTTGGTTTTTTTTTTGTTAGACAGTTTATCTGCATAAACAACTGAAAGGTGGAATAATCTGCTGTAGTATTCATTTCTAAGTAACTGTTTTATCTTCTGAAAAAAATGAAGATTATCTATGAGTATTTTCTCTTTTTAATTTGTATAGTTACTAATTATTCAGTAACAATCATATTTACACCACATGTTTCAATA
The DNA here is from genome assembly GCA_910591675.1 of Galerucella calmariensis. Taxonomy (NCBI): domain Eukaryota; kingdom Metazoa; phylum Arthropoda; class Insecta; order Coleoptera; family Chrysomelidae; genus Galerucella; species Galerucella calmariensis. The sequence continues at coordinate 37,303 of CAJUYG010000205.1, forward strand.
ACTACATCTGTTCACATTTTTAAAAATAGATATTATATTTCAATTACACCAAATATGTTTATTTCCTAACTTTCACGCTCAACAAATAAATATATTGTATTGTATAACAATTTCAAATATACAATTTACTTTTGATTATTGTTTTTGTTCAATTTCTCTCGTTGTTTATGGCATTTCTCAATTCAATAATTATGCTAGTTATATCGAAAATGTAAACAACAATTTTCAAAAATATACCAGTTCATTTCACTGTAACTTCCAATAACTTCCCTAGCCTAGAATACGTGCATTGAACATGTGAAGTTGCAGTTGAAACGTTCAAAATTTTGACTGAGTAGTTTACTCAATGCGGCATGTGTTTTTTGTTTAAATAACATATTTCTACAAAGTCTATACAAGGTTCAGCTCTATCCAACTGATCCAAAAAAATATGACAGACCTGTCAGTCATGTGTTCCGGAATAGTCTGTCGTCTAAAGACTTAGAAAAAGATGATATAAACACTTTAAGGAGCATCTACCAAATTCGACCTTGCACAATTATGCTTTGTATATTTTTTTGTTTCCCTATGTCCTCACGTTTAAGTTCACATAACGAAAATTTTATTAGAAATATGAAAGCTCCGCAACATGTAGGTAGCCAAGCGGCCCAAGCGGATTTTGGTTCACGTACTACTCTATAAGCTTCGTCAGTACTGAGCTGGGAGACCGCCGAGACCGGCGAGCGTTGTATCAACAATGCAACGGCACGCGACTACCGAAACAGAGAGACAATGTCAGTCATAGAAGGATAGAAAAGCGAGAGATGGATTTTTATCCGATATTTTAGTGGTAGCAACCGAATTTCAATAAGGAATTGTTCGGTCATAGGTAATTTGAGGATTCTGAGATTTTTATATAGTATTCATAAAGCTTCAAATTAGACTTCTTATCAATTAGTTTTTCCATTTAATCCATATTTAATTCTTTACAAGGGCTCAAACTTTGCTTAATATGTGTAATTACCTCATGATTCGTATTTTTTTCAACAAAATTTGGTTAGCATTTCAAAGTTTTTATTCGATGAGAACTCCAAGTTCAACATTAATCTACTTGATATATTTTTCTCTTAATTTTCAATACATCCATTACCTCAAAATTCTTTGCCAAAAATACTTCGATATTTTGTCAAATCGCTGCCGATAGATTCCCCTTAATAGTAAATTAGAACTGCTTTAAGTCGCTAATAGCAGGGCAAGTGCGAGTTGAACTCTTCGTACAACGCTGCCAGAGCTTGAAGAGTCCCATAACAAATTTGGAAAAGTGCTCATCTTTAAATATTCATAAATTGAAAAAATAATGTTAATAGAAAAAATCCAAGGAAACAAGCACATTAAAGTATTAACGTTCAATCATATTGTTAATATTGTCAATAATAAAAAGTCCCTTTTCTAATTATTATAGCACATACTCAGCACTTCAGCTTTTTCTTAGTTAAACGTGGCAATATCGAATGTTTTCGACTGCATTCCTTTCACGGCTTCAGATAAACTTGCCAAAATATACATACAAGTGAAGCTAATATTGATTGATTTTACTTTTATGATTCATATTCATAGCTTCGTTTAGAATACAACAACTTAAAAAGAACCATTTAATCAACTAAGTCACGGCGCCAGCTACTTGTAGACGGCCATCGAAGTCTTAGTAATAGGGTCGTTGAAAAACAGCTGATCTTAGTAATTTAATTAATCCTGCAATCGTCAAAGTAACTGGATTGCAATAACTGTGTGGTCAGTTGTAACATAATTAATTGCTACGGATAGACCGCCAAGGTTAAGTTAAATAATTGTTTTTAATAGTCCAGTGAAATTCGTGAGTTGGAGGAAAATATGTGCAAATGGCGTGTATTGAATAAAAAAATCATTTGTTCTGTTTTGTGTATGCTTGTTCGCTCAGTATAAGCTCGCTTACCACTTACTAAAGGATTATTGAGGCAGAATACTCGCTCGTTCTATCTTGCTTTTCTTGGACGAGTACGTGCCTTAATAAAAAGTGATCTATACTCGAAAACAGACAAATGTGTAGCAGCATTTCATTCTGAATATGATCTCATTAATGATGAATTTAAAATGTAGATTATATCTGGAAAACTTCCCGTCCATACCAAACGAGTATGAGCAAATGTTTACTCGCTCAATAGCCCGTACTTACTAAATCAGTGATTCCCAAAGTGTGCGCCCCGGGGCGCCTCCAGGCGCTCTTGATAAGGTATAATTTGAGTTACGTTTGGCAACACCAGCGCTGCATCCGCTATTAATCGAACCCGAGAGAGCAGAGCAAGCTTCTAGAATTTGAGAGATTTGAGGATTCTAATCCCCTTTGGAACATCCTATTTATGCGAAGCTAGATTTTCAGCTGTAGCTGTGATAAAGAGCAAATATCATTCAAAGATCAACGTGGAGCAAGAAATTAGAGTGGCAGTGTCAAGCCTCATTTCCCGCTTTGAGAAAATGTGTGAAAATCACCAAGCTCACCCACCACACTGATTTTTTTTCCTTCAATAATAATTATGTATTCTTGTGTGTTAGTTTGATAATAAACTCATATGAGTATATGAGCGTTAGATTGGAGTTGTTTTCATTCATGTGTCTTGTAACTAGTGCCAATATGTTTACAATGGTGTTAAATAATAAAGTGTTGTACAACGCTTGCGCTTTGCTACTAAACAGTAGGCAAGTTGCATGCAAAGCACATATTTTATATATTATACCTATGCAACACTTTGTTGGACACCAACTATATATGCACATTGCAAGTAGGGGCGTCCTGACAAAATACTGAACCTGTAAGTGCGCCGCAAACTGAAAAATTTTGGGAGCCCCTGTACTAAATGATTATTGAGGCAAAATTCTCGCTCATTCTAGCACGCTCTTGCTCGTTTTTTTGGCGGGTGCTGCTCGCTTTTTTGGTTAGAATTAGAATTAGAATTTTACATACCCCAGACTTGTCTATTTCATCAAATTCAATAAAACGTTATTCACATATGTCGATGTATACGCAATCATTCACTATCTTTTTATTGTCTTTATGAAAATTTAACTCGAATTAGATAGCATATCTTATCTAAATACCCATTATCAACTAATTAGTTGTACGATCATTACTAAATATACAGAAATAAACCAGATGATAGTATTCGAAAATAAAATTGATTGTAACGTTAGGGTTATTCCTCTAACCTTAGGAAGTATCGATACACCCGGTATTAATTGTTTTAACAATCTATAGTTTCATCTGAAAGTTTTTTCGAACTATCCACGTAAAAAGTCTATAAAACTTGTTTTAACTTTTGTTATTGTAAGAAAAAGGAAGTGCAATATCTACATTGTTCAAAAACGGAAGAGTAGGTACAATTTAAGTACCAAGTTTTCACGCTAAATACCGTCTTCTAATTATTCTGGTCTAATTATTGTGAAACATAAACCCAGCGAATTGTTTAAAGAAAATTGTACAGTAGGCTACAAGTTTACATAACAAATAGTCAGTTATTTGTCACTGCTTCATCGTCTTAACTTGAAAAGTTCAAAATAATAAGCCCTTTGTATCATCAGCCATGAAATGTACCAATAAAATATCTGCAAACTGTGTAGGTATAATTTTCTGGTAATTTTTACGAAAAGTTAACTCTATAACCACTTGAACGTTTTTTATTATGACCACAATTTGACCTATTGCACTCTATTCATTAAGCGAACCTTCTGCGACAGAAATGTTAAAATATCTGTGGTAAGAATTGCGCGATTAATAGCCATGAAAAAAATCTCTAATTACCTTTGTTACTCATTTGTGACCTGTATGTACGATTATCTCTTAAATTTATTTTGTCCTCGTCTACAAAAACTGTGTAAAAATTTAATAAGGTATCCTTGAGGTTGTTAACTTTTTTCTTGACACACTTAGTTCTTTTTAAATACATTTTATTTTTGTATTAATAAGAAAAAAGTGATGCATTCGAGTAGAAAGTAGTTGAATAGTTAAATGTCAATATTTAATCACGCAAGATTATAAAGTGCCGAAGGTCATCTTATTTTAGTTAAAAATATTATTTTGCTCATGTGACAATTAGTGCTCCCCTCTTTTTACTCAGTTCCCGAAGTCCTCTAGTACCTTTAGTTCCATTTCCCAGCTTGGACAATTCACTGACGTCCAGGCTCTTCTTAGAGCTATCAGCAGGCTGGTAAAAAACTGTTTAAAATCCTTTAATAGGTTGCCAAGAGACAACACCTCTTATTGACACACCAGTTAGCTAAAAGAGCAAAATCTGGAACTGGCTAGATGAAGAATACTCAAGTGGTAGAACGGTATAATCAAATGCAGTCTTATCATGCGGGTCATACGATTCATCAAACTGTTTTTGTTTTCTTTCATTGCGTTTAATCATAACTTCCAAATAAAACCCGTGAGATGAATAAGACAGACTTATGCAATTTTGACGGGAGAAAAAAGGATATGTATTTAGTTTCCAGCGATTCTAAAAAGTCTTCCACCAGCAAAGTTTTTATTTAAATGTCAGTAATGTCACTTTGACAATTCAAAGTGACAATAAGAATATTAAGAAGCAAGTTTCCGGTATTTTTGGAAAATTTGGATTGAGGGATGAAAAAGCTACTCACATACTCTTCTTTTTTGAGAACTTAAAAGAACTCAGTCGAAAGCACTTTGGAGTTTTCTTTTATATAAGCTTCAAGATATTTTGTCCTATTTTTTGTGGATGGAGAACCTGGAAGATTCAGGGATTTTTTTTAACTGGAGAGTGAGTACGAACCCTGAAATATCAAACCATTACATATATTTTTGTTATAAAATATGAGAAAAACACTTGAAAGAGAGAGAAGAATAATTGTGCGCAGTAAGCTGTTGCCAAATGTATTTATTCGTAAAAGTTATTCCCAATTTTTGTCGGCAACAATGTTAAATACCAATAATTGTTAAATCGAAAGCAGTGTATAGATTTTATTCTTGCAGATTGTAATTTGCCCATTTCTTTTCTTGAACTATAATATTTTATTCTTATCTGTGTCGATATCACTTATTTTTCAAAAGTCAATAATATTACCAATCTCGAATTTCTCCCAATAAATACGGCGTTATCCCGTATTAAAAGTTGAATGCAAAATAAGGTAATTATTCCTTAGAAAGTACCAAACATTTTAAGCTGACAACGCTGATGCTTTCATATCAGATTGGTAGCTGGAATTGGAAACACGCCCAACGCTGATTGCGAACAATAATTCTTCTCTCTCTTTCAAGTAGTTTTGCTCATATTTTCCTTGTCGTAGGTACTTGTGTAAATCGTATGGCTCGAATAGACTTCTCGCGATCTTTATGTTTATTATTTATTTATTTACAGTTTTACCATTTTTACAAAAAAATGTTCATTCAGTATAAAGAGTTCATACATAAGTAATATATAAAAAAAAATTATAAAAAATTGAATTAATATGCTCAAATATTTAGACGCTTAACTGATTTCTTAAATGTAGATAATCCAAATAAATCCAGACTACCATCATGTTTATTGGCAGATTTTAAAATTCTTGTGATTGGTTCATTTTGACCATAATTGGTGGTATGAAATGGAATATTAAATATCTCGGTATTACCAGTTCTTCTAGTATTAGTATTAAAACATATTAAGCGTAATATTTCTGGAATTTGAATACTACCATTTAAAACACAAATCTGCTTCTAACCTTCTATGGTGTAGGGTCGAGATATTAAGCATTGAAAGTATGTCATCATATGTGTATTGTTGCCTATTGAAACCCATTTTGTATGCGCATACTCTCAAAAATTTGATTTGTACTTTCTGAATGCTTTCAATATCAGTATTATATGGAGACCAAATTAGAGAACTATATTCCAAAACTGATAGTACCAAACTAAAATACAACATCTTTAAAGTTTGCACAGAAAAGGACTTGCTATTTCTAAGTACAAATCCCAATGTCTTTAATGCCTTAGTAGTAGTTTCCTTAATATGATATTTAAATGTTAATTTAGAATTATTATTTATTTATAGAATTGAAAAGTAATACCACTCACTCCAATTTAAATGTCACAATGGTACTCCTTGGTTAACTCTGTAAATAGCATTTCGATTATCTAAATTATTATTTCCACCAACTTGTTAGAAAAAAAAAATTGTTCTGCAGTTGTAAAGGAACGATTGGAATCTTGCATACCTTGAATCTAGTCACGTTTTTTTTATGGTATAGTCGCAGTAAGTTGTGTAAGTTAAATATAATTTAATCTCATCATAAATCAGCTTTGTGAGGTCTTTAGAAAAAAAAACGAACAAGAGAGATGATATTCAACTATACTAAAGGACCCGACCGACATTGTCCTTTACTTACTTCTTGTCATATCAGGCAAATTTTCACAATTTTTTATTTTGATTAAAAAATATCACATTGTTATTTTGGAGAAATGAATGAACCCGATTGCAGCGCCACCCACTGGGACCAATTGAGAATCTAAACCATCCAGTTACTTCTACAAAAACCCACAAAAAATTTCATCAAAATCGGCCCAGCCGTTTAGGAAAACTTCAGTATGCTTCCGATTGCAGCGCCACCTACTGGGACCAATTGTGAATCTAAACAACAGCGGCATAAGCATGGAAGCTCGTACTGATTTAGTCATTTTTGACGGCGGAGCAATGACAGCTAATCGATATATTCGTGATGTGCTAGATCCACATGTAATTCCATTTGCACCGTTTATAGGAAACGAATTCATGTTTATGCACGACAACGCTCTATCACATATTGCGAGGATTGTATCTCAATATTTGGACGAAACAGAAATTCAAAGGATGAACTGGCCATACCGTAGCCCAGACCTCAATCCAATTGAGCACGTCTGGGACATGATGGGCAGATGAGTTCGTAACCAAGTTCCTTCTCCAAGTATTTAAATTTTTTGACAGATGCTTTGGTCCAAGAATAGGATCAGATTCACCAGATGGAGATTCGACATCTAATAGAGGGTATGCCACGACGCATTGAGGCAGTTATTCGCGCTCGTGGGGGAAATACCCGTTATGAATTTGTAATAATTATCAGTTTATTTGTTGTTTGATTTGTTCATAAAATTATGTATTACTCTGCTAAAACTGAATAAAAAAATTAAGAATGTTGCATTTTCTTTAAACCGTCACATTTTACAAACAAATTAAGATATTGGGGTAAATAAAAAAACAAAATGTTGGAAACAAATCATTCTTCTTGATAAAGTCAATTGTGTGCAGATCTACTAGCAGAATTAACCTAGAGGGTGTGTCAAAAGTAGAGGAAAAATTGTTTTCTTTTCCCCCCTGTATATCCAGCGAATACTGAATTACTTTCAGATGTCCGAATAATAATCTTAAAACTACAGTATTTTATCTAAAAGCTGCTAAAAAATTCAAATAAATCAGCTACCGCATTTGAAAGTAAGAGCATTTTTAAATAAATCAATATTTTGAATGAATCGAATTTTAAGTCGGCAAGTGTAGTTAAATCGAAAGCAGTGTATAAATTTTATTTATTGCAGATTATAATTTTTCCAATTTTTTTCTTGAACTTTATTATTTTATTCTTATTTGTGTTGATCTCACTTATTTTTCAAAAATCAATAATATTACCAATCTGCATTTTCTCTCACTAAATACGGCGTTATCCCTTATTAAAAGTTAAATGCAAAATAAGTTATTTATTCCATAGAAAGTACCAAACATTTTCTGAAGTAAGCATACTTTAAAAACATGCACCAATGCGTGCCTATCGTTAACAAAGGTTACAATAGAAAAAATAGAAAGTTTAGACATTTTAATATAAAATTTGTAGGGGTGCCCGTTTTTCGTGCCGGTGAGTGTATATATATGATAAACACGATCCAAATAAAAAAAAACGTTAAATGTCACTTTAAAAATTCGAATTCTGGAAAGATTATTGGGAAAAAGGCGTAATCCCACTCCTGAGAGCATCACTACCACCAACTTAATAAATAGAAAAGCAACGATCATTAGAAAACTTGGAATTGATCACACTAAACTTAGTCATATCTAGCTGGTGATCTCAGGGGATCCTTCCATTTGTCGAGTCTGGTACACGATGATTGCTGTTGAAGATTTACTAAATTGGGAGCACTGAAGAATTGGTGATCAGGAAAATAGAAAACATAATTGAGCTTCTAAGAGAAAATTAATGCTGTTTTGTACCAATAGTCAAAGTAGTTTACGCTACACATAAATGAAACAAGAGATGAATTACTCAATGATCTCAATGGTCGTTACTAGAATAACTAAGACCTCAAGGCGAGCATTTAACTTTGTTCGTGTCTGCTGAATCATGGTGTTTAAGAGAGAATCAGAGCGTAAAAACTGATTTCACTTCCAGCGACCAAATAAGAATTTTTTTTAACAATAAACGGCTAGATGGATTCATAGTTATCGAAAGTTTAGTGTCTTTTTAGAACCAGTGAAATGATTAGTTGTTTTTTTTTCAAACTCATTTATCGGTATGAATGAGTCATTGCTCTTTCCAAAACAACAAAAAACTAGAAACGAAATCTTGAGATTGAAAAATTACGTAATCTTGAAAATATTCGAAACCGCAAGTTGCATTATGGTTTTTAAAAAAGAAGAAATATATTTGTTACAAAGGAATTTATTGTATCAACTAGAAAATTTAGTATACAATGAGAAAAATTAAGTAGGATCAGTAAATTTCTTATAATATAAAAATTCAATAAGGCTGGCCATAGACGGACCGCATGTTGCAGTCGACACCGACAGCAAGATACGGTCGCCGCACGGCGATCTGCCGTTCCCATAATATACCATATTCATATCCGCAATACACGAACCTTACGAGCGGTCAGAGAAGTCGCCCTGCGGTTGAGTTTCGCCGTGCGGTCGACTTCTTAAAGCTGCCGGACCCACCATACGGCATACACGGACCGCTACAAGCGGCTGCTGTCGACCGCGCGCCACTCCCCTCTCGCTCCTCACTGAGTACCAATCCTTTCCTCTCGGCAGACAAGTGGTTCAGTCGGCCCCCGCATCACTCACTTCACCGAAATTCTGAAATCCTCTCTTTTCTCCTCTTGTAAATGAAAATGGACTCGCATTAGTATTATTTTGTGGTCGAACACAACTGCTCCAAGCAGTCGTAGTCGACTGCATTATGCAGTCGTGTACGACTTCAACGCGACCGCTCTAGAGCAGTCGGTCTCGACTACAACATGCGGTCCGTCTATCGCCAGCCTGAAATAAGCGATATTTGTATTGAAGGATTGGTTACACTCGGCTCTCAACTATTTGTTCCAGCTCCGTCCATATATTTTAAAACCTCTCTTATTATTTCTTTATAGAGTTATCTTCCAGTAAGACTGTCGAGATCCATGGTCCTTTATCTCTTGTATAGTCTTGCTTTATACAATGAGGAGGTAGACCTACCATCACTAGCTTCACAAACTTATCAGCCGAGGTATATTGTATTTGGATGCTCTGATGTAGATTTTTCTTTATAAGAATACTCTATATAGTTATGTATCTGTATCTGTAGACTAGGAAGGGAGAGTGTAGGCTCACAGCCCTTGGCCACATGTGACCCATTGTACATCCTCCCGAGGAGTTGTCCTCCTAGGTCATCGTCCATCCTGTCCTTCCCAGGAAGGTGGACAGGTCACTAGGAGACATCTCCTTTATATCGGTAGGTGTAGGCCAAGACTCACCTAACCGAACACACACTCTCTGATCGACGATAACTCCGGACACTCGCATAAGACATGCCTGACAGTTTCATCTTCCTGTCCACACATCCTGCATAGAGGTGTGTCCACTAGCCCCGTAGTATGGAGGTGTTTCCTTAGTTGACAGTGACCAGTCAGAAATACTACTGTTAAACGTAGGTTTTTCCTGGTCATCGCCATATATTTCTTCGGCGCCAGCTTCCCAGGGTCGCCCAGGGTGATCCTGGCAAGACTGCATCCTTTGATTCCATCCCATCTCTTAAGGGATTGAGCATCGGTGTAACGTTTGGCTAGTTCCGCAATTGTCGAAGTCGTTAGGCCGTAGGTGTCACTGGGTCCTAGAATTTTTAGTCCAGCGGCTTCCCTGGCTGAAGAATCAGCAATGCGATTACCTTTAGTCATGTCGTGCCCTTTAACCCACCTCAGGATAATATTGTTATCTGCCGAGGCGTAAGCTTAATCTTGGTGCACTCTAGTTAGTACTAGCTCCGATATAACACGTTGTCTGTTCAAGGCCAATAGGGCTTGTCTACTATCAGTGCAGATTGCTATGTTTTTGCCAGAAACTCCTGTTCTGGTTATTTCTTTTGCGGCAATTGAGATACCAGTTCTGTTTGAACCACGCTGGTATTGTTTCCCATTCCCCACTTAATCCTTAGGCTTAGTGCTCTAGACTAAACTCCACATCCTGTGCCTTCTTCCATTTTGAGCCATCTGTATATATGCGTAATGCATATGCAGCATCTGACTCTATATAGTTATAAAACATAAATTATACAGAGTGAGTATAAAGTAATGAATGCTTCATATGTCTTGAGAACAGATTGCCCAATTCATATTAATTTTGCAACGTTATTGAGAAAAATCAATTTCAAACTATCCAGCAATTCAGTTTTATTTTTCGGAAAATGAAGAATATAAGCGAATTTTATAACATTTTGTTTCTGTAAATATTGTTTGGGATCTTTTGAATAATTCAATTACACGCATCCTATAGGTATCATTTCTCACAGTTAAATACGAGTTTTTATTGTAAATATTTAATCTATTGTGGATCTTCATGGCTTCCTCTTATTTATAAGGTTTTTGGTTTTTTCAAACCGATATTATGATTCTGCAAACAATTAGCAACTATTAAATATAATAAAAACTGTTATATCAGATATTTTCTTAAATTTTATTATATTATGTAAAGTCCATTATAATTTTAAGCTAGTTTCAAGGTGAGTATGAATTTCCAAGAATATATTTTACATACGACACCAGTTTAACGATTGTACTAATTAAGGAAGCGTGACCCCTGTTATAAATGATATTTATTGATCTAATTGACTGTTATTGCAAAGGTAAATGGACCATTTATTCACCTATTGATACAGACAACACTTTGAAGACGTGTAAATTTTTTGATATTAGAGATGAAAATAGTGTTATTTATTTAAATTATTTGTTTCCAATAGTAGTGAATTGAAAAAACTATTTTTTTCCTTCAAAATCATATTATGTAAAATAAAGTGAAGCTTTCCAAAAATATGTTAGTGGTTATCAAATACAATTTCCTGTCTTGATAAAAACTTTTCAATTGAGAGTTTTGATACGAAATCCATTAAATGTTAGTAACCACTCTAAATTTACTTTACGAAATAAAAGAACACTTATCGTTGAAGAAGAATGCGGACAATTGGATAAATCAGGCTAGGTTGAATACTGATAACTAAAATTAGGGAAATCTTCTAAATAGTCCAGTAAATGAAGGGCGATGAACACCTAAAGCTCTTGTTATTTAAGGAAAAGGATCACACCAGGCGCAATTGTAGGACTCAACTGCGTCTTTCAAGTAAAGAAATTTCTCTCATTCTCCAGGTCCGGTATAATGGTGTAAAATGTCCCCAAAGTTCCAAGAATCGACAAAAGATATATATCAATATATCTTTAAAAAAAAGAGTTTTGAGACTGAATATATAAGGCAATTTTGAGATAGAGGGGTTTGGAAATGCACTTTAAATAAATTACAGTTGGCACCACCACGTTAGCTTTAATAGAAGAGTTCAGTCTAAGGTCACTGTGGCCAACAAAAAGTGGTTTTTTCTGACAAGAATGACAGTTAGGGTCTACCATTCAAAACATAATATTTTTGCATGTTTTTTATCATTGCGAACATCTATATTGCTTTATTGAAATAATGAATACACCCCCGAAGCGTATATCTTGAAATTTAAAATGACTTTTTAGTTGAATACTCAACATATCGTTGGCCAATAACTCTATGAACTTTTGGCAAGTCACCATTTCATTTCTGTTATTCAGTCACTAATTATGTCAAATGTCAGTTATATTTATTTATGTTGATATTCGTTTAATTCTGTATGTCCATTTCTAGTTAGTTGTATCTATATTCTTCTAATTACTTTTTCCACTGACATCTGACATAACTAGTGACAGATAACAAAAATGAAACGGTGACATGCCAAGAGTTTCTAGAACTATTGGCCACCGATATGTTGAGTATGCAGCTAAAAAGTCATTTTAAATTTCAAGATATACGCTTCGGGAGTGTATTCATTATTTTAATAAAGCAATATAAATGTTCGCAATGATAAAAAACATGCAAAAATCTTATGTTTCGAATGGTAGACCTTAACTGTCATTCTTGTCAGAAAAAACTACTTTTAGTTTGCCACACTAACCTTAGACTGAGCTCCTCTATTGCGAAATACTGGCGTGCACTTAACCTGGAATTCCAGATTACTCAACCATTTTTACAGATTTTTTACTTAATAAGGTGAATTGAGTTGAAAATTATTGAGTCTAAGTCTAACAGCATTACGAAACTTGTTCTTTAGTAATTATCCAACCAGCAAAGTTATTTTATAATTTGATGGCTCTGTAACTGCTTCGTTTTATTCGTATTTTATTATTACTTATGGGCTTTATAAAACAGTCTTAAAATCATTGTTTCCATGAACAAGTTATATAACATTCCAAATTATAGAATCAAAATGTTTTATAGTGGCTTCTTAGTACCTTTCCAATGTTTTAAATCCTCTAATAAGTAGGTATCATTTAAAATTGACTTGAAGATGCTTCCTATGGCACTGTATTTTATAAACTTATAAAACTGATTTATAAACACATTGAAAACGTTCTTGAAAGTAATGTTGTTCTACAATGTTTGTGTCAAAGATGCAACCTTTATAAAACATAATATTGCTGGTAGGGTTGCAGGTGCTTCGCTACATCCCTAATTCTAGCACCTTTACCATCCCATTGTAGATATATTCTTTTACTTCTATTATTGTATTGGTATTCATGGATGCTTGCACCCTAATTATTTCACATGCCTTTTTTTGTCTCTGGAAAACAAAATTTGTCTGAAATTTTCTTATAAATGTTTTCAGTAGTCTTTCATTTAGTAAAATGATTTCTAAATATACAAGTTTACCTATCTAATGTAGATAGGACTATGTCAAAGCTAGAGAGCGAATTATCAAAAAATTCCTTTTTGAAAATTTCTATTTCGTGCTCTGTAATAGCACTCATTCGCCGCCTATGATAATATGGCCTACATTTTCGTATATTTTATATTCTTGGATGACGAGAAATACCTGTATGCATAGGCATAGATAACTAAACAAGTTTCCTTATTATGTCATAACTCTGTGATGGATATCGTTAGAGAAAAAAAGTATGGAAAAATGAAACATTTTAAAAAGTGCACAATTTTTAAGTGACTTAAATAGTAGTAATACAGTAATTATTCAAATTAGGGCTAATTTTGTTGTTTAACTTTATTTTTCGCAAGTGGTTTTTGATTCATTCAAATCATTTGTTCAGTTTAAATATTCATTCACTTTTCCACAATCATTGATCATATTTCCAAACTATTTTTAATCATGTGATTTGAATCTAGAAATTGGGAATACTATCAATGAATAGGAAATGAAAGAATACTGTACTTAGTAACTCACATTTTAATATTAATGATTTAAATTTATTATTATAACAGCATTGAATCAATGTTTCTCCATTTTAGATGAACTTTAAGTAGTAAAACGTATTTAAAGTCGCGTTCATATCACAATTAAATAGCCGTAGATATAATTATTGTTGACCTCGTAATACCAACTTGGCGGAAATTGAAATACTAACTACACTTTCCCTTGAATTATAAGGATTGGCCAATATATTTCAAACAAAACGCAATATTTAAATTCAACGACAATGTTTATTTGAGAAGGCGACAGGAAATTTTTAACAAATGATTCATATACAATGCCATTTAATAGTTTGGTCAAAATTGATAGATTGGGAAAAGTAATTATTATTATATTCCTAGATATTACAATTTTTGTCGTGAAATAATTTAGATAAAAGTGAATCTAATTTCAATCAATTTTCTTCAATAACAGATGTAAAATTTCAATTATTTTTCTGTGAAATTTTATTTAAAATTGAAAGGAACTTGACAAGGTTTAGCAAAACGCCACGCCAACAAAATTACAGAATGTATTATAAATGTATTGTTATCATTAGCTATGGTATTAATAACAAAAATATTGTGGTACTTTATGATTTGATTGTACAATGACGTGAATAAATGTTAATCGGTTTTTTGTTTATAACGCTTGGATAAACACAAAAAATATATTAAAAATAGGTTTTTTAAGTCAGGTATTCGCAAACATGCACATAATATTGAAAGAGCCTAATGGGCTCATTTACATATTATTTTTACCATTAGGAAGAGCACATCATTTTGAGGCTCTGTGCAAAAAATTAGACGTCAGCGAGACTCCTTCGCCGCCTAAAAAAAATAATAAACATTAAACAGCGCACCTCTCCAAATTTCAGGCGTGACGTCATCGCATATGAAATCTCTCGCTCAAAGCTTTCACTAATAAGTCAACATACTTTGTTTGTTTATTTTTGGGATTTAATTTTTCAATCAGCATCGTTATAAATTACCTTATGAAGTACATTGTGAATCCATATTGAGAGGGTTATTGAAAACCACACGCCTGTATTAATCTAAATTTATTAAAAAAGTAGATAATATTGTTCTTATAGCTTGTGGTGTTATTAATGTTCAAAATTATTTAATAAAATAATGGGTCAGTTCCTCACAAATTGGATTTTATTAAATACTGCTTTTTTCCAAAAAACAGGTAATCTTTTTCAGTAGATCATCAACAAAACTGGCATGTATTATATATGTTTTAAAAGAGATTGTTTTATTTGATTCAAAGTCCGGATCAGCTCTAATAAACATCGATTTTTTACCAGTGCATTTGAATCTGATGTAAACATTTGGAACCAATATTATCTGCTTCATCAAAATAAGTTTTTCTTGTTCTTTTCAACATTGGTGATTTAATTTCCACTACACATTCATCATAAATAGCATATGGAGAAACTCATTTAATTGGGCAGTCTGCAGTTAAAAAAATTGCAATTTTTTACTGAGTAACTTGTAGCGTTATCTTCGTAACTTTGTCCACCAGACCAGGAATAAAATAAAACATCTGGAATCACCCTGTTTATCATTTGAGAGAGCAGAGAGCGCTATCCTTTAAAAATTGTTCCTGGAGCGTGCACTTCATGGATATCATTCCTTAAACTTCAAAATATTATTGATTGTATAGTTGTAGAGTTTTTTTGTTGGTGTCAGATAGAAACCAGCCTAAAAAATCTCAAACTTGATAATGGCAGCAGGAACGCTACCCAAACAAAGATTGTTATTGTTTGAATCCCCAAAATAATAAAAAAAAAGCATAAAGGATACACCACAAGAAACATACACCGATTTTCCCTTCACAATGGGTAGAAAAACGGAAATGCGAGCGGAACAAGTTTGAAACATTGGACCAAATCTCCAAAGTCCAAACCATTAACATATTATAGAACCATTCGATTTCTATCATATGTATAGTACATGAAAAAAATTTATTTTTAACCTTTTGAACAGTTATTATTATTGACCGAGCAATAAGCCCCTCACGGAATAAGCCTAGGTTTATAAAATGTCTTCACAACCATGGTGTATAAACAATTTTTTCCACTACTAGCCAAATTTAAGACAAAAATTAAAAATAATTCACAAACGAACCACAAGAAGCGTTTACTCCGTCATCTGACTGTACAAGTACTCTGTCAGTTTTCGATATATTATGAATGTACTCGTTATGTCATCAGTCATTTTGGTTGAGCGCGAATTTTTAACGAATGACATTTTTTTAAATTAATTTTATCTTGATAGGTTGTTTAAAGCAGCTAATATGTTAAAGACAATTTCCTGGGTATACAAAATTATGTTGCACAAGTTATTGTTTTGAACTACTATCCCTGAATTCTCAAAATATTCGAATTTGTCCATTATTGACCTAGGTTAATAATAGAACAAATAATTAACCACTAATAGAGAAATTCAACTTCTCAGTTGGCTAAGAGAAGCAATAATTGTCAACTTCACAGCTAGTAGTGAAAAAACATTTATTTTCAACATTTTGTGTAGTTGACATTTCAAAAAAGCATAATATTGAAATAATAACACGTCTTAATAGCATTTTAAACATTACCTATGTGAAAGTACGATTTTCTGATGAATACGATCTTTAAAACCTCACCTCATTGCGTTTGTCGAATTAGGATAGATTAATTTGTGTAGACAACAAAAGAAACTAACATAATTTTTCGAAAATGTCATCACATAAATCGAATCATAAACACGTGCTATAGGACTCGGCTACGCCTCTCCTGCACGACTTATATCATTATGATTCTTATTACATAAATAACTATTAAGGGCGAGTTGTACCAAACACCTAAACTCGGTTAAATGATTACTGATGTTTAGACTGATGTAATTGTTGATAATAAATACATCAATCAGCCACAGTCATCATTAAACCGAGTTTAAGTGTTTGATACAACTCGCCTTAAGATATTCTCATAGTATCCTGTCTCAAAATATTATAAATTTGGGATATTTTATGTCCGAAGATATAATTGTGGTTTTATGGCAATCAAAAGCCAATGGTATATTTTTGAACTGTAACTTAACCATGAATTGTCAAATTTTGAAAGCAAACGTCAAAATATTTAGATTTTATTTATTAACATTAATATTAATAGTACAATTTGTGCAATTTGACAAATTAATTTCCTGCACTGCTGTTTTACCATTTTCCGTGGATAAGGAGGAATGATGCGCAGAAAAAATGGAATTTAAATTTAAATAATTTAAAATTATCTCCTTTGGATGTATTAATAAAGGTTTTTAAAATTTAATTCAAACTGTATTATTGCATTTTTTGAACGTTTGTAGCAAAATATTGTATGATATACGTGTCAAAAGTACCTTTTAAGGCACTCATGTGAACCTTCACATGCGTGCCTTAAAAATATACTTTTAACACTTATATCATAAATAACTATTTTTTTATTGGTGAACCATTTTACCTATTTAAAGCACGCCTCAGCGTGTTTAAATCGAACTTTAGAAAACACGCGTGTTTTAAAGTTACCGTGGCAACATCAACAACTCGAGAAACGAAGTCTAAATCTATGGTCTAAATCATGTCTAAGTGACAATTTTTTTATTATTGATCTGACAGGAGTAGTTTGTAACGTCAAAACTTTTATTGGAACAATATTTAACAATGTCAAATTTATAAATTAAAATGGAAAGTGCCGTTGGTATTGTTTGAAATATTAATATTTCGATTTTTCAAATCTTAGGAAATGGTATTTAAATTAATACTACATATTGACATTCACAGAACTCAATAAGGTTTACAAATTATTTTATGTTTTTCTCATTTCCATGACAACGCAAGGTATACATCATATACATCACGAATTCAACCATTTGACATTTAGTTCTTATTTCCATCTATGATTTCCATTTCTTGTTGTTGTAGTAGTTATAGACCAGTATTTATAATTTCAAAGTGCACCAATAAAAAAAATAGCGTAAAGTATTCGTGGATAACTGGTCTTTAAAACACTGGCTCTATTTCGAAAAATCGCGCGTGTTTTAAAGACCTTAATATCCATTTATACTTTAATATGCTATTTTAAAATTATGAAGGTGTCTAATATATTTTCTTTTTTTATTTTCAGCGTCCTGAAATCCCTCCCTACTCTACGTAAGGTAAGTTTTACCTACAACTTTTAGTGACTATTCAACAAAAATGTTTATTATATTTAATAATTTCGTCATATTATTCTAATATATTGTGGCTGTGTTGTCATTCCGTACATGATCTAATCTAGAATTTGCTTTCACCCAACAAAAGGTTTCCATCAACCATGTGGGTTCAACTCTCGTATACTCTTTGTGATAAATATATTTTGTTTACGGTAACCTACTTTAAAATTTCGCTCATATCATTCTATTGGAATTACTACCTACCTTTATAAAAACAATATATTTTTTCAAATATTATTCATAAATTCCTGTCCAAGGTCAAGCTTGTTTGAAATTTTATTAAAATTAAATTAATTATGTAAATTTGATTGCTCTGAATTACAATTGTTTATATAGTACGATCAAATCTGAACAAAGTTGATGTAATTTTAATGAGAAACGCATTCAATGTTCAAAGTAGAACCATAAATAGTGAATTTTATGTTGTCGATGATAGCACAAATTTATTTTTAATCGCACTTTAGCAGATGATTACTTGTAATACTCCAATACGTGCCAGTAACCCAAATCCACAACTGGTTTTCGATGAAAAAATATTGTCATGGCGTTTTGTAACATCTTTACCTACGCAACAAGAAGATCCAACTATAACATACACCGGTACAAACATACGAGGTGTCAGAAAAAATATCTACCCAAAAAATATTAACAATCTCCTAAACTTCACCACTTTTTTAAAAACTTCTTTGGTATTATATTTTATGATATGTTCAATATTTTTTTCTTTATACACGGCCAAAAGTACGTACTTGCTGCTTATGTTGGGAGGCAGAAGTGGCATATACGTACTTTTGGCCAAAAATAAAGAAAAATAGGGTAGAAAGTTTGAGAGCCCTGAAATGCGCGCCATAATGCAGATATCTCAAACTTTTTGCCCTTGTAGTTTAATATACGATTATATTAAATGAATCGAGCGATTTAAAGTGCAACAAAACTTATGGAATTTCTTGAAATAAAACCAAACCATGACTAACTCGTAGTAGACTGTTTCTCACATAAATCGAAGTAACAATGACTGGAAAAACTCCCCGACAACAAAGAGCACTACCATTACATAATCACTGTAATACTGATTAAATTACTTTGCCATACAATTACTAAATTGAAATGAAAGAAAAAATGCTATTGTTATTAATAAAAATAAAAGTGTTGCAATGATTAATAACATAATCGTATCTAAATTTTTACCAGCTCAATACTTTTTATATTGTTAAAAATATATGAACAAGGCAGATTTGAGGCTTTAAACAAAAATTGGAGACGTACTTACAGGACCTAGCAAATCTTTGTGTAAGTCAAAGAAAAGTTATAGGAAATACCTAAAATTATCTAAATTGCTAAACCCGATTTAGGTATCATCTAACTTTAGGAAATGTTTGGTGATATCGGGCATACGTGTATGAAAATTTTTTGTTTTTGTCCCTTGTATCGGGACATTAAAAATATCGATAGCTACGCCACAGAAACCACTAATTCTGAATAATAAATTATTGTTGATAAACAAAAATAGATAATAATATCAACGTATTTGTACGGTGAGTCATTCCCCTGAATGTGGGAGCTATCATATTACCCACTTCAGCTTAATTAGTATTTTTTGGAATCACTTTATTCGGGGTTCGGGAAAATGACATTAATATCTGAAATTTAAGCAGGTTTTTGAGGATTATTAATATTAATACTATGAATTTCTTTTTATTATTCAAGAGCAATTGTGGAATTAGGTGAATGTTTTAAGAAAACGTATGATCTATTTTATAAAATGGTCCTTAGCCTGTATTTATTTATCTATTTTCAACATTGCAGTGGGTGAATTGATAAGAAATATTATTATTAATTACAAAAACATCCTTGGCCATCTATACTTTGGCAAGTTTATCTGAAGCCGTGAAAACATTCGATATTGCCACATTTAACTATGAAAAAGCTTGAGTGCTAAGTATGTAGTGATTCTAATTAAAAAAGGGACTTTTTATTATTAACAATATGATTAAACGTTAATTCTTTAATGTGCTCGCTTCTTTGGATTTATTCTATTAACATTATTTTTTCAAATTATGAATATTAAGAGATGAGCACTCTTCCAAATTTGTTATGGGCTTCTTCAAGCTCTGGCAGCGTTGTACGAAAACCATAATTACCACACCCTGCGAATTAAATAATTGGTGATATTTATAAAAAGCTGACTTCTTATTTGCAAGCGCGTGCGTTTGTTCTTCCCTCTCACTTCGTCAATTGACTGATATTGATTTATCCAGTGGCGTTGGTATTGTCAGTG
This sequence comes from Galerucella calmariensis, assembly GCA_910591675.1. Taxonomy (NCBI): domain Eukaryota; kingdom Metazoa; phylum Arthropoda; class Insecta; order Coleoptera; family Chrysomelidae; genus Galerucella; species Galerucella calmariensis. The sequence goes on from CAJUYG010000205.1 coordinate 57,568, forward strand.
ACCTTTGTGTTTTCAACTTTACTTGATAAATTAGGTACCGTACGCCATTTCTAGTTTTTCGTTAATTCTTAATCTGTGTGTCTTTTCCAATCCTCCTTGGTTCTTATTCCACCATAGATAGCTAGCAGATTCATTCGTTCTCATATTTTTATCTCTCCCTTTTGTGTTTTATTCAAATTCCAGGAATCTCACGCATAAGCTGCTGTATAATACCACGTTAAAAAAACTCCATCTTACGGTGGTGTGAAAATCAGTTTTTTGGAGATAAAATCATGGTATTCAGATAGCAAGA
>CAJUYG010000205.1:62859-83225 GCA_910591675.1 Galerucella calmariensis
AAAAATCGATTAAAAGAAAAACTCACCATGTTCAAAATCCGTTAAGGACAAGATCTAACCATAAAAATAAAACTTGAAGGTAATCAACTTCTTTCACTTGTGTTAATTCCACAATAATAGCATAGAAAACAATTAATAGAGACGACAAAAACTACAAATATATGTATTTATATCACTACAGTAAGTCGTGCTTAAACGAGAACCCAAATTTTAAAAATAATAATAATAATCACATCAAACTGTGTCAGTTCGTTGTGCGCGTTGCACTCTGTCGACTAACGTGGTTCTACCTGTGAACCAATCAACTCAACAACTGATTTCCATGGGTACCTATGAGTCAGGTTTTGTGATACTGCCGGAGTGGATGAAGTAGTGGAATTGTTTTCACTGGTGGTTGCCTAGAGACGTCATTGACGATCTAGCTGTGTTTACAGTTGGTTACAGAAACCATACACGTAACATTAACAATGCGCTTTATCTTTTGGTGCGTACGAAATGCTTACCTAATGGTTTTCAATGATTAGTTGTTGTTTATTTTTCTTTGTTTTTGTTGTCAAATGTATCGTGGTAAATATTATGATGAGGCAATCAATGGAAAATTGTTTGTTAACTAGAATTTACTATGAATAATAGAAATTTTGAGAATTAAAAGCATTAGAGGAACATTTGAGTGGGTAGGGTAATTTGGTTCAATACCAGAGAGACAAATGTCTAAGTAAGTGAATGCTCTGTATCTGTATCTGTAGAGTAGGGAGGGTGAGTGTAGGCTCACAGCACTTAGGCCACCGAACACACATTCTTTTATTGACAATAACTCCGGACACTCGCATAAGACATGCCCGACATTTCATCTTCCTGTTCACACATCCTGCATAGAGGTGTGTTCACTAGCCCCATAGTATGGAGGTGGTTCCTTAGTTGACAGTGGCCAGTCAGAAATCCTACAGTTAAACGTAGGTTTTTCCTGGTCATCGCCCAATATTTCTTTGGCGCCAGCTTCCCAGGGTCGCCAAGGCTGTTCCTAGCAAGACTGCATCCTTTGATTCCATCCCATCTCTTAAGGGATTGAGCGTGGGTGTAACGTTTAGCTAGTTCCGCAATTCTGGGTGTTTCGTGGAGCTGTTTACTCGAACCTGTTTATTGGAAATTTTAGCCAACCTTGACTTGAATTTGTTCAAGAATATCAGCATAATATAGCACTAATTCAAATTCCTTCCTAATTTTAGACGCGTTTAATCTTATTGCGACACCTGACGAAGAAAATTATTTAGTTTAAAACTATCTTTATATCATTAACATGTGAAGAAAAAATTGGCCAGCTTTGTTGGGGGCGTTCAAACATTAGCTCCACTTCTAGTATTAATCGAATCGTGTATGGACCGCTTTAAGCGAGCGCTTTATTCTGAATATTTTGGAGCTCATCTTATCTGCAATAATATAATGCTTCTGTAATTTGTAAAGTGGATAAGATTACCGGAAATCACTAATTTGAATTTAAATTGATGAACGCGTGTTATCTGACGTTTTATATTTGCTTTTATATTCGTAAATAGTAAGGTAAATGCCCCACAGAGTATTAGATCTTAATATTTCCGTAAAAATTAGTTTGTGGAGGATCAAACATTGATAATGCAACCTCACTATACATCAGGAGGTCCTGCTTATTACAATTTTTATAAATATTATCAGAAATTTATACTTTGGAAATTTTATGGGTCATTTTGTAAGTTGTCGTTACATTTTAATGATGTATTTATATTTTGATTGAGTGTAGTGTTGTTCGGAGAGGACATACACTCATAGAGTATGTTTTTTTTGGTTTTTATTTCATATTTTGATTAGGTTATTTGAGATGTTTGCATCAAAAAACGTTTTTATTTCTTTGATATGCAAATTTTAACAAATTTCAGCTTCAGATCTAAACTTTTCATTTTATTTAAAGAAAATTCAAATCTCTGAGAAGTTTATTGAGTACAGTAAGAAATATTTAAATCCATATTTAGAGATGTCTCCATAAAAATAAACTATGATCAGTCTACTTACTTTATTTAGAACAATACATTTTTTTTGTTTGAATATTTATAGCATTGCGAATACTCTTATTATTACTCACGTATTTAGCATATTTTGATAAAAAAGTTGAACGTCATTTTTACAGGGTGTTTAATTAAGAATTGTCCATAAAGTAACTGGAGAAACCTTAGCACATTATTCCTTCTTACTTACTTTTGTTCATACCTCAGGCAAGAATTTACATATATACTGGGATATGTTAAATAATGGTAAAATATAGTTTTCAGCTATCACCAGAGGCGCGCGGTAGGGATATAATAATAGAGTTTTTAACATTCGAGAAAGATGACGTGGCAAGATTTTTGTAGTATTTTTGTTCATCTGCGTTCCTCGTGTACTTTTGGAGCATCTTAGTGTTAAAAAAATAAAAAAAAATAAAAAAACATTAAGAAAATATTATTGTGGTTTGACTCCCAAAAAAATTAAGAGAAAAAAGAATAAGTAATGCCACAAGGAACTTACAGAAGATATGAAATTATGTATTTTAAAAATTACAGTTAAATAACTTAAATACGACTTGCTTTATCACTTTTTTCTTCATTTTCATAAATACCTAATTTTTTAAATATTCAAACACACTAGTTGTGTTTATTTCTATAAATTTATTGAATACAATGATTGATTCTAGCCTTGAACAAATCCGTACACAGAACAAATTAATAGTTTTGTTTGGTTTATCCGAAAGGCAGAAATCATAGTTATATAACAATTAATGTATTGATTTATTTATTTTTACATAACGTACGTATTAGCAGATGATAATGCGAATATTGTTTTTAACCTTGATAGGATGGCTGTCAGGGGTGGAACACACAAAAAATATTAACGGATATAACTGAAACAATTAAAAATGAAAAAATTTCCCAAAATCTTCACCTGTAATCAAATATCTGAAGTGAAGGAAAGAGTAGAACATTCGAGAAAGATGTCGTAGCAAGGTTCTTGAAGTATTTTTGTTCATCTGCGTGCCTCGTGTACTTTTGGTGCATCTTAGTGTTAAATACACTTTATCTCTCTTTCTTCTCTATCATTTAATCATCCAATTTTGAAATATATTGCTTCGTTTTTTCAACAAAACAAAAAATTATGTCAAGACACACTTGTATAAAGTAATTATTGAAGCTATTTAAACAGACTTATTATCTGTTTAATATTTTTTCATATCATTACATATAAGTAACTTAATACTGTCGGACTTACCGCCTAAAATATGTAACTAACGCACGACTATATCACTTCATTTGTGTAAATTCCATTTACTTACCATGCTACAAAAATTTATTTTATCTTTTTTTTTGCATTAAAAGTTCGAAACCAAAGGGAAAAATGGAATAAAAACGACAAAAATGTCAAATAATGTATGTCCCTTTTTGGCTGAATAAATTGTTAATGTGTTGCTTGGTATTTTTTCAAATTGGGAGTTTTAGTTTCATGGTTTTACATACCTTAAATATATTGCAGTGGACCGTATTGTAGTGAGATCTAGCGGCGCTTGTAGAAAGTAGGTATAAGGTAGAAAAATTGATAATCAGAATTTTTTTTTTGTCTTTGGAAGCCGTTCTGATGCCACATTTAGTTCACCCATCCCAGTTATCCCCGTACCTTCGGGTAGAAGATATAGGTCCATTAGATGTGTGTCATATACTTCAGGTGGCACATTGGCTACTCCGAAGATTGTTTGTCTTCTTGAGTCCAATGCCTCACAGTCCGATATGATATGGGTTACGGTCTCGGTCTCCATGCCACAACGTCTGCATCTGAGGTCTCCATTATATACCCTATTTTATGCAGGTGATCTTTTACCGGGGTATGACCCGTTAGATAATCTGTAATAATTTTTAGCTTATTCCTACTGATATTAGTAGTTCTTCGGCCCGTTTTACCTATGAAGGTTTTGCTGTGTAACTGCTTTACAGTGTTCCTCCACTGAAGTCTGTGTTGGCTTTGTACCCATTTTTATATTTGCCCTCGGACTACCTTCTTTGTGGTCCCAAGAGCTTCTTTCTGGCAATCTTCTACCAGTCTGGATGTTACCTTGCTGCTGTTTAAAGCTGCAAGGGCTGCCTGGCTGTAAGTTAGTATGTTTATCCTATGAGTGTCAGTCCTATGTTTGTTAATTCTGACACATTCTAGTTCTCCCAGTGAGAAGGAACATCTTGTGCTTCTAATTTTACTATACACCCCTGCTCCTGTCCCTTCCCCAGTCTGTGACCCGTCTGTGTATCAGGTCCTCTCCTCGGGGAAACTTCCCCCCAATCTGCTTGGGTCTTACCAGTCCTTTCTGTGAAGTATTTCTACCTCATATTAAGGACTTGGGAGAAGTTTAGTAGCCATACAGTCTGTTTTTATATCTAAAATGGCTCCACTTATGATGTCCTTAGTGGATATGTGTCCTGATTTAACTGTTTTGTTGCTCAGGATACTTTGCTGCCTAAATAGTCCCATCCTTGCTTTCCCCATTATCACGAGGTGTAATGGAGCAAGGCAAAATAAGGCTTCTAGTGCTGCCATTGGCGTGCTTCTCATGCACCCTGCAATTATGAGACAAGCAAGTCTTTGCACCCTGCCCAGTCTCATAATTGCATTCTTTTCTTGTCGTCTTTGTCCACCAGACCAAAGACGCATATTTTATTGTTGGTTTAACCACTTTACTGTATATCCAGTGTATCATTCGCGGACTCGACCCCCATGTTTTCCCACAAGTTCGTCTTGCCATCATTAATGTGGTTTCCGAACTTATTGCTGCTTTTTCCATTAGTTTGGTCCATGTTAATGTCGAGTCAATAATAACCCCGAGATATTTAACATCCATAACCATTGGAATCTCCGTACCTTGAAGGAATAGTGGTCCCAATCCCACCAGGTCCCTTCTTTTGGTATCAGAAAGTATTATGAGTGTGGCTCTATCTACAAGTGAGTGAAATATAAGGAGTCTCTTAGGTAGAGGTGGCTATTACATAAGCGCCGCAGAGCTCCCAAAAAATCTTCAAATTTACTAAAATGTTTCCTTTTATCAACTTGTTGGAAAATGCTAGCGTTTACTATATATCTTTTTTGTTACTAATTTTTGAGAAAGTAGTTGTCAATATTTGTCATTTTTAATTTATAGATAGATTGTCAAAGTAGATTGAAAAATATAAGTTTTTCAAAAGATATCATCAACTTGTATATTTTCAACTTTAAAACTCCGAACCTTGAGGCGCATCAATTCAGCGGTTAGGTGTTTTGTACGTTACACACAACTATAAAATTTATAAGACATTCGTATTGTCATAATGATAAAAAAACTGCGAGTGCAAGCCACAGCTGAAAGCGTAAGTAAAGTCCTCCAGTGGAATAACGATCCTATTTCGCGCGATCGTTGATATTTTATATATCTGGGCGATACGAACGTGCTCTGCGAACTCTTTCAAACACCCCCGATGCACACTTCTCCTCTGCTTGCAAGGTAAACTTTTTTTCAAGTAGGTAATGGAGTAGAATTATTTATATTAAGATTCGTGCATTATAATTCAATACAATTTGTAGTAAACAAAAGATTGGGGCAACTGCAATAAATAAATTTTGTAATGTTCGGAAGCTTCAGTACACACCACCAGATGGACATAAACATGTTTTCTCAATATTAATAAAACCCAATCAGGTATGAAATTCCAATTTCGCTGCATACAACATAACGATGCATAATAAAAAATAATAAACTATACCTATAAATGCGTTGCGGCGTGAAAAATGCAACCGAAGAAATAAATTGCATTTTATTTCTTTATAACTGTTGGGAGCGAGCAAAAAAGAAGAATCTGCATAAAATCACGTTGTTGAAAACCATAATCGTGGAACTGTTAAAGTATATCGGGAAGTTCGCAACAGTTACATAATAATGTTTAACGTGCTTCACGATTGATTTGAATTTTTAATTTTCGTGTTTTTCAACCTATCCATCCGTGTCTTTTTGTAGAACGAAATTCAAGTTAATTCTAGTGCTTATTGGGGGTTTGGAATCCCGATTTTTAAATAAATTCCAAATAGTAAATTCATATCCACTAATATTTCAATATTTTTTTACTTGAACAAATTTTAGTTGAATATCGGAACGAAATATTCGCCTCTCTTTGGGGCGAGCTGTTGCATGGTTCAGGCAAATTCTAAGCAGATTACTTACTGCTGGTTTATTAAAATGTATCCTAAAAGCGCCATAACTTTCCTTGATAATCTAATAATCTCAATCGGTAACCCTTTATAATTTCGCCAACCACGTTTCTCCGACCGATGCTGTGTACCTACATCTCCAAGCCCTCACAGGGAGGCGCGCAGGTCGTCCGCGGATACGCCCCGGCATCTCTGCCAACCCCCAGTACCGCCTTTGAAGATTTTACTAGAGCAGGACTACAGAAGGTTGAAGGACAACTAAATTCCAGCTCGTGGAGAGGTGTTGAAACGAAACGACCGATGGGATTTAGAGTAGGATTTTTTCCAACAATGGTAATATAGAGCTGATTAACACAAGTATATTTACCTTGTCCACGACCACCTAATAATAAGTCGATATTTTACCTCCTAACAAAAGGTATATGGTACTCATATATCTACTAGAGTGAATTATTGTTCATGATACACTGGAGTGTATTATGGCTCATAATTCACGACTAGAGATGGGGGTACAATATGAAATAAACTTTTAAATCTGTGTATTTTGTTCAGGAAATGTGTTTCTGAAATATATCGTATCGATAAAATATCGAAATCTTTAGTATTTATACTTTTTATAACGACATTTTCTAGTATTAAGTATTTCAAAACAATATATTTATAACGGTACGTTGTATTGATACTTTACACGGTATCGCCCATCTCTATATATGTCAAATTATTTAATTTTGACGTTAGTAATACCAAATTGTTACGAACTTGCTATATTACTGCAACGATGAATTCATTGAACTCGGATAGTGGAAATGAACGTTCTTGTACACCAACTGAAATAAAAAAAAGCGGCGAAATTAACGACTATAGGACTGCTGCCAGAAAAATCGAAAGATAACTATATGTTTACATATTATAACTTCATGAACTGGAGGTTAGTTGACTTTTATTTAATAAAGAAATCAAGGGTCGTGGACAAAGTATAGTATTCTACTCGCAATTTATGGCCAATATTCACTCGGGTGACTTGCGCCCCTTGCCTGCGGCTCGGGACGCAAACGTCACCCAGCGTGAATAATGGCTATCATAAATTGCTCGTTTAATAATATACTATATAGCTAGAGCTACCTACGTTAAGTATACGACAGTGTTTTATGAATCATATGTATGCAAATTAAAGTTATAAAAGTACTACAAAAACAGGTGAAGACGATAAGAGAAAGTGGTATACCTATTACAATTAACAAGAATGTAACCAGTATATTTCCTATTTTATATTGACTTATGTAATAATAAATAGAAAAAAATGGCAATGGAAGGTTTTAGGGTCATATATACTCTCCAATAAAATGTCATTGTAGTCAAACATTCTTAATAAAATCCGCTCAGCAACGAACTGAACAAGTCAATGTGGTTTAGTCGCAGCCATTTTCGCTCAAACTTATGCTGGAACCATGGCTGCTTGTGCCGCCGACCTTGTCAAGTTTGGTGAAGCACATCAGGCTTGTGGGGTGAATTGTTATCCCTAGGAGTGAGCCACAATAGACCTAACGAAGGTCTCATAGAGCCTAACCTAACCTAACTTTCCTTAACAGGAACTGCTTAACGTGTTGCGCACACGGCAAACGGTAACACCGCGAAAATCTAGTAACATTATGGTTTTGGCTCCATCCTAAATCAATAACGGTCATTTCCAGCACCATTTTGTTGAATTTATCTCACTTCCAACTAAACCCAACACAACTAAGCACAGTACGAAGTCAAGGTTAAATCAGCAGTCAACTGCGATCACTAAGTTGCCTCAATCTGAGAGTACCTAAATGCTGTAAGCGGGCATTAATCGAACGAGAAACATTGGTAAGGTGTGAACAAATATTTGGCACCTAGACTGTGAGTAATATTTTTAAACTTTCGACAAAATTTGACACGATTACATTATTTATTATAGCGATCTGTATAAGTAACCTCTTCGTATTGAAACCACATTATATAAATTTTACTTATTACACCTAATAGTTACATTAAAATGCTTGAGTCCTTTGATGGAACAGTAACACAACCGTTTTCCTTTAAAGGCATTGAATGGGAAGTATGCCTACGTTTAAAAAGTGAAAGTTCGAGTTTATGTTTTCCTAATAATTGGTGCTGCAAAATTCGCTGTGTTGGCGCATTGATGTTTTTTTTTTGTCACGATAGCTTCTATAACAAAAAACAGTAACATATTTTACTCCTTCGTAGTATAGAACACTCAATAAATATGTGTATTTATGGTAGCTATACTCTCAAATTATTTTATTCTACTTCATTGTAATGGAGTAGAAACATTTTGCATTATTTAGGAAAATTGGGGTATTGACTTGCATAACTGAGGCACCGAAGAAGTACTACTATCTCAAAAGAGTACCGAGAATTGGTCAATGTGAAAAAATATGTCCTATACGAAGACCAGAAGACCTGGCGATGACCAGAAAAACCTAAGTTTATCAGTAGGATTTCTGACTGGCCACTGTCAACTGAGAAACACCTCCATAGTATGGGGCTAGTTGACACACCTCTATGAAGGATGTGTGAACAGGAAGATGAAACTGTCAGGCATGTCTTATGCGAATGTCCGCAGTTATTGTCAATAAGAGAGTGTGTGTTCGGTGAGTCTTGGCCTACACCTGCAGATATAAAGGAGATGTCTTCCAGTGACCTGTCCACCTTCCTGCGATGGACGATGTTCTAGGAGGACAACTCCTCGGGAGGATGTACAATGGGTCACATGTGGCCTAAGTGCTGTGAGCCTACACTCACTCTCCCTGCTTTACAAATACAGATACAGAAGATAAAAATGTAAGAAGAGATATGGCTAGTGCAGTACAAACTAAGGAACAATACATGCTTATTTATAAGGTAAATACTTCAAAATTATGAAACATTGAAGGGTGCTGGAGATAAAGGGTAATCGCATTGCCGATTCTTCAGCCAGGGAAGCGACTGGACTGAAATTTTTAGGACCCAGTAACACCTACTGCCTTCGATAATTGCGGAACTAACCAAACGTTACATCCATGCTCAATCCCTTGAGAGATGGGATGGAACCAAAGAATGCAGTCTTGCCAGGATCACCCTGATGTACCACCCTGGGAAGCTGGCACCGAAGAAATATTTGGCGATGACCAGGAAAAACCTACGTTTAACAGTAGAATTTCTATCTGGCCACTGTAAACTAAGGAAACACCCCCATACTATGGGGCTAGTGGACACACTTCTGTTCAGGGTGTGTGAACAGGAAAATGAAACTCTCAGGCATGTCTTATGCGAGTGTCCGGAGTTATCGTCAATAAGAGAGTGTGTGTTCGGTGAGTCTTGGGCTACACCTGCCGATATAAAGAAGATGTCTCCTAGTGACCTGTCCACCTTCCTCGGAAGGACAGGATAGACGATGAGCTAGGAGGAGATCTTCCCGGGAGGATGTACATTGGGTCACATGTGGTCTAAGTGATGTGAGCTTACACTCACCCTCCCTACTTTACAGATACAGAGATATGTCATATACACTCAATTTTATTGTATTTCTTTTAAACTGGACACATTCCAAAATAATATGAATATTAAATGAATAATTAAATCCTCAAAACATTTTTTTTAAAGGCAATTCTCTTTTAAATTTTCTATCGACTGGAAGCGGGTGACTCGGGATAGTAATAACAGCTTTGGAAAGAAAAAAAGTCGGCCAAAGTCATATCAGGAATCAGGATAATAAGACAGTTGTTCGATGAGATTTATACTGTTTTTAAACAGACATTTTTACACAATGATATCGTGTTTCAAAGTTCACTAGTATTCGTCCACAAACCAGGAAAATATTTTTTATTTATTGACGGAAATACTAGCTTTTTCGAAAGTTCCCTATTCCTATCTTTTCAAGAGAACTGCTTTGTCCTCGTCAAGGTTGTCATTTGTGATCTCCATTGCTACTGTTGTCAAATCATTACAGCTTATTGAATTCTAATGGTGGTCATAGCCAAAAGTATTGTGAAATTTGATGTATTTTAATTAAAAATAATTTAATTCATACGCTACTGACCGCAGAGTTGTTCACACTGTAGTAAACTACACAGAATGCCCTCAGTAGAAAGGGTTAATAAAACAATCAAGCATTTTTTTTTCATATTTTATTTATTATTCTCATACATATCCCATACATTAATTGCATTTTGAATATATGTATTTTTCAACATTTTTAAGCTAAAAGATATCAGAATTTTCTTGACTAGAAGCTATATTTAAATACAATATTAAATTGAACTGCACATAAAATGTTAGATGGTTTTTAATTTATCAACAAAAATATAACGTGTCAGTTTTGCTTTATACAACCGATAAACAATTAGCTTTTTCTTTTTCTATTTATTCAATCAAAAAATATGTGCGTTTAAATTTTTATTTCTACTCAAAAAATAAAACAAAACCAAAGTAAAATAAAAATATCAATTATTATCCATTTTTAAGACACGGGTTGAGTCGTGGGTAGAGTTTGGTTTAGTTCTGAAGTCGTTGTCACATGATTCAGTGGAAATTCAAGTGTGTCCATATCTAACAATCGACTTACTGCAAGAGAAGTCAAGTTCACAAGACTAAGCATGGACAAAATAGAGGAATAGTAAGGGTTTATCAACTCCTAGAAAAAGAGGAGTGGATCAATTAGTTACAGGAACTTGGAAGCTACCACCATGTGAATGTGAATGAAATTCAATAAATACCTTCGTGGACCACTGCCTGTGACAAAGGAGCGTATTCCAAGGTTTTAAAACATTCCTGAGTAGCTAAATATCGAAGAGTTACTTTCAGTTCCAGCTTTTCCCTCATACTAGTGACTTTTTTTTAAATTTTGGTGCCAATGAGTCCTACTGAGTACTGTGCTTGGACATCCTCAGTAGATGTTTAGGATATCCGGAGATTTCCTCACACAAAGTGGTACAACCTTGGTCACCATCGTCTATGGTGTCGTAACAAGACATTGCCACCTGAAGAGCTACTTAAAGTGTCAAACTAGTGGAGAAGGAAAAGGATGATTTGGAGGATCTAAGAGATAATTAGATTCAAGATTAAGATAATGACGATGAAAAGGATAATACTGATATAGATGATACGAATTTTATCACTAAAATTTTGGTGTTCAAATTCAAATTGTACACGTCTTTTTCCAATAAAATGATTAATGATTGATATCTTCAACTATATCTGGAAAAATACCGTAACTGATTGTTTATTGGTTGTATTACGTTCCTTTTACTCAACCCGGAACTCTCTTATTTTTTTTCAATTATTTTTTTATTCCATTCCTGATGGATCCAAAACAAATATCAAAAAAAACCTTTGCGAAGGCAATACTTTCATAGCACCAATCTTACATATATAGTTAACAACAGTTTATTATTATTTTTTTTAAAGTACTTTCAGTACAAAGCTCAATTTTTTTTCCGAATTAACACCCCGTTGTTTTTTTTATGAGTCCGGATAATACGCGATTAAAAAGTGGCCCCTAGATGTTGTTGCTTCGTTCGGACTCAAATGAGGACATATTCACTACCGAATGTAAAATAAAAAATTATATAAGCTGAGCTAAAAAGAAAACCACTTGTTTCACTTAGTAACTAAAACCAAATAAATACGACTTAAATTGCTTAAAAATCACCACACCGAATTCTGTCAAGTCTTAACTTATCATAAATTCTATTAAGCCACATGCTCATGATTCACTGGGATTTTCCCGAAATAAAATAAATGTTCAAGAAGAGCTTTGACATGTGTCATAATAACCTGAAAAGCTCCTCAATAAGTTAAAACTAGTGAAGAAGGTAGAAGTGTAGATTCAGTGGAATGAAAGAAGAAATATTCATCCACATTGTTATCGAATGCATGGAATTACAGAATTTTAGGTCACAATATCTGGGGAACTGGATAGAGAAGGAGTTTTGCTCAAAATGAAAATTTCTGCAAGAAGTAGGGGAAGCACTGGTTATTTTAGGAACCAGAGAATCAATCTTCTCATGCATATTATTTTCTCTGCCATTGTTTTGTGCTCTACCAGCTCTTTTTTAAACTCTGTAATCTTCTTTGCTAATTGTGATCATTGATGAGACTTTTTTCTTATTCAAAGTGGTACAACCATACTTCTTGGACATCATTGTCCATTTTTCTATTACCCATGCACTCCATTTGGAGGTGTCCTACCAACACAGAAGAGCTTCTTCAAAAGGTTCAAATTACTGGAGAAGAAAAAGAAGAAATCTACCTTTAGATAGATGCGGAAGGTTTGGAATAACATAATTCCAGGCCTCATTGTCTGGAGAACGACTGGATAAAACAGGAAAATTTTCCCAAGCTGGAAAAGTAGGAACACAATGGGTATTTTAGGACTTAGTGAATGTTCAATCCAATCTTTCATAAATATTATTTTCTCTGTCAGCTCTCCTATTTTTTTTAACTCTGTAAGCTTCTTTGCTAATTAATAATAATTATGTTGGTGGTAGAACAAATTTTAGTAACTATACGGATTATCCCTGTGAACCTTGAGACTACTTAACAATACTTATAGGCATAACGAATAAAAATTGCTTATTAAAGTGAATAAATAAAAAGCTCCTAATATATCTTTACCAAAAAAAAGTTTATACAGGATGTGTATTTTCAATAAACTTTCTGGAATAAATTAAATTCATCCTGACTTGATTATAACAAATTTGTGACATGACAAATACAATTTACAATATAGAGTGTCCATATATTAATGGAAAACTGTAATTTGTTTTTTACTGGGCTTAGATTAGACTACAAGGGAGTCGATCGTCCCGGTTGGCCTCACCACATTAAGAAGGAAGCCTAGGACTTTAACCTGATCAGGCTTCAGTAATTTAAGGTGTTGGCGGACAATTACACTGCAATTGCAGATAACGGTCAAGTTAAGAAAGCCGCAAGTGTGGAAGAGGGCTGAGGAGTCGATAGCAGTGTTTTTAATTAGGTTATTTTGATACTAGAGCTCATATTATCCATAAAATAATTAATCTTTGGTTCGAGAAATCATGAGCACTGTCTTTTTGTCGAAAATACACATCCTGTTCAATATCTACTAAGCCTATATCTGCTTCCATAGTTTCGCGAAGTCTTTGGCGTAAGATAAAAAGCGTGATTGGTACAAAAATGCAAAAAATGAGTATATAAAAAGAATAAATCGGCCTAAGTATCTTTCGAAGATCCTAAACTTTTTTTTTTCAATTTTTTAAATGCTAAACAGAAACTATATCACATATGATATAAATGGTTATGTTTACACACGTAAAGCGTTACAGAAATAATTATATAGAATTTTAGCATTAACTGAATCAGAATAAAAATAATAAAAGTTAGTTTAACTGTAGATTTAAATATCTATACATGAGAACTTTGGGTAGCTTGAAGAGTAAATATTTCATCAATCTTTGTTATTAGGGTGTTTTTTTAATAAAAAGTTTCTCAAATATGTAAATTCTGATTTCTTTCTTTCCTAAAGGCTGCTGAGTGTATGTAATGAGAGCAGTTTTATCACTAGATTGTCTATTATATAATATAATACAAGTCAATGCTAAACTAAATAATTATTTCTTTTAAAATCTAGCCGAGATGTTTAACAGCTATTTTAAAATTTTAATATCTATACTAGTTTTTCTTCACATATAATTCGACGTTCGAAAAAAATACGTCATTTGAGTTAGTTTTTTATTTTTAAACTTTGAATAATCAACATTATCCTTCTTCAGATGAAGAATAATTTTGAATAAATATTTTAACAGAACAACATTCATAATGGTTCTAGAAATCTTGAAAAACTCCTATTAGACTCGGAAAAAATTTCATTACATTCTATGCTATTATTTTATTTTGTGAAGAAGACTGTTTGTAAGAGGTACTTGTTAGGGAAGAATTAGATTGTACCTTTTTGGCTTAAAACACCTTCGATCTATATTTGAATTGGAAAGGTTTAATTGTCAGTGGTGTGGATGACGACTTTATCTTGATTATTGCTAGAAAATGATTTTTGTGTGTCGGAAACTGTTTAAAATTCTAGTCTATATGCGCTACATGATGTTTCGTGATCTTGGAGATTGATAGTGCATCGAGATGCTGAAGGAGATAAGTCTATCTTGTATTTCGTTAGTAGTTCTTCATTCGCTGCTACCCAGTAGCCTAGTATATCCGTATCGTAGGTTGGGATTATGGTTACTTCTGAAATAGATAATCATACATTTTTACCAACTCCAACAATAGGCCAGAAGATAGGGGTAACAGCTACAAGTAAATAGCAATGAGGCTGATTTTTTTTTCATAAGTACCTTGAAGTATGTATGTAGATTAATATGAAAAAAAGTTTACCAGGCTATCGATTTCCCAAAAAAAGCAAAAAACTTTTTTTTTCGAAATTTTTCAATATTTTGTGCTGGGAGGAAGGTAGAGAAAAATAAAAATACCACCGTGTAGGGGGGGTGTTTTGCAACAAAAAAGATTTTTTGCGTTTCTTTCGTCCGAGCAATATGTATATATATTATATATATAGGGTTGTCCAAAAAAAACCGGAATTTCCTTTTTTATTGATATTTTTTTTTATTTATATGTCGATTTTATTGATGTCGGTTTTGTTTAAAAGATAATTTATCAAGACACACTACTAATCTAATATTTCGCGTTTTGTTTAAAAAAACAAAATGGCGGACACATCCAAACTTTAAAACTGACTGGAAATTTTTTGTTTCGCACTGTATGTGTTTGCGAATTATTTTACGAGAGTTCAGACATTTGTGAATGTAACGAGAGGTCAAACATATAAATTGGTCAAAAATTGTCTGATGTATGGCTCGAAAACAACAAAATAACATAACTATATAAAACTGTATTTAGACCAATCCTCACATTTGGATGTAAATCATGGGTGCTCACACAGCGACAAAAGAGTCAAATTCAGGCCGTAGAAATGAAGTATCTTAGAAGAGTCAGGGGTGTTACAAAAAGAGACAGAATGAGAAATACAAAAATAAGGGTAGATCTGGAAATAGAGCCAATGCTGGAATTCATTGGAAAACGACAACTTAGCTGGTGGGGCATCTCCAAAGAATGAATAATAAGAGGCCTGTCAAACAAGTGTGGGAATCCAAAGTAGAAAGAGCTAGGAAAAGAGGAAGACCGAAGACAACATGGGATGGAGTATTAGAAGATATATTGAAGAAACGCGGATGCGGAACACATACTTAGTTTACCGAATTTTTTACGGACAAACCATTGATCGGACGAAAAAAACGCAAAAGTCTTTTTTATTGCAAAATACTACCCCTACACGGTGGTATTTTTTATTCTTCTCTACTTTCCTCCCAGCGTGAAATATTAAAGAATTTTACAAAAAAAGTTTTCATTTTTCTTATAATTTGGGAAATCGATAGTCTGGTAAACTTTTTTTTTAATAATCTACATACTTCAAGGTACTTATGAAAAAAAATCAGCCGTATTGCTAATTACTTGTACTTTTGGTCTAAGATGACCCATACCGACTGGCCTACAACATGTATTTCTCAAAAAACAATAAGAAGAAACAACTACTTCTATGGCAATGACTTTGTAATACCGACAATTGTTTTATTAACAACATTCTCACCTAATTCTTTATCCTCCCATGTTTGTTTAGCTTCTAACAAAGCGTTGAAGACTTCTTTACTAGGTTCGATACCAGAAAACACATAATACCGTGCTCTGACTTTTCTAAAGAAATCCACGTAAGCGTAGTAGGCGTTACCGTGGTGGGGAACGTAAGTAAGGTCCACGTAAACGGGGTTGACTTTTTTGTTTTTGTTGTATTTAGATGGCGATTCCGATCTCTTTTTGTCGTCGTTTAGTTTATTTTTGGCCGTTACGTTAGCGGGAAGTTTTCTTTCTTTTTTCGGAGTACCTTTGTTGTCATTTGGTGCGGCTGGACTGGGTAGACCCAAAGGTTTTCCTGAAATTAAAATTTTATAATACAAATTTGAAAAAAAAAATTAATTTTCAATAATTACCCCATGAATGAATTGGATCTGTATCACTATCACCGGGTAAGTTTCCATAGAAACTAGTTGTCATCATATTCATCATTTCCGAACCACTTGGTTGAAAATGCTGATCTTCTCTTACTTCACTAGACTGTCGATAATTTGGTATCGAATACTTTGCCTTAGTTATTTCGTAAAGGTAAGTCGGAGCTGGCAACTCCAAAGGCTTCCCCCAAGACTCTATAGGATCCTTCTTATCCTCTTGTGTACTTGAAGATTCTCCACTCTTTTTGCTATTAGGAATTTCTGGCAAATCCTCAACAGTTTCGTCGTCGGGAAGAGCTCCGTAGAATGACATACTCATCGGGTCGTGACTACGTAGAAGTTCAAAATCGGCTTGCGATGAATCTCGGGAATGTGCAACTTGAGAGGTGATGCTGTACTGATCCTCTTCGTCATCACTTTCTTTATCCAGTGCTGTTAGTGAAGTTAGAGTGTCCAAGTTGGAGCTCTTCGTCGAAGCATCTGACATGTTGTTGAATCGAATGTCGTCAATCACATTTGGACTTGCTGGAGCTGTAGGGGGAGTTATACCTCCAGGGAATTGTTTTTCGTGTAATAAATTATCCTGTATTTCTTTTTGTTTTTCGATTTTATCACTTTCTTCTTTTGATGATGTTCCATCAACTGTATTTGAAGCATCTTGTTTATTATCACATACTTCAGCAGTCTTTTGTTCGGGTTCTTCTATTTCTGGAATAACCGATTTATCCTTCTCCATAGTTTCTTTCTCGCCTTTTTCGGTAACTTTAGATTCAGCTTCTGGTGATGATTTTTCTGTATCGGCTTTCTCTCCAATTTTTGTTTGTGAATCGCATCTTTTGAAAGATAAACCTTGTGACATTTTCTCTACAGTTTCGAAGGTTTGTTCTAGATTATCAGTGAGATGTTCTAGCGCTTCTTCGTTTTCTTTAATTAGTTGTTTTTCTTTGTCAGTTTTTTCCATGTCGGTATCGTCTTTTTTAACAGTATCACATTTATCGAAAGATAAATCGCGAGACATTTTTTCCACAGTTTCGAATGTTTCTTCCAAATTTTCAGAAAGGTGTTCCAACATTTTTTCTTGTTCTTGAATGTCTTCCTTGTCTGGTGAGTATTCATCTTCATCGGGCTTGGGACATTTATCAAATATTACTGATTCCGTCATGTTAACTATTGTTTGGAACGTTTCTTCGATGTCGTCAACTGCTTCTTCAAGGATCTGCTCTTTTTTCATAAGTTTTTCGTCCATGGTCTCCTTTTCTGATGGAGATTTCTCCTCTTCATCTTTTGTTGTTGATTTTTTCTCGTCTGGTGATTTTTCAGATTTGGAAAATAGACTTTTGCCGAAACTAGCAATAGAGTCAAGGGTATCGGAAATTCCTTTATCCACAGCTTTTGTAACGGATTGACTTTCATCTTTGACCGTTTCTATAGTTTCATCCAGTTTTTGTTCGCCTTTAGTAACAGCTTTTGATGTTGTGGCTGCAACTTCATCTTTAGCCATAGAAATTGCATCTTTAATCACTTGTTTATTCTCGGTGAAATCGTCCTTTAAATCTTTGACACCTCCCAATAAGCTTTCTTCAACAACTTTGATATCATCAAGTTTCTCTTGAGCATTTTGTTGAATTTCTTCTTGCAACTTTTCTTTTTTATCGATAGCATCACTTGCCATTTGTTCTAAATCTTTTTTAACTGCATCTTTTATTTCGGTTAGACCTTCTACTTTATTCTGGATAGTTTCATGAGTTGCGTCTTTTAATTCTTTCAAGTTTATTATTATTTCATCTTTAGTTTCAGCTGATCCGTCAATATTTTCTATATCTTTCAAGTCTTTTAACATTTTATCTTTTGTTTTAGTGAAATCGTCACATTTTTCCATCAAAATGTCTTTGACTAATTGCTTGGATTCTGATACTCCATCATGTACATCTTTTATGACAGCTTCAACATTTCCAATTATCTCATCCTTTTTTTCTATCAATTCGTCTTTCGTATCACAAAGAGTAGCCGAGCTTTCTTTTAACTGACTTTCTAACGCAGCTGCTACTTTCTCTTTTTCCGATAATATATCATCTTCTAGTGTCTTTGTTGTTTCGTCTTTAGTAGCACAAACATATTTTTCTATTTTTTCTAGTTTGTCTTCAATCACATTACTTTTATTTGAATGATCGACCTGTTTTATATCTTTTTCCACACATTGGGTATCATGGATAAAGTCTTTGGTATCTGTAACATCTTCCAATATTTGTTCTTCAATTTCTTTCAATCTGTCTTCCGCAATTTCTGTTTGTGATTTTGCAATTTCTTTTTTTTCCTCTAATCCGCCTGCTGCTTTTTCAAATGGACGTTGCACTGGAATTTCCGTGGCTGTTGAAAAAGTTTCTGTTACGATATCTTTTAACCCCTCTTTCTCATCTGTATGATGCAAAGATTTGTCAATAACTGTTTCAGCTTTGTCAACTTTATTATCTACATGTTTTCCAATATCATCATTTTTGCTATCTTCAGAAATTGCCTCTTCTGCCTTGGTTAAATAATTGTTGGCATTGAGTATTTCATCTTTTCCTTTAATATCAGTATTTTTTTCGTGTTTTACACTGTCTAATTTCTTAATCATCTCATCATCGACACTATCTTCAATGACTGCTTCTTGTTCATTTGTATGTGTCGAGTCTTTCTGTAAAGTATGTGATTCTTTGCTTATGACATCTAATACCTTATCACCATCTGTTTCCAAACTCAAATTAATAACATGATCAATAATTTCATCCTTTATCTCACGCAAGTGATCTTTGGTTTCTTCAATTGTATCGATATTTTCATCCATAGTGGATTTACAGCTATCTATTTTATCATCTAATGCTTCAGTCACTTCCTCTTTCTTTTCTATAATTTCATCTACAGCTTTGGTTTTAATTTCGGCTAGATCGTTTGTTAAATCAGTCTTACTTTGTTCTAAAACTTCCCTTATTTGAGAAATGTTATCTTCCTTGCATTGTATATATGTTTCTAATTTGTATTTTTTATCATCTAAATCATCTTTTTTTGTAGTTGAATCAGTAATTGTATCAAGTACGGTAGTTTTAATATCGTCTTTCATCTGTTTCAGTTCAGTTTGGACCTCTTGTGTACTTTCTAATAGTTTTTGTTTAGATTCTTGAATGGTATCTTCCACAGCACTAGCTAATTCTACTCCCTCACCTTTTATACTAACTGTAGTATCTTTTTCACTCAAAATATCAACCTTTGAATCTTTAACAAGCTCCCTAGCAGTATGTTCTATCATTTCATCTTCAGCGCTGCCTACATTTCTATCTTTATCCTGAAGGTCGTTGGGCGTATCAATCACACCAGCTGCTAAAACATCTTTTTCTCTTTTTGTTGGCTGATCTTTAGTTTCTCCTACGCTTGCCGCTTTTTCTTCATTTATAAATTTGGAGTTATCAATAGCTTCATCTTTTTTATGTTGTAAGTCAGTAATTGCACTACTTATTTCATCTCTCACTCCCTCTATCAACTTGTCCATTGATTCTTTAAAAATATCTTCAACAACTTTATCTTTCTCTTCTTGTGAGTCAATAATAGTTCCATTAATACTACTTGTTAAATAATCTCCTGCACTCTTTGTTAATTGTTCCTTAGATTCCTCAGCATTATAATCAATTTCTTCCTTTTTATCATCGACGTTTAGAGCAACTTTTTCCTTGGCTTTTTGTAAACTGTCAATTGTATCGCTCACAGTGGCTGTTATATAGTCTGCTATGTCTTTTACGTCTTGTGCTAGCTGTTGTTTGGATTCTTCAATATTCGTTGATATTTCTTTTTTTTTATCTTCAATACTATCAACAACTTTGTCTTTTGCAACATGTAAATCGTCGATTTTATCACTGTAAGTAGCTGCTAAGCCATCTCTTAGATATCTTACGGCCGCTGTTAGCTCTCCCTCAGATTCCTGAACGACGGTTCCTATTTCCTCCTTTTTATCTCTGAACCCATCTACAATTTTTTCTATTTCAACATGTAAATCGTCGATTTTATCACTGACAGTAGTTGCTAAGCCATATTGTA
>CAJUYG010000205.1:97560-137920 GCA_910591675.1 Galerucella calmariensis
CCTATCGGCAAACTCTCGCATTACTCAAAACAACTAGCGCCATCTATTGGCAAACCCTCGAACTATTTTCTGGATTTTTTTTTTGAAAAGGTTCACCATGGTTGGCGCTATTTACTGCACCCCGATACATTAATTGTAAATAACACAAAGGAGTTTTTCAAATTAGTTTTATTTATAAAAAATGTAAGAATTAAATGGACAAATGGGGATTTAATAAATTACTACAGTGACTCTAATTGGGGCGGCGCCAAGGATTGATACAACTTCGCTGCTGCTTACAACGTTTGTTTGTGTACAACGCTGTTTGGACGATCCGGTGAAACGCTTCGTCACTCTGACACTTGACATCCTAAAAAAAGGTGAATTAGAGTAAAGTTATGATGGAAGCTTTTTCGGTGGTGCACATCTAGTGCAGAATGTTGAAAATAGGCCTAAATAGGCATCGTGAATGTACCGCCAACAACATTTCACTTGGTTAACCCTGACAATGTTGTGGCAATTACTGATAACAGCCACGGAAATTCTTCTGCACCTATCATCTCCCTATATTTTACTATAAAAGACAGACTATATCGATAACATATCTCCAAATGCAGAAACCAAGCGCAAAGTACTCCTTTATACCATCCTAAATCCGAATTAAGATTACTGGGACCTCCGTAAGGAAGAATTACAACTAACTAACAGTTAACTGTGGTACACAGGTGGTTCAAAAATACTGATACGGATCTAGAACAGAAATATCATTCTGTCTTTGTAACAGTATCTCCAGTGATCTTCTCTCTTATGCAATCCTTTGCATCCACAGAACGGTTCCGGTCCTCTCTGGTCTGCCAGTTCATTACCTACTATCCCCTGATGACTCCTTACCGTGTAACGCTGAAGTTCAAACTACAAGAAGAGTTCTAGATTTCTAGCGTAATTTACGAAAATAGGTGCATTAGGTTAGGTTAGTCTTTTTTCTCTTATTTTTTGGGAATCAAACCACAATAATGTCGAAATAAAAAATAAAAAACATTATTGTGGTTTGATTCCCAAAAAATAAGAGAAAAAAGAATATGTAATACCGCAAGGAACATACAGAAGATAGGTTAGGTTAGATTTGTGGTGAGTGGGTCTATAAGGCACTCCACTGCGACTCGCAAGAGTCTGTTGTGGCTCACGGCAAGTCGGATCTTCCGACAGTCCAAGTTTTAGCATAGTGTTTGATTGGCAAAACCTATTGCGATGCCAATTGTAGATTCTGGTCCGATAGAAACGCGTGAGGCACCCTCCCTTGCAAGAGAGTCCTTCCATGCCAGAATGGCCAGGGATCCAGACCAGCAGCACTTTATTGAGTCTTTTTTGGCAGTCTAAAACCAATTTCGACGTTACACGGCGAGAGCTAAGTGCTTTCAAAGCCGCTTGGCTGTACGAGAAAATTTGTATTGTTCTATGTATGAGATTGGTGCATTAAGACCTCTCCTGTTGGGTTTTGAAAGCAAGTGTTACTTCAACAGGCCATTGTTCTGAATCATTGTAGACTAGATAGAAATATATACATACAACTTTCTCCAATGTTTACATTCAATACTAAAAAAGGTAGAACGTGTCGCGGGACACACGGTAGGTACTTTAGTTCCTTTTGGTGAAATTGTTTTTATGCTATTTATTACTTTTCGACGTTGGAACGGTAAGTAAATCACTTACCGACGTGTTAAATTTAGAAACCAGTAAACACAACCTACCGTCCTGACAACCGATGCTGTAGATAAACAAAAAAGATCAATCGCTCAAAAAAAATTATGGAAATAATAGTAAAAATTTATCCGAACAAATTCAAGTAGATCACCAGCACTGCGACTACCAGCTTTGCATGGAATTTTAATATAGCATCGGTGGTTCAGTGGTAGAATGCTCGCCTTCCACGCGGGCGACCCGGGTTCGATTCCCGGCGGAAGCATATGAATCGCTGCTTCGTAAACGAGAGAGAGTCTCAGGAGAGAGCACACGCACGTAAGCAAGGCACATAACGAAGTATCGTAACATAACGTAACGTAACGTAACGGTCAGATCTTTTGCGTCGCGACTCCCGGTCGCTCAAACATAACCTGACATAAAGAAGTTCCAAAAGTTCCAATAAATCACTCGAAAATGAACTTCTAGATACAGCTAGTGAATTTTAACTCATTTATGACAAATACAAAATTGAGTGTATTGCTGAAAACTACAGACTTCGTAGCTGTTCACATCTTAAGACTTCAGCCTTATCACTGTGAACTGTAACCGAATGAAATAGTGTGGTGTAAAGTGGAGCGGTACTTGGTCTCTGCCCATCTACAAAGTTACTGTGAAAAGAAGTGAGTTGATTAATCTCATTGCTCCATTAAATGCCGAAAACCAGCGTTAGGGAGATTATACTTTATATAATATAAATATCCAATTTGGCTTTTCTTGTCAGAGTTTCATTTCCTATGAAATAATTCAGCTTGCGAGTCGGTGGTTTAAGCATATCGTTTAAGAAATTGAGCATAATTAAACGCGGATAGCAAGCAGAATCTCATTAATCAAATTAGGACAATTAGGTTGAAAATTTCTGTTGCAGAAATTCCTATTCAATAGAGTTGCATATAAATTGATACTTAACTCACTTTGACGCTGATTAATTTGTATGGTTTCAATGACATGAAGACTGTTTCTACGAGTACATGGTTCACGTATTTTTATTTTAAATATTCGTGGTATTGAAATTTGAATCTTCTCAAGTAAATAATTTATAAAAAAACTCCCTATTCGCCGTTTTGGTTGAGGCTGGATAACAAAGCAATAAAAGTCTATTCATTCCATCAAAAAGTAATTTAGATGATAATTTCCTTTTCCTTACCCTTCTTCGTTGCCTTTGTTTTGTAATGTTCATTGAAAAGGTATGGGAAAATTGAAAACCAGGCATTTAAAAAAATATTGATGAGCTTTTTAAACGCTCTAACCCTCAAGCTACAATTAGAAAATAGTTTGATTGAATATTATACACCAAGGTGGTGAAGACTGTTATTATTGACCGAGCAGCAAGATATGGGTATATAAGAATAAGGTGCGAGGTTTATAAATGTTTTCAACACCATGTATTATATGTTGTAAAATTACTTAACATAATCCAGCAATTTGGTTTCTATATAGTTTTTTTAAGTTAGTTGTCAACTTGTCAAGAGAGTTGTCCATGTTACTTTCAGATTTAAGTTATTTGTAGTCTTACTATAAGTTCATTTAAAAACCAGGAGGAAAAATTGGAAAAGCCTTACTCACACCACTAAAAGTTACCAGATTAGTTACTAAAGGGTGTGTTCCGAAAACGTAGTCAACAATCGTGTTCCAAGTATATTAAATATCCCTTGAAATCAAAGACATTAGTGATAAGTCGTCTATTCTCAAACAGTGACATTTTTTGTCGCATGCGAGATTTTACTTCTTTATATACATCCTTGATTGACAAAAGTATAATCTCGCATGCGACAAAAAATGTCACTGTTTGAGAATAGACCCCCTGATCTGCAGTATATTTTTTAGATGTACCTACGCAAAAAAAGTTATACTTTTTCCTGTTTCGTTTCTTATTCAAACATCAGAAGATTCAGATTCACATCGACAACAAACAAATTATGGTCATTGTTGATGGTGGAGAATTTCAGATAGTCAAGTTACTTTAATTATATTTATTATTAAGTGTAATAAACCATTTTTGAAATACTTCTGAGATACATTCTTCCTTCATTTTTCACCTTCAAAAACCAATCATGTATTTTCTACCACACCCATTCTTTTCTATATTGTTTTATATCTTCCATGGCATGTTCTTCCGATAAACTTTGACGATTTCTTCCCAAATATGTATATAAGAAATAAATAGTACCTACATTTGACTCGTCAAAAGGTGACACAGATAAATTTAATTTGTTTCAAGAAAGTCTGAACGTTTCTTTGAAGCTTGCAAAATTTTAAATTTAAATATAACACAGATAACATTTTTTTCTTCGAACGACCTTTTTATCCACTCATCACAATTTTTCAAAAGTCCTGGTATTCCACCAATATTTTCTGCACTATAGGTATAATGTTCCTCTACTTCAGTATTCCTTTAATACTCGCTAAACCGACTTTACCACTTAAAAAAAATGTAAAGTAATAATGTACCCACTGCTTAAGAAATTTTGAAGATAACATGAATGTTTTTGGTTTTTCATCCAATATTTATTTATTTATTTATCTGTCAGAACTATCAAAAATGAAAACTATCAGCTGATGGCAATATTAAAAAGTGTTGTGTGAAACTGGGCTGAATCTGACCAATCAGAGGTGTACAGAATTGCCAACTTAAATTCAAATCACTCCTCCTGGTTTTTAAATGAGGTATAAATATAATAAATTCATTGAAGAGTCTGCTCAAAAGTCTTTCATTCATTATAGAAGAAACAGATATTCAGATATTACAACATTATATACATTTTTTTCCACTACTAGCCAAATTTAAGACAAAAATTAAAAATAATTCACAAGCGCACCAAGAGAAGCGTTTACTCCGTCATCTGACTGACAAGTACACTGTCAGTTTTCGATATATCATGAACGTACTCGTTATGTCATCAGTCATTTTTGGTTGAGCGCGAATTGCAAACTAATGGCTTTTTTATTCAAATAATTTTATCTTGATGGGTAATTTCAAGCAGCAAATATGTTAATAAGAATATCCTGGCCCGGGTATACAAAATTACGTTGCACAAGTTGCACAAAATATTTGAATTTGTCCATTATTGACCTAGAAACAATTATTAACCACTAATAGAAAAATTCAACTTCTCAGTTGGATGGAAGAAGCAATAATTGTTGTTAACTTCACAGCTAGAAGTGGAAAAAAAATATAAAATATGTGGTAAATAGAAATTTTTACAAATCTCTTATAAAATTTGTATCGTGCGCTTATGATAAAGTCATGACAATGCCGCATTGTGGTGACGTGAGCTCACGAGTTTTGCCCCTACCAAAAATCGTTTTCTCATCTAAAACAGGTGTAATTTGAAGAACCCTAAAAAGTTCCTGACGGATTTCAATATAACATGGAAATAAGCAGAATTTCCATTTCCATTTACTTCTAAAGCTCCATTAAATTCATTTCGAATTTGACGTATGGGCAATAAAATTTAAATCTCGTACGAAGCAATCAAAATGTCTCCTCCCAAAAAATCATTTAAGCGACAAATTCCTCATAGCATGCTCCGTCTTTTTTTTCTTCTTTGTCGTCTCTATCGACCGTGGAAGTATTCAACTATCGGCTTTTCCTCAACCTCACGCCATCTCAATATCGCTTTTGATGCTTTTATTGTGATGAAGCTTTCAAATGATGTTTCGAAAACGCCCCTACGGCAACACTGTAGCCGGAAATTGAGATTGCTTGACTTTCCTCTAGAAGCGCTGATATAAGATAAAATATCAATCAATATGACTGTATAATTGCTGCTATATAATGTGTCCGTAAAGTAAGTAATAAATTCGATATCTCCCAAGCAAAAATTTGAAAAACATCGTATAAAATACTGAAATCAAATAACTAAAATTAAGCTACTGAAAGCTGACATATAATAAAAGCTTATAAGTTTTTTTCTGTTTAATTACAAGTTTTCAATAAAGCGAAAGTCCAATTTTCAAATAATTTTTCATGTAGCTCTTTTCGACGAGATTCGGGCAATTCCAGCCGGGATTTCTCTGAAATTACGTTTCTGGGAATATTATTCTCTCTGGGAAATGTTTACACTTCCTCTCAGAGTTAGAAAATGGAAATGATTTTCGTAGGAGGTCATATAAATATTTGTCAACTCAAGTTTTGAAAATTCTCTACGATTTTTTGTTGTCTATGCATTCGAATTCTTGGTGATGATTGGAAACAACAATTTGTATTCAAATAATGACAACTTAAGCGGGTATGTACGTATGTTTGTGGGGGGACATTCACTGAGAACTAAAAGATCTATTGTGCCCCCTTATCTCTACTTAGTTTCTGAGGAGAGTCTCAGAAACTAGTAGTTCCCTTAGTCCCAATTCCCGGAAGAATTTTAGGTTGTCTACAGGCTTCAACTTAGGTAAATATTCCTCTTCTATCCAGTAATTTCCCAGCTGCTGTGCTATAGGATTCGGAAATTATGTGGATAGAGGTTTCTTCTTCCATGCCACAAAATCTGCATTCTTCTTCCTCTACTATTTTGAACTTTTTCAGGTGCCCATTCAGGCGACAATGTCCCGTTAGGATCCCTGTAAAAACTCTTAGCGCAGTTTTACTTTGACTTATGCATTCATTTGATCCCAACAGGTTGTAGTCACCCAGAAGAGTCTTTGATTGTTTAAGCCCTACTAGATCTTACCAATGTTCTCTTCTTCTCGGCTTCACCTATTTCTTCAAATATTACATTGGGGTTGATTCCGCAAAAGGGTTCAGGCCCCCAGAAAGGTATTTCAGTCCCCCTCTTTGCTAGTTTATCTGCTATTTCATTTCCGTCTATTCCAGTGTGTCCTGGAATCCATATTGTTCTCGCCTAGTTCATTGAGTTTGTCTAGACATTCCCACACCATTTTGGAACTGATTACACAAGAGCACAGTGCCTTAATGGCTGCTTGACTATCCGACATTATGTCTTCTGTATCCTTTATCAATATTGAACTGGGCGCACTTTCTTATGGCGTGGATTTCCGCTTGAAAGATACTTGGGGTTTTTCCCAAGCTTTCAAAGAGTTTGGTTCCTGGCCCGAACACTTCTATCCCAGTTCCTTCTATTGCTTTTGAGCCTAACTTAAGAGGGTATAATCAATATCCCTGTTAGTATCCTGTTTTGACCTCCCAGTACATAAGATCTGAAAGTTAATTAGCTTTCCTGACTTGAGTTTCATTTCGGTTAATTGACACATCAGAGACAGTTTGTGTTTTCTTAACATTACTGTTTAAGCTTGTTCCAGTGAGAAGAATTCTTAATTCACTTACAAATTCTCAGATGAGAAAATGCATTCTCAGTCGTTCATTTCATTAAGACTCTGAAACAATTTTCTTGCAACTTTTATTTTTACAGCCAAAATGAATTTTCTGTTGTATCCAGATAGAGCACGTTATTTGTTGAATAAATAAAATGAAATAAGTAAAAAATTACGTTGACTATGATAGTATTTTATATAAATGAAAATACATCAATAGAGGAGTTCAGTCTAAGGGCAGTGTGGCCAACATAAAGTGTTTTTTTCTGACAAGAATGACAGTTAAGATCTACCCTTCAAAACATAATATTTTTGCATGTTTTTCATCATTGCGAACATTTATATTGCTTAATTAAAATAATGAATACACCCCCGAAGCGTAAATGTTGAAATATAAAACGAATACTCAACATATCGGTGGCCAATAATTTTAGGAACTCATGGCATGTCACCATTTCATTTCTGTTATCTGTCACTAGTTATGTGAAATGTCAGTGGAAAAGTAATTAGAAGAATAAAGATATAACTAGAAATGCTACTAGAATCTAATCGAAAATGGACATACACAATTAAACGAATATAAACAAAAATAAAAAAAAGGTAGAACATGTCGCGGGACACACGGTAGGAACTTTAGTTCCTTTTAAGCAAAAGTTATGTAATACATCTGACGTTATAGATAAACAATTTGCGTATTCTTTGGTGGTTGAGTAGTGAGCACACCAGACTCTCACGCGGTAGACCCGGGTTCGATTCCCCGCGAGGAATTTTTTTTATTGTTAATTTTATTTTTAAATAATCATTCTGCTTGATATTAATAACGACAACAGGTAGACGTTTGAAATATTTAGCAGAATATTCATTATTATAGATAATGGTACGGTACCCTTCATGAGGGAGTCCGACTGGCAACATCTACTTATAACAGCATCGTATATTTAAAAAAGGAAACCGTAGCATTATACAAATTGGACATTCAAGAACTGTAGGTACGTTTACCACAAAATTAGTGGAAGCATAAAATTGAATAGTTAAATTTTTAATTTGAAGTTATATTACAGTTTAAAGAAATTTTTATTTTTTAGATTTTTTCCTAAGTGGGTCGTAGAAAAAATATGCTGCTCGACTCGTGTGGATTGTCCATATCGCACTTGGACGATTGAGCACTCCGCCTACGGCGTCGTGCTCCATCTTCGTCCTCGTGCGATATGACCATCATATCCACACTAGTTGCACAAACTACAATTTCTTTCAAAATATGCCCTTTTACATTTGAAAACTACCTACCAAATGTCAAATCAATTTATCCATCCATTTTAAAGTTATCGAATTAAAACATTCAAGTTTTCAAAATTTCAACACTCTGTATTTCGAAAAGTAAATGTGCTAGACCCCTTAATGGCGCAAAAAAAATTATGGAAATAATAGTAAAAATTTATCCGAACAAATTCAAGTAGATCACTAGCACTGCGAATACCAGTTTACCAGAATTTCAATATAGCATCGGTGGTTCAGTGGTTAGAATGCTCGCATTGCACGCGGGCGGCTCGGGTTCGAATCCCGGGAGGAGCATATTTATTATTATGAATCGCTGCTTCGTAAACGAGAGAGAGACTAAGGAGGCACAAGCACCCAAGCAAGGCACATAACGAAACGACGTAACATAACGTAGCGTAACGTAACGCGTAACGGTCAGATCTTATGCGTCGCGACCCCTGGTCGCTCAAACATAACCTGGCGTAAAGAACTAAAGTTCCAATAACTGACATTTGACATAACCAGTGACACAATAACGGAAGTGGAATGGTGACTTGCCAAGAGTTCCTAGAATTATTGGCCACCGATATGTTGAGTATTCAGCTAAAAAGACATTTTAAATTTCAAGATATACGCTTCGGGGGTGTATTCATAATTTTAATTAAGCAATATAGATGTTCGCAATGATGAAAAACATGCAAAAATCTGTCTTGAAGGGTAGACCTTAACTGTCATTCTTGTCAGAAAAAAACACTTTTGGCCACACTGATCTTAGACTGAACTCCTCTATTGTGAAAGTTCCTTTTTAACTTTAAATTATGTCAACATGAACCCAGGAAGCAGCAGAAACTATAGACTTCAAATTCA
Source organism: Galerucella calmariensis (assembly GCA_910591675.1). Classification (NCBI taxonomy): domain Eukaryota; kingdom Metazoa; phylum Arthropoda; class Insecta; order Coleoptera; family Chrysomelidae; genus Galerucella; species Galerucella calmariensis. Next base: position 106,672 of record CAJUYG010000205.1, read on the forward strand.
CCTTTTTTTCTACACACCCAGTAGAATATGTCACACATTTGAGACAAGTTAAAATCACCGACAGATTTCAAATTAAAACTTGAAAAAATAAAAACCAACTAACCGAGAAAAATGTTCCGTAGAAGAGTATTAATTGACCCTGTCGTTACCACCAATAGCCAGGAACTTTAAAGAATTTGTTGGTTGATAAAAGAGAATGTAGTTTTTTACGGTGAAAACTTCAAGAACCTATTAATAGTTGAAAGCTTCAAGTATTAATTAAAAAAAAAAAATTGAAAAAAGTACAGAAACTTTTTATAAAATTCGATATTTAGATACTCGACCTTTTTCGACAAATAAAAATGAGATGATTTGTTACTGTAGGCACTAAGAACTTCCTTAAATAAACCTTCCAAAATAATCCTCTCATTTCCAATTTCAACCGCGACATAAATAGCAAACTTTACCCTCGAAAGTAGAATACATTTTTTCTTGCGAAAACTTTTTGTAAATGTTTTTGAAAAGTATAAAATATTTCCAAGAAACTTCTTGGTCGCCTTGAAAATATTTGTTGAAACTGAAGTAACTACCAGGATTTGAGAGCCTCTGAATTTTCATGTGCATTGTAATAAAAATGGCGAAACAACTGTCATGAATATTCATACCTAAACAGTATAATATTTGCGTGAATATTTATGAGCATTTACATTGTCGTTTGTCGCGCCGCTACTGATATATAACATAAAGGCGAGTTCTCACTAGTCGATTTTAGTTGAACGATTATTATTGATCAACTAAAATCGAAAGAAAATCCCTGTGTGAACCTTCATTTCAATTTTTGTTGAACGATTGATTCCATTTCTACTTTTATCGTTCAAGTCACTGTACGATTTTGATGCGCGATTCATCTTGCTCAGTGTTCAGTTTAGCAAACAAGGAGTCAAATGTTCAGTGTTTATGTTTATGATTATATTTAGTGGTTTTTTCATATATGTATAATACCACGAGAGTGAAAAGTTTGTCGGCAAAATTTTTCGATTGTCATGAAAGTTTGTTGCTTGGCAATTTTGCGAATGACATTTTTAACAAAAGTTATTAACAAATTATTTTGTACTTTAGTTTTTGTTAAAAACATATGTTTAAAACATCCCTCCGCCATCTTGTATCAACGCTCATGCACAGCCAGCAGTTGTAGATGAGACAGTGGTACGAGAGGATGACGTGGTACTCCCTGCAACTGCGTGCGTTGTTTTAGCTACCGCTACTCAAAGGAGACGTAGGAGATACTGGGTGAAACCGTCACTCAGAGCAAGGACTTCGTACAGTGGGAGTGATATGTTAAATGATCTGCAAGAAGACGATCGTGACCCTCTTTCAGGCGAGCTAGGGTGCGATGGAGGCATCAAGAATTTCCTCCGCGTGACCAGCTGTGATGTTGAGTGGTTGATCGGAATGGTGGGGCACAGATTTGGGAAACAGGACACTAACTTCAGAAAAGCCATTCCAGTGAAAGAAAGATTAGCGGTCACCTTGTGGTTTTTAGCTACAGAGGACTCGTTTACAAGTTTGGGATATTTATTAAAAATATCAAAATCAACAATTTCATTGAAGGTTCGCGGGGAAGAGAGGGTCCTTTTATTAACAAAGGTTAACGCGCTAAAAGAGACCATTAACTTTTGTTATTAAGGGGCATCTACCAAATTCGACCTTGCACAATTATGCTTTGTATATTTTTTTGTTTCCCTACGTCCTCACGTTTAAGTTCACATAACGAAAATTTTATTAGAAATATGAAAGCTCCGCAACATGTAGGTAGCCAAGCGGTCCAAGCGGATTTTGGTTCACGTACTACTCTACAAGCTTCGTCAGTACTGAACTGGGAGACCGCCGAGACCGGCGAGCGTTGTATCAACAATGGAACGGCACGCGACTACCGAAGCAGAGAGACAATGTCAGTCATAGAAGGATAGAAAAGCGAGAGATGGATTTTTATCCGATATTTTAGTGGTAGCAACCGAATTTCAATAAGGAATTGTACGGTCATAAGTAATTTGAGGATTCTGAGATTTTTATATAGTATTCATAAAGCTTCAAATTAGACTTCTTATCAATTGGTTTTTCCATTTAATCCATATTTAATTCTTCACAAGGGCACTTTGCTTAATATGTGTAATTACCTCATGATTCGTATTTTTTTCAACAAAATTTGGTTAGCATTTCAAAGTTTTTATTTAATGAGATCTTTAAGTTCAACATTGATCTACATGATATATTTTTTTCTTAATTATCAATACATCCATTACCTCAAAATTCTTTGCCAAAAATACTTCGATATTTTGTCAAATCGCTGCCGATAGATTCCCCTTAACATTTGTTAAAAACATAACACATTTCCTTTGATCTTTACCGACTCTCGATGGATAACATAAATCTTGTGAATAACAAGATCAAATTTGAATCAATCGATTTCTAAAGGGGAATTTCGTCACCCAGATTAATTATTCTGAGCAAGCTCTCTTGTTAAATAAATGTAGAGCTCTAGTTTAAAGTTAAGTTATGTAACTTAAACACGACTGTATACTCAATTCCAAGATATTTTGTTTCAACTTAACACCAGCATGATTAATTCAAGACCAAAACCTACAGCACAGTGTCGTACACGATTATTTTCCAACTAAAATATTTGGCTGGTTAGTTGAATCTAGTTTTATCATTTCAATTTTACTGTCTACGGATCTGTTACTGTTAACTGTACAATGAGAAGGCATATTAAATCCTTAAGACCAAATAGCGAGTCAACGAAATATTTTGAAATGTACTTTAACGAGTTTCAAATACTGAACAGCCCTTCGAAAACATTCCTGACGAAAACGACAGGAAAAAAAACAAGGAAACCTAATCTCGATTCTTCTAGGAGGAAGAAAAACACGTTATTCAATATTCTGGGAAAGCACAAACAAGATATTAATTCCTGGATACCTATTGATTTTTTTTTCAGATGGATTTTGCCAATGTGCTCAGTAACTGTGACATATTTAAACATACAGAGAATATTGAAATGATGATGTATTGATTTTCTATAACAAATTTTGTGAAGTAAATAAGAATTGGCAAAAATATAGGTATAGTCTGTTCATACATATAATCAAGTGACTAACTAGATCATATCAAATACATCATTAAAGTTACTGGGATAAAGGAACAGGGCTCGGGCCAGGAACCAAACACTGAAAGCTTAGGAAAAACCCCAAGTATGGAAATCCACGCCCAGTTCAATATTGATAAAGGATACAGAAGACAAAGTATTATGATAATGTCGGATAGTCAAGCAGCCATTAAAGCACTGAGCTCTTGTTTAATCAGTTTCAAAATGGTGTGGGGATGCCTAGACAAACTCAATGAACTAGGCAAGAACAACATAACCTTACTATGGATTCCATGACACACTGGAATAGAAGGAAATGAAATAGCAGATGAACTAGCAAAGAGGGGTACTGATATATCTTTCTGGGGGCCTGAACCTTTTGCGGAATCAACCCCAATGTAATATTGGAAGAAATAGGTAAAGCCGAGAAAAAGAGAAGATCTGACCATTGGAGAGATCTAGTAGGGCTTATACAATCAAAGACTCTTCTGGGTGAGTACAACCTGTACAACCCGCATAAGTCGAAATAAAACTGCGCTAAGAGTTTCAACAGGGATCCTAACGGAACATTGTCGCCTCTATGGGTATCTGGAAAAGCTGAAAATAGTGGAGGAAGAAGAATGTAGATTTTGTGGCATGAAAGAAGGATCCTCCATCCACATACTTTCCAACTGCACAGCACTTCAGAATCCTAGAGCACAGCACTGAATAGAAGAGGAACATTTACCTATGTTGAAGCCTGCGGATATCCTTAAATTCCTCCGAGAAATAGGAATAAAGGAACTACTAGTTTCTGAGACTTTCCTCAGAAACTAAGTAGAAATAGGGGGGCACAATAGATCTTTTGGGTCTCAGTCAATGTCACCCCAAAATACATACATACATAGGATTTTGGACTAACTGGGAAAACAAGGCGCAGCAGTGGTGTTAAAAATCACAAACAGCATTACTGACGCTGTAACACATGAAAAAGATTGTTAAAAAACTGTAAAGAATCAGTTAATAGGACGGCAAGAGACAACACAGCAGTGTCTCTAATTTGGGTGAATGAAGGATTGCAGGTAATGAATTCCATAGAGATGGGAGTTTAGGATTGCGTCATAGTAGACCTTGTAACCTGTAAAGATCGCAATGGCATAAATCATTTGATCACCTCATCAAATCTAATTTAAGCTTGGTTCAAGTTATCAAAGTCAACATTGTTTTTTGGTCTTTATTGTATTCTCATTAATTTTGGCTTGCAAATTCAAATTTTCCACCCGTTTTGTGTAAGGTTTTTGTGCATCTAAATTGAAAAAAAAAACACCGCCTGTTCGTTCTTTATTCCTTCCACCTCGATCGTGAATAATGACCTAAATTTTCTTGTATTCCAAGCGGTTGGATGGGAAAAAACTTTAACCTTTGTAAGATTAATTACGTACCACTTTATGACTTTATCTTGATTGAAACTGGATCGTATGCATCAATCTAATATTTCGATTTAGTGTCGAACAGCAAAAGTGAGACTATTTGTTAATAAAAACGATGTATCGCAAGGATTTATTATCAAAATTCCAATTTCAGATAAAATGATTGTCTCGTTTATCATTTCAGCTTGAGTTATCGACTGACATTGCATAACGTGCATAAATATTAAGGAAGATTTTAAGTAAAAAGTTTGAGAACGATTTTTGAATCTCATTTTAGTCGGAGAGCTGGTAACGCACGTATTTCTACCTCATACTTGGGTCTGGGTAGAAGTTTAGTGGCCATATAGTCTGTTTTCATATCTAAAATGGGGCGCTCTCACTCCATCTACCACCATGCACAGCCTATCTCTTTCTATTATAAATAATATTTATTTTACATGACTAGCTCTTGGACTATTATTTCAATTAAATGGAAAACGTTTGTAAACATTATACCGAGTGCTGCGGATCTTAGGTACATCAAAGCAGAAAGGAATTTTTGCAAAATTCTCCAAAACGTCTTCACTCACTTTAGATATCGCGATATTCTTGAGGCACACCCAGCAGATTCCGATGAGACTTTATCTACTATGATCTGGGGATTATCTCATTTCCATTTTACTTTATTTTAATCCTTTATATCGTAAAAATTATAATCATGTCTGTAGTTCATCAATGTGAAAAATATTGTGGGCGACTCGCAATTCTTTGTATAAATTTTATATACTTGCACGGATGTACGTAAATATGTTTCTAGCTAATAAACGTATGCATACAATGTGGAGAAAAGCCTTCTATCTCTAAAACAAAATCATTTCAGTTGCCCTGGAGATAAAAGAAGATTGCATTTTGGTGGAATGCTTCCAGAGAAATGGAATTTGCTAAGATATGTAATACGTAATTCAGCTTGAGCAGACACATTTCTATTTCGGGAAATTCGATTGACGAAGATATGAGAGTGGGGTTTTTAAAAAAATGTTGAATTTAAATAAGAGATCATATTTGATAAATAAAATGTATACGTTGGTTTGCGCGAAAATATTTCATTCAAACTTTGAAGGTTTTGGTACTCAAAAATGGCTTCTACAAAAAATGAATCATCAAAAAACAAAGAAATGAGTGCATTGAAAATTGGAAAATGTTTCAATCTTGACTGTTGAAAATTTTAAATTTTGGTGAATGCGCAGGTATAAATGGAAAGTTGGTTAGTCGAGTAGACCGGTTCGGGATAGTTCCGAGAAAAACGGATCATACCATTTGATAGCAGAAAATTAGCAACAAAATATGCGGTAGAGCTCGTTTGAGCAACTAATTCTAGGCTCAAAATATAACAAAATGGATACCGCAGCTGTCTTGGAATCGACTAGAGCAACAAAATCAATTATTAAGCAACAAAGTAGCAACAAATTATGAGCCGAGTTGGAAACGTACCCTTTAAAAAGGCAGCCGCAGCTTTAATATGTGTTTGTGGGGGAGAATGGCCTCAGACATAGTCTATTAGCCACAGAAAATTAAAAGTTAGTAAGAAATTGGAATATTAATTTGACTGCCACAGACTAATGCTATAAAATTACAGGAAATGAAGCTCAAAAAAAGGTAAAACCTCGCAATTTTTTCGTCCAGCATGGATTGACTTGAAATTTTAACAGGAGGTTCAAAATCTATATCGAACCGAAGAGCACTAAACGATTTTTAGGGGTGAAAACTACCCTTATTTGTCAAAAATCATAAAATAACATTTTAAACCTGAAAATGGGTAAGATTTGGTTTGGATAAGTTGAATAATGATTGTATTGAGCTTTGGAATACAATTTCAACCCTAAAAAAGCAGCCCCTGTTACAGCTTAATGTAAAAAAAATCACGAATCCTTAAAAAATGATTTCGCCTCTGATTGATTTGCATAAACATTTGGGATTAGGCTCAACTCACCCTCTGCTTTATATATCATGTCATGCCGACGAACCCTGATTGTTTCTTAGGGGTGAAAACTACCCCTAAATGTAAAAAATTAAAAAATAGCATTATAAATCTCAAGATAGGTGAAAATTGGTTTGAATTAGTAAAATGATGAATTTGTTACATTTCAAAATACAATTTTATACTTTTTCACCCCTTAAAAATCAACTGTTATTAGTGTTATATGTAGAAAAAAATTTTTTGCCAAGAGAAAAATAATTAATGCTAATAGGGATTTGCTCAATAATTCTGTTGTAAAAAAATGTGTCACGTGCATTAAGTAACTTTTCAACCTTTAAAAACCACCCTTCACAACATTGCAATTTTTCAACTTTTGTAATAGATATTTCGTATATATAACGCCCCACTGCCGAATAAACCGGTTTTGTACATTATTATGCTTCCAAGTACACTATACTATACTATTAGAATTTTTCGAAAAAAAATCGATTGGTTTTTTTAACGTATTTCCTTCATTTTTGATGATAAAAAGTTTATTCAAAAACAATTTTGTAGGGTTTTTCAAGAACTACAAGGATCTGTAAGTTAAATCTCTTTAGACCCTTTCGTTTTTAAATGGGGTGAGTTTAAAGGGCTAAAAAAAGGTGGTGCTCGTGCGTAAATAGACGTTTTAAACGGCTATATCTCGTCAAATATTAACTGTACAAAAAATCTACTTACAGGAAAATTTTTGTCATACGAAAAGCTAAAACTTCGTTGCTCAACTTTGCTTGTACCTCCAATATTTTCGGAGTTATTTTGAAAGAAAGGGTAAAAAATACAAAATTATGAAAAATAACTTTTTACTTTAAGCCATAATTTTTCGAAAACTATGAATTTTAAATTGGTCAAACTTCTTGGACATATCAACCATACATGTACAAACAGAATTGCACAAGGGTAAAGATCAATTTTAATTAGGGGGGTAGTTAGGGGGTTGTTTTCACCGATTTTTTTGTATAAAAAATTCAGTACTGACATTATTTTTGTCATAATTCCCTCAATTTTGATGCTACAGTCCTTTTTTTTTAAAGAAAGGTCTAATTATGCTCTGAAAAAGATTCTATGAGTTTTCTACGAAAAATGCATCATTTTTCCTTTGAATCTATCACATTTTGCATTTGGGAAAAAAAGCTAATCATTGATGGGCCATATCTTGGTTCCTATTGGTTTAAGAAAAATTATAAAAAAGAGTTTTGCTTGTTTTTTTAAAAGCTACAATTTTGCTCTCCACAGTTTTTTTGATAAAATGCATAATTTTCTCCAGTTATCCGCGAAAAACATATCAGAAACGTCGATTTTTTCCTCTAAAAAGCGTTACTTTCAATCGCAAATAACTGAATATTGATTTTACAAAAAAAATGTATGGAACATTTTTTTCAGTCGATTCCTGTGGTTAAAATGTAATAAAAATTGTTCACCCCCGAGATGGGGTGGCAACCACCCCCAAGGCTTTAGCGCCCTTCGGTTCGATATAGATTTTGATCCTTGGGCTATCACCTACCTTCTGTTAAAATTTCAAGTCACTCCATGCTGAACGAAAAAATTGCCTGGTGAAATGCTTCATTCCCTGTACTAATAGATAATTTAGATTTATTTATGAATTCCACTATAACATCAAGTACATACTTATTAATGTTTGCCAAAAGAGTCGTTATATTTGTGGGAAGAGAAAAATTGAAATCGATCAGAGAATTGTAAAGTTCGATAGTTGCTATTTTTTTTCAGTGCATTCAAAGAAAATATTATTCAAGTCTCCTACATTGTTACAGGAGCAAGCTGGAGAATTAACAATACCTATTTTAAAAAGATGAGCCGAGAAACGACCATGATTCATTCTTGAACGTGATATGAACGTGGTATATTGTTTTCTATAATTAAAATTAGAAATATGAGGAATCTGAGTTGTAAAGTAGGATGCAAAAGGAAATATTGACTATCAGATATTTTAGCGAAGTCGGCGTAAGAATGCTCCCAATTGGTTCTGATATGTTTCTTATAATCATTTACAAGGTCTGAGAAAACAAAAAGTTTGGTATAAGTAGTCATTTTAGAGGCTCTCATGGCTTTCAAGTCAACGTACTCATTTCATTCTAAGCCACAGTGCCCTTTTACCCAAAAAAATACAATACTTTTTTTCGAGATTTTTAATTTGCTTAATAGTTTTTTCATTCCTAAAATTGTATTTTGTCTGTAGCACTTGAGTGAAGAACCTTCTATAGCCTGTAATACTGACTTGGAGTCACACATAATAACAGCTCTTTGGATCGGATTTGAAGTACACCAAGTTAATGCTTTTAAAATAAGTCTTAACATTTTTTGTTAACCTAAATCTCGTTAGTAGTTTGTTAGCGTTTTCTCCTTTGTATACTATTTCTGATTAAAGTGGCTTTTAAAGCACGTTTAGTTTCTTGGTGAATATGTTAATGAGTAATTTTCTTTGAATTTCCAGAGTAAATAAAATTACCAAGTTGCAGAGTTTTCATATCCACAATGTTTTTGCTCTATTTTGCTATTTCCTTCGCCTCGCCTTCCAAAAGGCAACTGAGCTGGGGCATTTAGAACTTCTATTATTTATAGTTGAGTGTCGTTATTGTTTTTCTTTTCTAAAGCTCACATGACAGTTTTTACGATGCAGCGGAAATTATTCCTAGTGTACAAAAAAATAATTACGTTTCAATATGGAACGTGGATCGTAAAACTTTCAATAAATTCCGTAATAAAACTTTTTACATTTTTATAGCGGATAACCTCACTTTGACGAGTATTTTCACTCTTATCACTCAATCTCACATAAATAACTATTAACAAGGCTGTACATGACGAAAGGGTCTATTCTGTAACTAATCCTAAATTAAGAGGCATCTTGAGAATAAGTTTTAAACGAGCTCCCAAAAATTTTGAGCGCAAACGCGACCTAGGCTAGGTTAGGTTTTTGGTGAGTGGGTCTATAAGGCTATTTGGATCAGATACCTGATTCGAGCCGCGGCGAGGCAGGCACAAATTATATGATCTGCTGTTTCGTCATCTTCCAGACAAAGACAGCAAGTCGGATCTTCCGACAGTCCAAATTTTAGCATATGATGATTCAGATGACAGTGGCCTGTTAAAAGGCCTGTTAGACAACGTAGGTCATGTCCGCTATAGTCTAACATTTGTTTGGAGACATTCTTCGAAGGATGTATAAAAGCCTTTGAATGAATCAATCCCAGTACATTATGCCAGAAGTCTAAAGCTCTTCTTGCTGTACAGGTGTTTAGTGTTTGTTTGGTAAAACTATATTGCGATGCCAATTGTAAAGGCTCTGGTCCGATAGAAACACGTGCAGCTCCCTCCCTTGCAAGAGAGTCTGCCTTCTCGTTTCCTTCCATGCCAGAATGTCCAGAGATCCAGACCAGCCATACTTTATTGAGTTCTCCTATTGAGGAGAGTCGTTTTTGGCAGTCTAAAGCCAATTTCGACGTTACACGGTGAGCTAAGTGCTTTCAAAGCCGCTTGACTGTTCTATATGTATGAGATTGGCCTGCTCCAATCTCTCCACAATGGCGTATTTCCGCCTGAATTACGGTTGCATAGGATCCTAGAGGGGTTGAAATTTCTGTCCAAGGTCTGCGCCCGGCGTATATACACCTCCACCAGAGCCTGAGGGTGTTTTTGAGCCGTCTGCTCTTAATAGTTCAACGCGACCTATCAATCGGAAGAAATTACATCACTCAAAATAGGATGCAAACGTACCTTTTCTATTGGCAATGTTTCTTACGTCATCTTCTACTGTGCCACTGTCAGTTCTCGTCAGATCTGTACTTTGTTGTTTACGGTCAATTATTATTTATGAAAAGTGAATTATTAGAATGCGTAACTAATTTGTACAGATGTGACTGATATCACAATTAACACTTGAAATAGTTTCCCATAGAATTTAATGTTTGACAATAGTTTTGAATACCGTAATTTCAGTTGTGTTTAAGTACGCAATTATTCAGTAGTTGGAAACTACTCGCACCAGCAAAATTTCATGAATTGTCAATTTTAAAGCTTAATTACAATGGTAAACAAGTTCGGAGTTTTCGTAATATTCAGTAACATAAAGCTTTTCGTAAAGTTAGTGACCCAGATCGTATAAACTTTCAGAAGCAATTAATTTTTTGTAATAAAAATCGTATCAACGTGAACAACTAATATTTCTAAATTGTCTTTTATTACGGCTAGCAAATAGCGGCCAAAAGTTCAATTAAAATGGGAATAGCTTTTCAGACGAATAAAGTTTTTTCTTTTTAGATAGGTAGGCATAATAGTCCAAGAACCCAGAGAGATAAGACATAACTTATTATCAAATGGATGAAATGTTAGGTTCTCAGAAGCATCTCGTGTGCTTTGAATACCAGTGTGTTTGTGGAGCTAGCCTAAGGGTACCTGGGAAGGTATCAGAGGAGAAAGGTTACTAAAAATAAGAGTTACTCAACTTAAATTTGTATGTCTGATGTTTTTTTTATATTTTGTAGAATAATATTCCTAAGTAGTATCATAAGTGTCAGACACTTCCCATGAACCAAAAATTTTGTCAGACGCTTTAAAGCTCAACAAAAAATTAATAAACTTTATTTATTTTTACATGTCTGACTTACAAATATGTTATCAAGGCAACTATTACTAAGTTATATTTCGTTAGTCAGACCAATTTGTAATGACCGAACAGCCCCTAAATATAAAAATTATCAGCCGGGAGTATGAGTGCGAGAGCACTATGAATGCGTTTCAGAGCGAGTGAGACGTCTATAGTAACCCGGTTCCCCTTCTTTTATATATATCAACTCACAATGTCTCAGTCTAATGTGTATGTACCCTTCATGCACAACGTATAGTATTCAGTATATTTCGGATCTGTTGGAGCACATATAACTTAGTAATAGTTGCCTTGATAACATATTTGAAAGTCAGACATGTGGAAATTAACAAAGTTTATTTATTTTTTGTGAAGCTTTAAGGCTCCTGACAAAATTTTTGGTCCATGGAAAGTGTCTGACACTTACGATACTACTCTAGAATATTATTCTTCTAAAAATATATAAAAATCAGACATTCAAATTCAAGTAAGTACCGTTTTGGAATTAAAAAAAGACGTGCAAAGATATCGCAATAGTTTTATTTTTACATGAAAGCCTGTACCTCAATCTACTTTTCTACATAATTTCCGTGTATATTGAAGCACTTGTCATAACGTGTTACCAGTTTTTGAATACCCTCCTCATAAAATTCTGCCGCCTGAATTGTTAACCACTGTATCACAAATGTTTTGACTTCGTTATCGTCTTGAAGACACTGACCGCCCAAGGGTTTCTTCAAGTGCAGGAACAAATGGTAGTCGCTGGGCGACAGATCAGGTCTGTATGGAGGATGATCTAGAGTTTTCCCTTAAAAGGCTCTCACCCATTTCCTTACCATTCCATCACTCACAATGTTTTGTCCGTAAACTTCACAGATCTCACGATGAATATCGATCGGATTCACGTCTTTAGCACTAAGCAATCGTATAACAGACCGAACTTCACAATCGGCGGGACACGATTGTCGGAGGTATCTTAAACACGCAGTAAACAACGTATACAATGCTTATTTTCAGTAACCTTTCTCACCTGATACCTGCCCAAGTGCCCTTAGGCTAACTCCACAAACACACAGGTATTCAAAGCACACGAGAAGCTACTGAGAACCTAACATTTCATGTATTTGAAAATAAGTTAATGTCTTATCGCTAGAACCTCCACTATGATCGATGAGAATCCATTGTGGTTCACACCTATTTTTATTTTTTCATCAAATACAATACCTTACTTAGACTGAAGCGACCAAAAGTAGCATTTACCGGCAATTTTGAAGTAAGGTTTCGGAAATTACCTAAATTACTTATGCAAACTATTTCAGAGGTTTCAGTATTTTCCACACACCATTATTCGAGTAACTTTCCTTACCTAATAATTATTGGAGTAATTATTCAACTCAATGTGTTTGTCGAAAGTTTCGAATAACCCTACAAAGTCTTCAGTTTGACGTCAACTCTGTTCAAAGGACAACGTGAATTGCAAAATAGTGTTTACTTCATTTACCTTAGATTTTTAATTGTGAACTCACTTACCTTGTTTACGATATTAATCAAGGAGTTAATGGAGTTGTAGCAATTATTACCTGAAACAAATTAATTGAAATTAATTGGCGTTAGAAAACTCGTGGGATATTTATATTTTGATATCATACAAAAGTAATAATAAATAAAGAACAAATGTTTATATGCAATTGCCATCATCATTATCATGCTATTACCAAGGGACTCCTATTGAGGCAGGATAAAGAGTTCATCAAAGAACCAATGCTAAAATTCATGGACTACCTATTTTTTTCGAGCCGAGATGAGGGTCCTTATGATGGGTCCTTAACCAGTACCCAGACAGTGTTGGGCTCATCCCCACCAAACCCACCTCAAACTCGCCGTTACTCCCGCCTTGGAATCACTACCTTAGTATACATCAAGACGGGCGGCGGTCCCTCACACACTCTCCGTCATCTGCTCCCTTCTATCACTCCTACTTCTCACATGCCATGTCGAGTCCTTCTCTTTCCCTAATTATGCTCTCTACTACGCCACTTATCTCCATCAATTCCTCCTCGCCCCTCTACATAATCTCCACCATATTTTCCCAATGCACTGCCTCTCCCAGTTTATTTTCCAGCTTCTTCAAAACTTCCTCGTTCTTCCAACGTCTAAACACATGTCCCACATCATCTCGCACACTCCAGTTTCTCTTTTCCCAATCTTGTGGAGGTAACCCACTCTCGACCCATGTCCTGTGAGCAGCTGCGTCAAGCAGTAGATCAACTCCCCGAATTTCCGGTCCACCCAATTTCTCCTGCTTCCAATCGCTCCTTTTAGCGCGCTTTCATACTCATTCCTCCTTCTCTCCATTTCCTCATCCATCCCATGGATGAACTGCCTATTCAGCCAGAAAAGGAGAACAATCAGGATCCTGGTTATGCTCCTTACAGGGCTTTGTAGACTCAAAAAAGACAATAACAACATGGGATTGGCTGATACAACTATACGCAGGTTTTGCCAAGAAGATGAGGAAATCTCAGCATACATGCTGTGCTACTGCGAAGGCCTTTCTAGGCTGAGGTTTTCGAGTGTATGAAAAAATGAACGATACTATCTAAAATATATAACAATGTAATATTTTTCAATCAAAATAAAAAATTGTCAATATTTGTATATCATAAAACAAGAGGTTAGCACAGGACAACGTCTGTCGGATCCTCTAGTCTAGTTCATTCACTCAACCATCCCTTATTTTTATCTGCACTTTTATAAAAGTATAAGATTTCTTAAAATTAACTCCTGTGGCGTATTACAATATGGTATTACAATTCTTCTGATATTTCGTTTATCAAGCTAATCCGTATCCATGTCAGGTCCCACACGAATATTGATTTCACATCGCCAGCACGTTCTTTTTCTTTAATCATATACGTCGTACAAGTTGGTATATGATCGCGAAAATGTATTGTTAGTTGCCTTTTTTAATACACCAAAGTTGTGAGTAAATCACACCCAAGTTCAAAGTAATTATCTAAATTGGGTGAACAGAAAAACAGTTTGAAGCTCTAGAATGTTTGTGGAAAAAATTTGTAATGTTATTAATGTTTTGACCAAAAAAATTTAGGTGAATGTTTTTACAAATGATTCTTCGAGTAAATTTGTTTGAATAATGGTCTTTGAAATGCCCAATAATGCTCTAATTTCACGATGTGTGACACATTCGCCAGGCAATCGAACTGACAGAAGTCACTAGGCGACAGAACCTGTACAAGGCTTTCAGTGCCGTGTCAACATACCTACTAAGGCTTTGACAGTTTTCCTACCTTGCTCATTAGGTCTGCCGAAAAACTTGGTTTATGTTCTCTAATCAATTACTACCAGGACTTTTATTTCCTTCATGAATATTTCATCCTGTATCTGTATCTGTAGAGTAGGAAGGGTGAGTGTAGGCGCACAGCACTTAGGCTACATGTAACCCATTGTACATCCTCCCGAGGAGTTAACCTCCTAGCTCATCGTCCATCCTGTCCTTTTCAGGAAGGTGGACAGGTCACTGGGAGACATCTCCTTTATATCGGCAGGTGTCGGCCAAGACTCATCGAACACACACTCTCTTATTGACGATAACTCCGGACACTCGCATAAGACATGCTTGACAGTTTCATCTTCCTGTTCACACATCCTGCATAGAGATGTGGTGTCCACTAGCCCCATAGTATGGAGGTGTTTATTTGGATGACAGTGGCCAGTAGTTAAACGTAGGTTTTTCCTGGTCATCGTCAAATATTTCTTCGGCGCCAGCTTCCCAGGGTCGCCCAGGGTGATCCTAGCAAGACTGCATCCTTTGATTCCATCCCATCTCTTAAGGGATTGAGCATGATTGAGCATGGGTGTTACGTTTGGCTAGTTCCGCAATGGTCGAAGTAGTTAGGCCGTAGGTGTCATTGGGTCCTAAAATTTTCAGTCCAGCCGCTTTCCTGGCTAAAGAATCGGAAAGATTACCTTTACTCCTGCCATGCCCTTTAACCCTCCTCAGGATAATATTGTTATCTGCCGAGGAGTTAGCTAATTCTTGGTGGCACTCAAGTACTAGCCCCGATATAACACGTTGTCTGTTCAAGGCTAATAGGGCTTGTCTACTATCAGTGCAGATTTTTATGTTTTTGGCTTTATCCTTTATTAATCCAATTTTATTCCTCCTTTATATTCCATATTTAAAAAACGTGTAGAAATTTAGATAACTTCCGCCAGCTGGATCCAGATTTACAAAAAAGCCTTCAGGAAATTTCGCGCTATTCAAATTAAAATCGACTTGCATGGAACCAACAATAAAAGACCGTAAGTCCCGCTGACGCGACCTCTTTAAAGGTCAACCTATATGGCCACGGCATTGCAGTATATAAAGACAAACTTTAAATTCTTTAGAACAAAAATAGATTTTCGGCAGCCAGGATGCTAGGAAACTTCCAACATTTTCAATAAATTATCGAGTAAATGGGATGGTAGCGTGACAGCGCTGACACGAAGATATTTTATTTGTTGGTATAGTAATAGAAAGGTATAACAAGTATACAAGTATTTTTTGTTGGTGGAACTAAAGATTAGAAAAAGAGATTCCATTGCAAATAAAATTGACTGGTTGATAGAAGATGTTCCTAGAAGAATTGAAATCTTCTCTCTAAAAGCTTTTAGATTTTTACATATCCTGCATTTATTTATCAGATGAAACATTACATTTACATTTTTGTCTCTTTATTATTGACGAACATGATTTTCCTACACATGTACTAAAGAAATGACCTTTATATGGGTCACAATATTATTACACTTGATACGAGTACATCTCATTAAGTATAGAAACGGGTTGATGAAGGTTGTTTAGATTATACAGTCTGTAGGAAATTTCATTTTAATTATTAAAATAACTGTTAAATTTGATGAGCTTCATTATTTCTACAGTTATTTTCTAAAGAATCTACCCATTGTATCGAATTTTTCTTGTACCTACCTACTGCAACTCGAAGATCTTGGAGTCGACAAAGACTGTTTCTCTGCAACTCCAAGAGCTCATCCATATCTCAAATGTGTTTGTTAAACTTAAAACAGAACTACTTATCAAGTCATGTAACAGGATGTTCAAAGTTGAGAATACAAATTGAGAATATAAGATTCTCAAAAATTACATTTAAAATTTAAAAATTACATTGAAATTCTGTTGAAATAAAAAGACATGAAAGCAATTTGCAATTCAAAATTTGATATCCAAAATCATATTAATAAGATGATAAAACCAAATTTAGTTACCTTCATGAAACATATATACAAGTGGAAGACCGCCATTAAGAATTCTCATAGGTATGATACTACAATATGATATTGAAATTTGTATTCTCAACTTTGAACATCCTGTTACATACATTACTTGATAAGTAGTTCTTTTAAAGTTAAACAAATTTCAAAAGATTTTCATATTAAGTGTACCATTTCTATTTCTATTGTAGCCTGATGATGGTAATTATTTACCGAAACTAGTAGCAACCTAATTGTCCTTTTCTGGACAAGATTAAATATTGTGGAGTTTTATTGAACCCTTTTGCTTCTCTGCAGTTTAGAGGTACTCAATAGGATTGAGATCAGGTTGAACAATCCATTCATGCAGCTTCTGTTGACTCCTTTTATTGTAACAAATACCAAGCAAGGAAGAGAGAAAAAGCATCACAACCATGAGATATATTTAAAGCTAATAATCTTGGTACAGTTAACAAAACTATTTGTTTGGATCGAGATCAACGAGTACTGTTTTTTAAATCATTAATAACAGATCAAGATTCTCTGGAGGAGTTCTTAAGTTTTCAATGTTTATTGTTCAATATCTTCAGGAAGACCAATTTAGTCAGTGGCTTAGGATAAATTATGAAATTTGACTGAGGACTACTGAAAAAAGTTTCCCAAAATCTCAGAGATTTTCTTCTGCGATTCAAGAGATACCCCAAATTCGGCGAGAACTTTTTGATGATTAGAGATCCTTGGCTAAATATTGTGTGCTCCACATCTATAAAATCTCATCACCTGCTTGGACCTCATGATCTGGTTAAATTTTTATCATTTTCACCCTACCTTTCGCCTCCTGACGATGAAATTAAAGAACAAATAATCATTCTTTTTTCTCTTATTTTTTGGAAATCAAACCACAATAATGTTTGTTTTTTATTTCGACGTTTCGGTAGCGTTCCAGCTACCGTTGTCAAGATTAACTAGTAATGAAATAATTTTTGGTCCCTATCTGACACAACGAAAAAAATTTGACAACTAGACAATCAATAATATTTTGAAGTTTAAGACTACAAAACTTTATTGTCAAATTTTATCAAGGTCCATTCATAGTAGATCACATCTCTGGTAAAATGTGAAATAAAATATTCTATTTTATGACGCTCTAACGATATGATAGTCTACTAGAAATGGAATCCAGTGAAGTGCACGTTCCAGGAACGGTTTTTATTGCGATAGCGCTTTTTCTCGCTTATTTTGGAAATGTTGTTAATAAAACGTGTTTGTTAGTACTTTTTGCGTATGATTATTTTTGTTTTCAAAATATTATTATTATTATAACTCAGTTTGGTGATTTTGTGTATTGAAGGGTGTATCGATTAACAACTATTCCAATAAATCATAAGAAAACCTGGATAAAAACTTTTCATTCTAACATTGGTAACCAAATTTGACTACATTCGGCTATATTGGGCTATTTCAATATTATTTTTGTCGAATCCCATTGAATTTTATGCCCCTCTTCCCAAGCATGTTTGCAAATACCTGACTTAAAGAACTCCCTATCTTTGATATACCTATTTTTTATGTTCACTTATTCGGACTTTCAATGGTCTAGATGTTTCACCTAAATATAATTTGTTACATTCACAAAATATTTGACATATGCAATTTTTTGAAGATTGTTCTTCATTTATTGGTTTCGTTTTTGTTAGTATAGATCTCAAAGTATTGTTAGATTTAAAACTAGTTCGAACATTGAATTCATTACCGAAACGTCGAAATAAAAAATTTAAAAAAACATTATTGTGGTTTGATTACCAAAAAAATAAGAGAAAAAAGAATAAGTAGTGCCACAGGGAACTTACAGAAAACAAATAATCATTTACACCTGTTTCTTCTATTGAAAATCTTCCAAATATACTGTAAAGATCTTCTGAAATACAGTCTCTTTTAACGAAACACCGGGTATATGGAAAATAATTTTCTTTCAATGCCAAAAAAGCAGCAGCGTTAGTAATTGCCCATTAGACAGATAGCGCGATCCTGCTGAAAGATGAAAGAAGAAAAGATAGCGAACCTTGAGTGTATATTTAACTTGAACCAAAACTTGAACCCAAGTGGTTAAATGTTAGGATAGGTTGACACCCGCTGGTGTACAAACTTAAAATAAGTATTTATATATAGACACAGAAGACACACGATGTGTTTAGACAACGAGAAGCGATCATCAGAGTCTTTAATGTACTCCGTTTAAGTGACATTATGTATTATGAGATATTTAATATTGAAATTATCTCTTTTCTTATTTTATTTATTATTATAATATTGATAATTTTTTATTTACACTAGTTCAGGATGTTTATACAAGACAGTATGGTTTATTTTTATTCAAATGACGTTCGATAACACAAAAATATTATATTATTATAAATAAAACTGTCTTTTCATACAACCACCATGCAAAACACGCTTTTCTACACAATTTTTTCTTACGTAAAGTAGGTCTTTTCTTAATTCTTTTGATAAACGTTGGAAAAGTAATGCGAAAAGTACACGCTATGGCACTTTTCCGCACCGAAATGTCAAACAAAGCTACTTATGACCTGTCAACTTTTTTTGACAATTCAACCTAATAGTGAATTTCTTATTCATGTACAATTTTTAAATTTAAATCAAAAGTAAGTAAACTATTTATTTCATTGTTTATTTTAATTTATTAATCATAGAAACATTGACCTACTAAGCATAAATTTTAGGAATTATGATCCAAGATCAAAATAATGTATCATTTGAGTTTTCCAATTCGGACATTGAAAATACTCCTCCAGATATTATCGAAAAGGCTCGAACTGCAATCGAAAGTTTGTTACCTGAGGTTTCAATACAAAATTGTTCAAATTTTACAATTAATTATACATTCAACTGATTTTTCTATTTATTTTCATATTGAAAGTTCTTTCTGTTCAAAGCTTAAATAAAATAACTAAATAAATTACTGTATTTATTTCATTAATAAACGTGGTTGTAGAAAAAATATTGTGTACAACTTGTACGCAAATCACCCCACTCGCTAGATTTACGGCACTCGCCTTATGGCTCGTGCCACAAACTTCTGAACTCGTGGGAAAAGTGACGCTTTGCGCACTAGTTGTACAATAGTAGTTTACCTAACTAGTGCGGAAAGTGATACTTTTCCGCACGCTATTGCAGATGGCCGAAAGACGCTCTAGAGGAGTTCGGACAGACACTTTACGCACGTGTTAGGTACACTATTTTTTCCACTAGCATGCGGAAAAACCCCAAAAGTTAACATAAAGAAACATTTTTTATTAAACACATATCAACATATTAATTATTAGATATTATTTGTCATTCATTTGATGAGGCTTATACCAGGGCCATTAAAAAATGATTGAATAATAAGTTTTTCTTTAATATTAAAAATTATAGCAGCATTATATCAAATTTATTAATTTTTCAGTCAATTGGTAAACTACAATCATCCAAATTTATATTTAAATATTCAAATTATTCCCCAAAAATTGACAAATTTACTTTTCCGCACTAGTGCGGAACAGTGACTCTTTCCGCGCTAAAATGAGTGCGGAAAACTACTATTTGTTAACTGAAGGGTGGTTATAAATTAAATCTAAAATATTATTGTGGACATAAAAACAATTAAACTATTCCAAGCAAATTAATGTTCCTGAAATGTATTAAAAAATAGTTTTTCTCGAAATTCTACTCAGAAAATGTGCCCTTTAAAATTCTCCCAACTTTTCACACGAATCTATCTGGAAATCTTGTTACCTAAAAAAGCGTTGCAAGTTATTAATTCAAAGAAACTTTCTTCCGGCTGGATTACTTGTATAAGAATTTCGGTTCGTACGAAAAGGCTGCTGGTTATTACTTGACCCAATTTCGATATTTCTTGATAATTTAAAAAACTTTTGTTATCCTCATGCTTATCATACCGAGCAATACAAATCTAATGAATATAATGCACCCAGAAACACTTTTCTGTTGATAATTTACAGCAGAATATTGCACAACAAAAGCAAATCAAGCAATTGGATATGAAGAAACAGTCCATATTTGATTCATTGATCCAGAACATCCATTCGGCTTTAAGAAGGCAAGATCAGTATCGGCAATAAATGAAGCAATTAGCAATAAACGCAAGTTTTTGTGTAATCAGTTCCAAAAGAGTACGGCAATGCCCCAAAAAACCAGCAGTTCCTCCGGAAAATGGGTCTAAAGAAGCTGCTAGTCTCTGCGACTTGACTCAAAAGCGCTCAGTAGAATATATGGGGCACAATAGAATGCATGCCAAGTCTATAATGCCTAACATTGGGTAGAAGCACTCATCAATTATAATATTACCGATGCACAATATCCATTACAAAGATTAGGTATTGTTTGAACTAAAAAAAACGATTCGGTCGGTAATTTTTTGCATCCCTAATTAAATGGCTTTTAAATTAACTTTTCGCTCGGTGAATTAGATTTTGATCTAAGTGAAGTTCGTAATTTTCATGGAAACTCCGTTGCAATTATAGAGTCGAGTAGGAATATGCAAGTTAATAATCGCTAGGAAATTTTGACATTCCAGACAAAATTTCTTAAAGAAAATGTCTAGATTTCCTTACAGTTGTTAATGTGTCTCCGTAGAGTAGTAACCCAAGTTATTTTATTAAGAATATCAAATCTTCATTAATTTGTGAATTTTCGGAAAAATAGTTGGTTCAATTCCTAGGGAAAGCCACAATCCTAAACTTGTTGTGAGATGTGAGACTGATTCTTGAAAAAATCAATAGGACTTCACGATTCAACGGGAGCCAAGCACTCTTCAGATATTTTATTGTCTTATTTTTGGCTACAAACCATTACCATAACTTTTCGCAATTCCATGTTTTTGATGGCTGTTGACTCAAGCTCTTGCAGTTTTCATGGTGCACTTGAGAATTTCCTGTAGGTTGTTTCGTTTGAAGTCGAAAATTGCGGAATTGCCGGGGAGGAATGTTCATATATAAACATTTTCTATGGGAATAATTCAACTTTCATTTGAAAAACGAGTGAAATTCGATTTATTTGAATAAATGCAGTTAGTTACTATATTATTCATCCTGAATCCGGACCTAGGGATTTCGGAGAAAGGTTCAAACGAAAGAAAGATCGATAAGCTATTCAAGGGGAATCATTCAAGATATTTTGTTGACTTATTTTTGTCTGGGAAGAATGATAATAGGTCTGTTCGTAGAGCAGTCACAAACGGTTAGAAACTGGACGACTCATGCGCAGAGTCTTTTTGTGAACGGTTTTTACTCACTGCGCATGAGTCGTCCAGTTTCCAACCGTTTGTGACTGCTCTACGAACAGACCTATTATCTTCCATTCAAATGTATAAGAAAGGAGACTTTAGACGCGAAATTATAACCTCAAAAGAAAATTTATTTGCTTTATCAAAATGTTTCATCTGAATGGTTTAATAAGTTTATGGTTTATGGTTCAATATTAATAAAAGGGTATTGAGGTTCGTCAAGATTATTTTGAGAAACAAAAATAGTCCAGCTGTTTGAGGTTTTATCTGCGGAAACATTCCTAGTGAGCTGGATTTGTATACACCTTTATTACGGTGTTGTAATGAAGATGTGGAAAATCGACATCCATATGGTGCCGGATAAAAAAGTTATGAAGGTCAAAAGGTCACGAAAAACAGTTTTTCGCCAATATCTCGCGACCTATTGCTCGGAAGTCAATAGCAGCTATTATAAAAATGGTTCCTAGTAGAATTATCTACAAAAAATGGCTGCTGTATTTTTCTGTATAATCAACCGTTTTCGAAGTAGAGCGCTGTGAAAGCTATCTATGAAGAGGATGCAAGGCGCGATATTTTCACATGGTTCCCCCGTAGGCATAGTCTATGATATTCATTGTCGATATCTTCAGCTTCTCTATCTGTAATCTATATCTGTGTTTAAGCATGAAGGGCCACGGCAATGTCCACAAACTTTTGAGACATCTCAACCCATTTTTGTTGCATCCACATTTGCCACCACAACCTTTCGTACAATTGCAAGAGATAGTGTTCAGTAGATCATCGGGTGCTGGTGGTAATAAAGTCGTTATTGGCAATAGTACATTATTTTTCAACTCCAACAGCTAGCGACACTAGCATTTTTCAATGTTTGTAGACCACGCATAACTTCTACAACATCACCATCCGATAATAGGTAATTCATTGCATATAAAACATGTATCACTCATGATAAAAACTATTAAAGAGCAGAAAATAACTAAAATAACGTGTTTAACGCTCAAGAAATAATTTTTAACTGAACTAAACACAGTCCGAGCTAGCCTAGCTAGCTAGCTCAGAGCTAGCCTAGCTCTAGGGCATATTCCAAGAACCTGGCAATGCATCAGAGCTACATTTATACCTAAACCTGGAAAATCTGGACAGGACACGGCTAAAGCTCTGAGACCAATCAGTCTAATGTCATTTTTGCTGAAGACTCTTGAGAAACTTCTCGACAGACATATCAGAGACGGTATACTGGCTACAAAACCAATACACCGAGATCAATATGCATACAGAGAGGGAAAATCAACCGAAACAGCATTACATCAACTCATAAAAAGGGCTGAATACGTGCTGGAAAACAAAGAGGTATTGCTCGCAGCCTTTCTTGATATAGAAGGAGCTTTTGACAACACCTCCTATGAATCTATAGCTAAGGCGACGAGGAATTCTGGGATCGATGCCACGAGCTGCAGGTGGATATACTGCATGCTCAGAAGCAGGCTCATAGAATCAACTCTGATGGGGGAGAGAATGGCCGTACGTGCAACCAGGGTATGTCCGCAGGGGGGAGTACTATCCCCGCTGCTGTGGAACCTGGTCATGGACGGGCTCATCAGAACCCTACTCAGAGAAGGATTTAACACCATAGGATATGCAGACGACCTGGTAATTCTATCCCAAGGTAAATACAACAGTACAATCAGAGACAGACTCCAGATGGCTTTAAATGTAGTAACAGGCTGGACTGTAAAAGGAGGGCTACGTATTAGTTCACCAGAAGAGGGAAAAGGGAAGGACTTGGCCCTCTGACGCTTCAAGGTGAACCAATATTGTCGGATGAAGTAAAATATCTTGGGGTTATCCTAGACCCAGGCTTAACTTGGAACCGACACCTCCAGCACGTGATCAAGAAAGCAGAGGTGGCCTTCATGGTTGCCAGATGCACTTACGGCACTAAATGGGGACTTAGACCCAGCTTGGTACACTGGCTGTACAAAATGGTTGTCATTCCCAGGATCACATATGCATCTCTGATATGGTGGCCAAAGATCAGACAATCCTCTGCTATGCTAAAATTAAGCAAGGTCCAAAGACTTGCATGCATTGGCATTACAGGGGCAACGAGGACTACTCCTACAGCGGCGCTGGAGACAATGCTAGACATTCCTCCGCTACATTGTGTCATAATGTGCGAAGCAGGGTAGCACTAACCCGACTGGAAAAAGCATCAGACCATGACGTGGCACATGGGAGAGGACACACAGAGATAAGGCATGTGGATGATGACATTTTCAAAATGCCAACAGACCACATGACCACCAAATATATCTTTCGCAAGAACTTCGAGATTGTCATCAAAGATTGAAAGGAGCTTGAGGAAGAGAACGCACCACCACTTAGTAGAGCGAATGAACTGATCTGGTATACAGACGGATCAAAAAATGAACTCGGCACCGGAGCGGGCATATACAGCAAGACGAGCAAATATGAAGGGATCGTCTCGCTTGGCAAATACGCTTCTGTATTTCAAGCAGAGGTCTATGCATTACTTGCATGTGCAAGGGCTAAGAATATGAGTGCCTACAACAACAGGCAGATCAGGATCTACAGTGACAGTCAAACCGCCCTTAAAGCACTTCAGAGCTATAGGGTGACATCTCGGCTAGTATTGGAATGCGGCGAAGAACTTAGAAGACTGGCGACTCGGAACAGTGTAACACTGAAGTGGGTCCCAGGTCATAAATGAATCGCAGGCAATGAAAAAGCTGACGAACTCGCAAGAGTAGGATCGTCAACTTTGATGAACGGACCCGAACCTACTGTGGGCATCCCCAGATGCTTAACAAGGTCATGGTTAAAAGGGTGGTTGAAAGAACAACACAATAAACACTGGAAGAATACGACCAGGCAAATACATGGGAAGACATTTATAAAAGAACCATCAGAAAAAGTAGCGGAAGAACTGCTCTCAATGAGCAGGAACAAACTACGCACCATACCGGGGCTACTTACGTGACATTTTCCCACAAAGGAGCACCTAAACAAAATAGGGCTGTACAACGGAGACCTTACATGCATTAGATGCAAAAAGGATACCGAAACAGCTCTGCATATACTATGCAACTGGTGAGTCGCTGGATCACAGAAGGCAGAGACTGTATGGTAGACCCCAAATGACTCCAGAAGACTTCTACAACCAACCAGCAAAGAAGCTAATACAGGTAACGGAATGGCTGAATAGGTTGTAGTCAGAACACTAGGAGTATCCACAATAAGCCCAGGAGGCTGAGGTGGTACCGGCGAAGTGACGGCTCCTTAGAAAAAAACACAGTCCGACAGGTAGTAGCAGACATAAAGGGCAGGTCTCGCAACACCTTGGTGTTGTCCCTTGGTCCCTTTCGCAGCGCTCTACTCCAAAAACGGTTGATTTTACAGAAAAATGCAACAAACATTTTTTGTAGATAATTTTACTAGAAACAATTTTTATAATGGCTGCTATTAAACTCCGAGCAATAGGTCGCGAGATATTTGCGAAAAACTGATTTTCGTGTTCTTTTTACCTTCATACTTTTTTAGCCGGCACAATGTCGATTTTTCACATCTTCATTACAACACTATAGTGAAGGTGTATACAAAAATCCAGCTCACTAGGAATTCTTAAGCAGATTGGGGTTATTACTGGACTAAAAGATATATAATTTATGAAGGTTTTTACTTGAAGAAAATCCATACAGAACAATTTAATTTGTTTAAATCTTCATTATACTTAAACCAATGTTCAATTTAACTTGTGACGCGTTCAAATATAAACAAGATTTAAACAAATTCAAATGGAATATTGTGTCACAAGGGTGGAAAATGAGCTTTAGCAGCCCAAGGCTATTAGAAGCATGAGCGAGCTATGTGATCAAATTAATAAAAAGTTTCCCAATGTAATGTGTATACGGCACGTATAAACTAAGTATTATGTAACTAATACCCGAGTAAAAACTTTTCATCACATGCAAAACAATTTTTACTATGACACCATTCATGGTATTCAAAACAAAATCGCATTTTGTCACGCGAGCTCGAACAGAGGAGGAATTCACATTTTTAAATTCATTAATCAGTCATCACATACAAAAAATTTTCCAATGCTTGTCATCATTTACTCATCATGATTCGTTATAAAGTGACGCTTGAAAAAAAAACGGTGGTTATATTTTTGGAATGCCGCTATTATGAAGGTACGCTGTAAAAATGTACAGCTGGAAGACTGGCGGTGTCAAGTGGAGAAAGGGAATTAAAAAATATTATCAATTCAATTGTTTCAAACCTTACGATGAGGAATTGCATGTAATTAAGTAAATTGTGGAATGTTTAATTATTTAATTTGCTTCATTAAAAAATATTGTGTTACAATGGCAACACCAAAAGTTCGAAAAATGTAAAGTATTATGTCCAATTATAATTGATTTAAATGTTGAGTGAATTTTGCAAAAAAAACACGTAAAATGAATAATATCAAAATAAAATCAAACAGTTACAGCCGTATCAGAAACATTAACGTTTCATTATTCTTTTTTAATATTGACTTTACGGATTTGGAGATCATTTCATATCTACTAGAAGCGTAGTCAAAGTACACAAAATATCCGTAAAATGCCGCAAAAAATACAAAAAACTTGAAAATTCGAAATTCAGTATTTAAAAGGGTTGTGATTAACATGAGAAAAACTTTACGATGCTAGGCATGTAATTTTCCGGAAAATCGTTAGGTAAATTTTTGTTTTTTTGTTTTTCCACTCTAATTGTTTAAATAATAAAATTACAGGAAATTATTCGAATCACAAATTGTATCTACAAAATTTGTCTAAACATTTTTTTTTGTATCTGCATTATTTTTCAAAATAATCCTAATGATGGCCAGAGTCAATTTGCAGATATGGTTTTATGGAGTGCCTGCTACCATGCCCTGTTATTTTAATTAATTGCTGTTCTCCAATTCCCGTTTTGGCTAGAGTTGAAACAGCAGTGGCCCTCGCAGAATGATTTGTTATCTTGATCTTGTTGACATCGATTCCAATCACTGATGCCGACGATTTGAACCAGGAAGATATTGTATTTTGTCCAACCGGGCTGTTCTTGTACCAACCTTTGGAATTGGGGTGTTGCCAGTTTGGATTTGGCGTTAAAAATAAACGATTCGTTTTGATGAGTTGGTCTCGCTTTCATATTAGTTTTTTTAAAAGTTTTACTGGGCATAATTCTTCATTGACTGTATTCGGTACAAGCCACTTAATGTCGGCCTTTCTTTTTGAACCGCCTTGAGTGGTCTTGGAGAAAATCGGGTTATACTCAATGCGTCCTGTTGGTTTCCCTTGATTGTCAATTTCCTCCACAAAATATTCTATTGTTGCTGCCGCTCCTTCATTTCCTCTCCAGGCCAATGTGAAAGAACTTTCTTTGCAATCCTTCCGGAGTGTTTTCGTCCCAAAGCTCAATAATCTTTATTAATTCGTCTGCTGATAGTGCGGATGAACTTGCCTTTGTCTTGGTTGGATCTATTTGTAGCTTCCGACGCTTAGCATTTTTTGCAGCTCTTGCGTTGACAAATTCTATGTCAGAGAATGGATTAAATTTGCGATTATACCTTTTGAGAAAATATTCCTGCAACTGCTTAGCTGTAGAAGTCCATAGAACTTTGATAACACTCTCCTTGTAGTCTTCGGAGTTCTTTTTTCGCATGTTGAAGGCATAGTCTTCAAGAATGAGCGCCAGTTCTTCCACAGGTATATCCGCTCTGTTGAAATCATACGCTTTTTCTGTGCAAAAGTTTATAAATTGCTTCCATACACTTGCCTTTGATTCCTTAGTATTCGCAGGTGTCAACTGCTTAATATTCTGGCGAATATTTTCTTTACTTTCTTGACCGAAGCGAGACATTTTTCTACGTCGTGCTGTTTTGACATGTTTGACAGAAATAATTTATAGTTTAGAGTTTCACTGAGTTGCCATGGTAACTAAATAATCAAGTTGACAAAACCTGTTTTGCAAGAACTTGATAAAAACGAAAATTGATGTTGTTGGAAACACATTTGGTGTGGAATTTTCTTACCGAATACCACACGAGGTCAAATTAACATGTTTGTAATTTTCAAATCTTTTTTTTGAAACAATTTCCATTTTAATTATTCCCCAATATGTACCCCAATCATTTTTTACTCACTTCAATTTTTCAAGTGTACTTTTAAAGCGTTCGCTGTCTCGTATAAAAGGTAACATAACCTCAACATATGGAGGTAGTAATTATTCTTCCTCGGCTCTCCCTCGCACATTCATTTTTCAGGAACGAGGGTGTCTGGCAGCCAAGCAGGAAATTTGCACTGTATATTATTATAATCAGAAGTAGAACGCGCAATTTGTGAGCGAAGATTTTCGCCAGGAAATTTATTAAATAAATAAAGTAATGCTAATGTCTTTGTCTTGAAACTGATTATAACGTGGTTTCGAGCTGGAGAGAATCCACAGAAAATCGATTCCAAGGATAAATTAAGAGCAAGTAAAATAAATATTTAAAAACATGAAACTTTAAAAGGGCGTAGTTACCGAAATACAGGGTATTGAAAGCTTGAAATTAAAATCAGAAACTAATATAGTGATCAATTATTTCAAATATAGTTGAACTTAAATGACTAAAAATAACAACTTAGAAATTATATACAAGTAAAAATATAAATAATGTTTAAGGTTAAGAGTATTCAAAGTTGTTATCAACATACCGTGAACACAGGATATGAAGGATTAGCCTCCTTTATATAAGGATTTTAACGTCATAATCCAATTTAAAAAGTTTTAAGCCGATATATATTTCCATAAAATTTACAGGCTTAATATTTTTATAGGGACTCCCAAACGAAATAAGAATAGTGTATTATACACCAAGGTGGTGTGTATTCCTCTCTTTTTCCCAGGACTCTCTATCCCGGATCATGGGGTAGCGAAGTAGTACTTACGCAGGCATTCATCAGCCGCTCGAGCCAGAACTGGAATATCTTCCAGGAGCCGGAGCTTCTTGACGTGCCTGCACTCTTCCCCTCTTCGCACGTATCCCAGCCGTTTCAAGTGCAGGAAAGCCATCCCCGCCTCAGCCTAGATCACATGGTGAAGATGCCGAAGACGATCACTTTCATCGCAACAGTTGGTGTAGTCCTCATGCAGCCAGCTGCACCCAAACTAACCACCCTTTGAAGGCGTGCCAATTGCGATCTAGCCGTGACCAAGGTTACCCCCGGCCACATATGTGAGCATAGGCAGCATAATCACTCTATAGAACCATATGATCTTTTTGGGGGTCAGTCCCCACGTCGGACCAATAGCTCTCCTACAGGCCCAATACCTGTTTGACACCTTGCTTGGGCGACTATAAAGATGAGTCTTCCATGTCAGTGACTTATCAAGGATCACTCCTAGATACTTCACCTGTTCAACCACCGGCAGTGGTACTCCATCAAGATTTAGACCCTCAGGTCTTATACCTCTCTTTTTGGTGAAAGCAAGAAAACATAAAAAACGTAATAGAAAATATTCAACCACAAATGTTGAGAGACTCTTTTTTAAATCTTCAACTACGCTTGCATGAATGTATTGACATGAATGGTGGGCATATTCTACAATTTTTGTATTAAAAAATTTATGTGTTGTGCAATTGACCTGTTTTCAACAACAATAACTCAATCCATATAGTGATGTTCAAAAAACCCAAGTTTTTTCTGGAGTCTAGGGAAAAATACTAAGTTGGCAACAGCGTGAAAAAAATTTCTAACTCCTAAAGCCGTTCAGCTTCTCGATGTCATGACTAGTTTAGAAGTTATGCGCTGACAAAAAGGTACGGAATTACTGTAGTTAACGAATTGCAGTATATCTTTTTAAAGATAGTCTGCTCCTTAAGAACACCTTAAATTGCTATAAAACCATATATTTTCAAAAAGTAGAAGCTTTAGCCTATTCGACGGTACAAAAACATACAGGGTGCTTCATTTAGAATGTCTAAGCCGAGTAACGGAAAAATACTATTGATACTATTTTATCATTTTTAGGAGTTAACCCAAAAATTCAATAAGACAATTAGAATTAAATTACTGACAGAGAGCTGGGGAGGTTCAATTAAATTTCACCGAGTGGTAACTTGTTAGTTTTGTAATTAATATCCAAACCGAAACAACTTGGATAATTATGAAAATTAGTTTCGGCAAGTTGATATTTGCTTTGGGTAATTTACCTACGATTACTCACATTAAGGTCGATTTCGATTGGTTGATCTCGCGGGAATGTCGGAGAGTAATATAAGGTGTCAACAAGTTTGTGATTGCGTTTAATACAGCGTAGGAAATTTGAAATGATAGCTTGCCATCTTCGAAGTGAACTTTAACATTATTTTGGAAGCGACATTATTTGTATCTGTTACGAGGACTGCTACAATAAGCTGGTTTATTTAATTAAGTCGGAATCTAGTAATAGAATTGAATGAATTTTTACTAAAAAAAGTTAAATTTACAGGGTGTTTCTAATTTCATGCAACAAAATTCATGAGGTGATTGCACGTATAAAACTAATATAACGAAATTTCCTCAGCTCAACCCTCTCCGAGATATCACCCTTAAAAGGTGTTGACTAAAATTGAGTTTTTATTTTTTTTCTAGAATTTCAGTAAAGCTAGAAACTTGAAATTCTGTAATTTTTGTGCATACGCAAAGGACTAACAATGGGTATTTTTTCAATATTCCTGTTCATTATAAGGAGATGAAATTAGCAGCCCTTACTTTATTTCTTATGAAAACTTTTTTTCAATATGAAGTTTTATGAAATAAAACTTAACTAAAAATCCTTGTGTTATTTACAAACTTTTTTTATTGTTAAATATTTTCCCCAAAACCAATAGCTGCAGGGAAAAAAAATAAACACCATAAATTTTAATTGTAGAATTTAGAAATTTTAGAAAAAAAACTCAATTTTAGTCATCACCTTTTAAGGGTGATATCTCGGAAAGGGATGGGCTGAGGAAATTTTGTTATAGAAAAGACACATCTCATTGAATTTTGTAGCATGAATTTATACAAATTAGAAAGCAGTTACAAGACAAAAATATTTTTAGTTCTTTACATAAAAACATCTCCCAGAGATTGATTAGAAGAAGTGTCTTCACAAATTAATTGAATCTAACACAATTTTTCAAAATTATTCTTCCAGTTCATTCAAAGTAAACTGAACGATTTCAACGGTTCATAATTGCTACTCTAGAGATCCCACACAACTTGCAGTCTACATTTCAAACAGCCGCTTGATTAAATCGGTCGGTATTAGTTCCGAAATTGATTTTACACACATTGGACTTCAGTATAAATTAAGAGCGTGCTGATGCCGTTGTTTATGTGCTTGCTCAGATACTGAGATACAACCAAGATACATTTTTGATTGGTTTTTTTCCAGACCAACGAATATCGCATTAAATGTGTGTGGGCCCGCCCGGCGTCTAATTAGCCACTTTCAACTCTCCGACATTGAATATCAG
>CAJUYG010000205.1:137930-250600 GCA_910591675.1 Galerucella calmariensis
GAATTAATTACTGTCATAAGTATATTCGGGGTTGATTTTTATAAGCCTAACTCAAGAATAAATTTTTTAAAGTACTCCAAACTTAAATTCAACACGAGAACAGCATCTCCAAGACACCTCTAGTAGTCCTTACAGCTCTTCCAGTCCACGCTTTACATTTTTCACTGTAATATTAAACAGCTGAGTGAAATATTAACAATGTGTCACGTGTTTCGGATAAATAATGTTCACCAGCATATTTCCTAAATTCCGAGTATATTTAATAATTCACAAAATTGCTGCAACTATGTATGTATGAGCACACTGACGGGTTAACAATGTAGTAGTAGGATCGGACTTGACAAAGTTGAGGAGTCAGAAAATTGGGAATTTATCCAAAGTTTAAGAGGTACATTATATTTGTCAATAAGACGAAATAAAAGCAGAAGAAAACGAAGAAAATGAAATGTGGTTTGTTAGTGTCTATATGAGTCAAAGAGAAAATAATATTTTAACGCCATCTCTATATATGCGTATTGCATTTGCAGTATCTGACTCTCTGTTCTGTTTTATTTTTATTATGTAGGGTTTATTAAACATGCATATATACAAATGGCTCAAAATTGGAAGAAGGCTCAAGATGTGGAGTTAAGGATTAAGTGGGGAATGTGAAAAATTATCAGCGTGGTTCAAACAGACTGGCTAGTATCTCAATTGCCACAAAAAAACTAACCAGAACAGGAATATCTGGCTAAAACATAACAATCTGCACTGATAGTAGACAAGCCCTATTAGCCTTAAACATACAAGGTGTTATATCGGAGCTAGAGTGCCACCAAGATTATCGGCAGATAACAATATTATCCTGAGGTGGGTTAAAAGGCACGACAGGAGTAAAGGTAATCGCATTGCCGATTCTTCCGCGCCAGGGAAGCGACTGGACTAAAAATGGTAGGACCCAGTGACACCTACGGGCTAACGACTTCGACAATTGCGGAACTAGCAGAACGTTACACCCATGCTCAATCCCTAAAGATATGGGATGGAATCAAAGGATGCAGCCTTGCCAGGATCACCCTGGGCGACCCTGGGAAGCTGGCGCCGAAGAAATATTTGGCGATGACCAGAACAATCTTACGTTTAATAGTAGAATTTCTGACTGGCCACTGTCACCTAAGGAAACACCTCCATATTATGGGGATAGTGGACACACCTCTATGCAGAATGTGTGAACAGGAAGATGAAACTGTCAGGCATGTCTTATGCGAGTGTCAATAAGAGAATGTGTGTTCGATGAGTCTTGGCCTACACCTGCCGATATAAAGGAGATGTCTCCTAGTGACCTGTCCACATTCCTGAGAAGGACAGGATGGACGATGACCTAGGAGGACAACTCCTCGAGAGGATGTACAATGGGTCACATGTGGCCTAAGTTCTGTGAGTCTACACTCACCCTCTTTACTCTACAGATACAGATAGAGAGTTTTTGGATACAGCCCTGTTGAATAAACGAAACGTGCGTGCCTCAGAGATGTACACGAGGGCGCGATACTTTTTTTTTGTGAAAACTGTCATCTAAATATTTACATCTCCATTGGCATTCTCGACGTGTATAGGACGTAATAAAAGTTTACTTCAAACGAGGTCGTCGCTTATTTAAAGAAGGGAAATGGAAAAGAATTTCCATTTTTTTAGTATACAACGAAAAAGAAGAGAATACAATTTTCGGAGTACATGTATTTGAAATTAGTTGGTTGTAGAAAAATTGAAATTATGTAGAAAACAATCGGTTTATGTGATGAAGAATTATATAGGCCAGTACAGTCTGTTCATGAAATCACTTGGAGAATGCAGATTCTACTAACCAGAGTACATATAAATATAGGTAAGAAATATAAATTGAGTCACCCATACATGACATGTAACAAATCGATATGAAATTCGAAATACAGTTGACAGTGGATATTTGACAGTATGACAGTACACGTTTGATAGTTGACATTTAATAATTGATATATGACATTTATGATTCGATAGGTGACATTTAACTTTTGTTTCACCATTTTTCACCATGATTTAATCTTTATTTCAGATCAAGCAAATTTAATTTGGACAATGGGATATAAATGGATTAATAATTAACGGAATTAATGAGTTTACCGTGTATTTGGAACATTCCATGATATCGATGGTATTCTTGGGAGTCGTAATGGGGAAATTTCCCTTAGGGTATACTGATTACGAATACAACCAATCCTACTGAAATTTTAATCCTCATAAATACATTAAAAGGGTTAGGGTGTCCTTGAAGAGGAAGCTGAGTAAACCCGAAATGAATTTAAATGATAATACATAGGAATTGCTTGGAAAGTGATGATGGAAAAAAAATGTTTTTAATAAGCAACCTCAACGGTTGTTAGCAACATGTAGGTATATAAAAACGCTGATATGACCGATATGCATTTTGGGGATGGTTTGGCGAAAAATAATTTTTAAGAAGCTAGACGTGTTTATGCTGAAAAATATCTTCAACGAATGTCGCCTCATCAGTCTTTATTATCATTAATTTATCGGAATCTGAAAATTTAGAAAGAAATTCAGACCATCCTGGTCGTTCCTGGAAAGTTAAAATATAAGGGGAAGGGAAGTTATTTTAGTTCAATAGTGCCATTATTCTAACCGTATAAAATATAAGAAAATTTTTTAATAGGCACATACAGAAGCTCCTCCTTCTAGGTGCCTTTCAAATGGATAGCTTATGCTATATGCTATATCAGATATCTCGGCTGAATAGGTTTGTTATTGGACTGTGCAAAATATATAAGAAAAAAAAAGTTATTAGTCACATACAGAAGTTTATACTTATAGGTGCCTCTAAAAAGTATTACAGGAAATGTATATATGTATTGCATGCGAATATTTTATTTATTTATTCGTTTATTCTTAACATATTATTGGATATATAATACAGATGTTTTATAATTTTGTAATTTTTTGTAATTTATTTTGATGATGATGAATAAACTAAGGGAATGAAAATTCAGGATAAAATTGAGCAACACCCACCAATATGCACTAGAAATTTCTAACGCCCTAAATATCGGCCACATCTCTGTATAGCGAGTTTTAAAAGTGTACACTTATTACATGCAACATGCTCAATCTCTTTTCCTCAACAAGTTATAGTTTGGCAAGTTTATCTGAAGCTACGGGGCATCGGTGAGAGCCGAGGAAACACGGCGGTATCTGTCATAAACGTGCAAATGGTACCTATTTTACCAAGTAAAACTGAGGATACAAAGGTCACTGACAATACCAACGCCACTGGATAAATCAATATCAGTCAATTGACGAATTGAGAGGGAGGAGCTCACGCACGCGCCTGCCAATAAGGAGTCAGCTTTCGATAAAAATCACCAATTATGTAATTCGGAGGGTGTGGTAATTATGCTTTTCGTACAACGCTGCCAGAGCTTGAAGAATCCCATAAAAATTTTGGAAAAGTGCTCATCTTTTAATATGCATAAATTGAAAAAATAATGTTGATAGAAAATATCCAAGGAAGCAAGCACATTAAAGAATTAACGTTTAATCAATTGTTAATATTGTTAATGATAAAAAGTCCCCTTGCTAACTTTTATTATCACTACATACTTAGCACTTTACCTTTTTCATAGTTAAACGTGGCAATATCGAATGTTTTCGACTGCGTTCCTTTCACGGCTTCAGATAAACTTGCCAAAGTATACATTTTGTGATTGGATGACAGAATAAATACATATCTATTGTTTTCTGTTTTTCTATATATAGAAAAAATTAATTTATAATCCGATTTGCAATGAAATTGACAAATTTAAATTATTCATGTTAATCGAATTCGAATATATATTATTATTCGTATCAAAACGCAAACAAGTAGTGATGATTGGAAAATTGCACAATATTCTATGTATATTTTATATCGGATTCAATTATCGAAAAACGTATCCAGCGTGCTTTGATGAACGTCCAACTACTGTGGTTAACGTTACTCTAAAAGCAATTTGAATTGGATGATACTTTTTGTCCAATACATCGATTTAAAATGAGGAAAACGTGTTGAAGGTTTTAAATTGTTAGTTTTGTGGTTGTTACTTCTGTGATGATACAGTTTTTTAATATGAGTGATGGAGATATCGTGCGGGTTCAAAGGTCACTCACCATATGTATCAAATCAGAAGACACAGAGGTTACCAACAGTGGCGGCTCCTCGAAGGAGGCTAAGGAGGCTCAGCCTCCTCAACAATTTATCCAGCAAATAGCATCAGAAATATGTTGTTGATGATTCTTCATTTTATTTCCCGTTTATCTAAAAATTTGTAATTTCATTTCTCTCGAAACACGTTGCTCAACTCAGGTGCCGTTTTTTCTACCAGTCCTATTGCTAATACCGTGAAAAAAGGGCGAAAGGCAACACTCTCTGGAGGCTTAGCTTCCATCAGTTGCGATGATATACGAACCAATACGAACTACGGAATACAGAACAAGAATATGAGCGTGGGTTCGTGCGTGCTTGTTTTGTTTTAGAATTTTAGATGATTAGCGGGAATTTTGTTTTTTCTTGATACTTTTAAATTAATATTTGAACAAACTGATGTTATTTTTCAAATTTTACTACATAAATTTACTGAGATAATTTATTCAAGAGAGCGTTTGAAGCATCTCATTTATAAAATTTCAAGTTTCCGTAATATAGAATTTCATTTTAATATTTTATTTGAAAATTTTCCTACTGGTGAGGAAAGGAGGAAACCATATAATTTGGTCGACAAGAAATCACATTTTAAATTACATAAGTCTGTCTTATTCATCTTACGGATTTTATTTGATTATGATTAAACGCAATAGAAGAAAACAAAGACGGTGAGTATGTCTTCGTTGAGTCGTATGACTCGCTTGATGACTGCATTCGACTATACCAATTTTTCAACCATTTTACATCAGTCCCGTTTCTTTCTCACTTGTTTTAAGCCTAAAATACAACCAAATTTCATTATATTAATTCTATATCGACCGTGACGCGACACAGATTTAGACATAGTCATCCCTTTCATCCACTAACCTAGTGACACTACAGCATCCGCCAATGAAATGCCGCATCCCCTCGAGCTTTGTGAAATTCCAATTTTATAGGTTGGTTTTACTCATTGCATTAGTGTCGGTAACAGAAGATTTATTGAACTTGTTCGAGAACGTGGAGGTGTCTGTTAATAACGAAAAAAAAGCGAATTTCGAAATGGTAGAAAACTGGAGAACGGGATTGTTTATTGACGTTTGCTTTCTGTTGGTTTTTCCAATTTTTATTGTCTAAATTGAATTGTTTATTAAAGTCAAAGTTTATTTTGTTTCTTAAGTAATTTATCTGAAAGTTTTACCATTTATCACGAATCTTCGCCTTCAATATAGCAGCTATGACCTTGGAAAGACACAGGAAAAAATTGTGGTGAAAAGTAAAACTTGAGCCCAAAAATGACCCTATGGTTATATAAATAGATAATGGGTGCAATTCTGTGTGTCGCGGAGGTCATGAGAATCACCCCTGTGAAAATCAATATAAGTAGAGGAGGAAGCACATTCCTGGTGAGTGGCTCTTGGCCCTAGACGACGAAAAACCACCGGCAAAGAACTATTTGTAAGCTCAAACTTGGTGGACTTCATTAAAAGAATCGGGTTGGGTGAAGTGATAAAGATAAAGGCCAAATGTGATGGCCAGCGATCGCGCAGGTATATACTCTCCCAACTAAATTACTATAAGATTACAATAAGCCTTTTGTCGGTCAGTGTCTTAGAAATATGATTCAGACGATGCCAAAAGCCAATAGAATTGGAGGACAACTAATGATACGCCTCTGTACAGAGCAATTATATGTCTGGCAAGAGCTGTAGTGGGAGGTAACATTTGTGCGCATGGGTCCGGGCTCGCCATTACGTTTGGCGATTGCAGTACAGTAGATTTGAATGGATCGCTTCAGAGCTCATCTCATAACATCCAAAACAATTTAATTAATCGATTTTTAGGTTTTCCAGTATCCAGGAGATCATAAGATTAGAGATAATATATCCATTTTTGTGAAGGAGTCTTAATTGAAGTTATTGAATGTTCTAAAGCTAACCGGAAGTTATTTAAAAAATAGTAAACACATAACAACCTATAAATCATTTAGTTTTAACAAGTAAATCTCTTTTTTTTACGGTAATAAAGTAGTAATTTGCACAGTAATCACCTTTGAAGATCATAAATTGTTAACGGTTAGGAAAAAAGGAAGTTTAAATCAATTAAATAGATAATTACACAATGTTTAATAGAACAGAGTAATGTTCTCATCACGCAACGTCACGTATGTCACAAATGAGTCCATTAACCATTTAACAATATTTATAATACAAGGTATGTAGGTTAAATTGATACATTTGATACATGGTGTCCAAATTGTAGCTAAATACTTAGGAACCGAAAACTGCATCAAATAAGGTTTAAGCTGAGATTATGTTCACATGTACACATGTTTAATAGATAAATAGCTATTTGTGTATCAAGAGCAGAAAGTACTTTGGCTAAAATAAAATGTGTGGACCCAATTTTAAAAAAGCAGACTCATTAAATCTTTCAGAAGTGGACTTACTAATGATTATGTAGTTTTTTAATCAAAAACACGAGTTTATTAAATTATAATTTTATACTATGTGACACATCGTTTTTGGCTGTCTTCTGGCCAAAATGATAAATGTCAATATTTTCATAAATACATGCTCTCTCAAATGATATACAGGGTGATTCCAGATGTTTTATTTTATTCCTGGTCTGGTGGACAAAGTTACGGAGATAACGCTATAGGCTACTCAGTAAAAAATTGCAATTTTTTTAACTGCCGAAAGCCCAATTAAAGGAGCTTCTCCAAATGCTATTTATGATTAATGTGTATTGGAAATTAAATCACCAATGTTGAAAAGAACAAGAAAAACTTATTTTGATGGAGCAGGTAATATTAGTTCCAAATGTTTACATCAGATCCAAATGCACATGCACCTCACTGGTAAAAAAAGCGATATATGTTAGAGCTGATCCGGACTTTGAATCAAATAAAATAATTTGTTTTAAAACATAATATACGCCAGTTTCGTTGATGATCTACTGAAAAAGATTATCTGTTTTTTGGTAAAATGCAGTACCTACCTATTTAATAAAATTTTATTTGTGAAGAACTGATCCATTATTTTATTAAATAATTTTGAACATTAATAACACCACAAGCTATAACTACAATATCATCTACGTATTTAAAAAAAA
Source organism: Galerucella calmariensis (assembly GCA_910591675.1). Lineage (NCBI taxonomy): Eukaryota > Metazoa > Arthropoda > Insecta > Coleoptera > Chrysomelidae > Galerucella > Galerucella calmariensis. The sequence continues at coordinate 145,237 of CAJUYG010000205.1, forward strand.
TTTAGATTGATACAAGCGTGTGGTTCTCAATAACCCTCTCAATATGGATTCACAACGTATTTTATAATGTAATTTGATTCTTATTGAAGAAAAATGAAATCCTGAAAATACATTAACAAAGTATGTTGACTTATCAGTGAATGCTTTGAGTCTTTTTATGCTTTTCTGCCATTGCTTCCGTTTTTTTTGCATCCTTATAAATAGAAATAAATGTTTTGTTAGATGTTTTAATCGTAGTACTTTTACATTCTGAAACGGCACAATATTTATATATTAGCAATATTTTTACTCTGGTCTATTGTGTCGAATAGTTTAAATTATTTCTAAACGTTCTTATTTCACAAACATAACACTGTTTCGAGTTTGCTAAAATGTATAATAAATAATAAGCATATAAGCTAGCAAAATACCTACGAAAACCGATCGGCGCGGTATCCGCTCTCTGAACGAGAGATTTCATATGCGATGACGTCACGCCTGAAATCCGGAGAGCAGCGCTGTTTTATGTTTATAATTTTTTTCAGGCGACTTAAGAGTCTCGCTGACGTCTAATTTTTTGCGCAGAGTCTAAAAATGATGTGCTCTTCCTAATGGTAAAATAAAAAAAATATGTAAATAGAAGAAAACATCAACTATGAAGTTGCTTTTTAAGGCACAAAAGACGACTTTCGATAGTGGTAGTAGAAAAACATTATTTCTAATGAAAATATATCTATATCTACCAGAGTTAATCGTTATAATTAACACATATTAAAACACCCCTTTAAGCCTCACTTGAAAATATCGACCATTAAAGAGATAATCATGGTTTAATGTAAACTCATTTTACCTTTTCACCCCTATCGCTACACAATAAACACATATACTGAAGACTGAAATACAAGGAAAGCCCCAATAAACCTCCAGACCCATTACCGTTAAGTTTGTTTATTAATAAAATGCTGTTATATCTTTGAAAATGGCTTTTTTTATCCGAACAGGTTAATTAATAATTTGCTGTGAGCCAGCTTCCATTTTCCTATTCACCTGACGCTCCTTGCCTAAATCAAGACGGGAATTAAGATTGCTAGACGGTATAGTATATTGTGATAAATCAACTAAATTGGTTTAAATTAAGGCATCGCATATTTGGATCTTAGAGTAAATTTATACCCCGCTCGGGATCAAGACAATCGTTCGCTTGGACCGTGGGATATTAGACCGAATTTGTTGGGATATTTGTTCTACAAACAAAGCTTGAACGGGTTTTTGTTCGGTTGACATTCTACGACGATCGTTTCCTGATGTTACATCTTATTATTTACTTGTAATCCAGCAGGTTTCCAAAGAGAAAATTATTATATCTTTTCTAATAAAAAAATAGAAACTTCTGTAAGGCACGAAGCCTACTGGGACTGGGGAGAAGTTTAGTGGCCTTATAGTCTGTTCTGGCAGAGCCTACATAGGCTGTCATCTGCTAGGCCAATAGTATGCATATGTTTCCTCAGCCTACAATGTCCGGTCAGCATTCCCACCATCATCCTCATTGTTTCTCGATTTTGACATAGATCTGATTCGATCCATAGATAGAACTGTATCTGTAGCAGTATCTATGTGGACCGAGACTTATCTTCTGCAAACTACGTTTTCCAAATTATAAAGAAAGAGCAACAAAAAATGTAGGTCGACTTTACAGCTTTTCAAATTCCGTTTACATTAACTTTTAAATAAGCACCTTGAATACATGAAAGAATATCCCCATGCTTCAGCTTAACCTTTTTTCTCCATATTTTTCAATAAGAATTTTCGGCTTGTGAAGTTTCAATTCTGAACCGTTCAATGAATAATGCAACCGTTTTCCCTCATCTAAAGTTAATACTGGAAGTTTCACATGTTCTGCTCTTTCATGTCGAGTATAATTAACACATAAGCCTTGGTTCATTCTGTTGAATAATTTTAAGCTATGAATAAATTAAACGTGAGTTTCGTGACATTAGATATGTTATAAATTACATATATTTAGAGGTAATATGAATTGCTTATAGATAGATAGCGTAGGAGGAGAATTGATGATAATTTTATTATTGAACTGATCCTATAGTTCTTGAACCGAACACTACAAGTAGATTGAATTGACAAATGGTATGGAAGTTTTTCAATATATAACCTTCTAAATTACTTTAGGCCAGTCGGTATGGGTCATTTTAGAGCAAAAGTACAAGCAATTAGCAATACGGCTGATTTTTTTATAAGTACCTTGAAGTATGTAGATTAATATAAAAAAAATTTACCAGTCTATCGATTTCCCAAATTATAAAAAAAAATAAAAAACTTTTTTTTATTCTTCAATATTTCACGCTGGGAGGAAGGTGGATAAGAATAAAAAATATCACCGTGTAGGGGAAGTGTTTCGCTATAAAAAAGGTCTCTTGCGTTTTGTTCGCCCGATCAATGGTTTGTCCTGAAAAAAATCGGTAAACTATGTATGTGTCATCCGCGCGACTCTGCTGCACTTTCTCAATTGCAGAAAAAGATATAAATATTCAATCAGAATTTTTTTTTCAATTTTTGGTAAGAGTTGGTTGTGAATAATAAATGTAAGGTGATAAATTAATTTTTACATAGGTATTTTTATTGGAAAAAGGTATGAAAAAAATGATATCTTAAAATTATATGTATATTAATCATCTTTAATACCTTTTCACTATATACATTTTGTTCGTTGAATATTAATCTTTATATTACAGTAGTATCGAATTTTATTTTGAAAAAATTAAGATTCCCACCCGAATCTATAAAAATTTATTAATATCTACATTATAACTATACAATAGTCTATAATGTACTCCGCCGCGCTTCAGAAAATAGAGTCGCGCGGATGCGGAACACATACTTAGTTTACCGAATTTTTTCCGGACAAACCATTGCTCGGACGAAAAAAACGCAAGAAACCTTTTTTGTTGCAAAACACTCCCCCTACACGGTGCAATTTTTTTCTTCTCCACCTTCCTTCCAGCGCGAAATAAGAAATTTCGAAAAAAAAGTTTTTTGATTATTTTTAATTTGGAAAATCGATAGACTGGTAAACTTTTTTTTATTTTAATTTACATACTTTAAGGTACTTATGAAAAAAAAATCAGCCGTATTGCTAATTACTTGTAGTTGTTACCCCTATCGTCTGGCCTGTTATATATTATGAGTCAGCCAACTAACTTTTATTCCTCAATCCAATACAAACTTTCTCTAGTGTAATATAACGAAACTTATTCCGCTGGACAAATAAAATGTATAAATATTTAATGTGTAATCAGTTAAGTGCTTTCTTTGTCGATGGAAAACTTTACAATATTTTGTGGCAGCTCGATTCATTCTATCAATTTCAAAACAAAAATTCCCAATGTTATCTCGTTAATTATTTTAACATCAGCAAGACGGTTTCAGCAATCAAACACTGTCGAGTAGAAACTCTATGTTCGGCTTTAATATATTTTGAGAACTATTTTCCTAATTTCTCAAAGCTTCTGAGCTGTTGAGAACGAGCACGAAAACGATTCACTAACGACGGCAACAAAATGAAGCTCGTTAGGAAAAGCCGCCTGGATCTCGGAATGTCCCATTCAATGTTATAACAGATACCATAATGTCTCTTTTTCAACAGTACATCTATCAATAGCTTACGGAATGAAGTAGCTTTCCACAATCTTAATACGTGCAAAATCTTGAAATATCATAGTCGTAAAAACGATGGTTTATCTTCTGTAGTATTTTGAAGAGATTTGTCCAACGATATTTCAATGCTGGTCGAAAGAACTAGATTTATTATGTTTATTTTGCAAACGTGCTCTTTTCCACAATTCATTATAGTTTAAGAAATAATTCAGTCTCCTCAATACAGGTGCCTACATTAGAAAATGGTCAAAAAGAATACTGTGAAAGCTAGATCAATGGGAGGAACTGGGATAGGAGTATTCGGGACAGGAACCAGACAATCTGAAAGCTTGGGAAAAACCCCAAGTATCTTTCAAGCGGAAATCCACACCATAAGAAAGTGCGCCAAGTACAATATTGATAAAGGATTCAAAAGACAAAAGATTATCATAATGTCGAATAGTCAAGCACTGAGCTCTTGTGTAATCAGTTCCAAAATGGAGTGGGAAAGCCTAGACAAACTCAAACCTTACTATGGATTCCAGGACACACTGGAATAGAAGGAAATGAAATAGCAGATGAACTAGCAAAGAGGGGGACTGAAATACCTTTCTGGAGGATTGAACCCTTTTGCGGAATCAGCCCCAATGTAATATTGGAAGAAATAGGTAAAGCCGAGAAAAAGAGAGGATCTGACAATTGGAGTGATCTAGTAGAGCTTATACAATAAAACATTCTTCTGGGTAGCTACAACCTGTTGAGATCAAATGAATGAACATATCAAAGTAAAACTGCGCTAAGACTTTTAACAGGGATCCTAACGGGAAATTGTCCTGAAAAAGATCAAAATAGTGGAGGAAGAAGAATGTAGATTTTGTGGCATGGAAGAAACCTCCATTCACATACTTTCCAACTGCACAACACTTCAGAATCTTAGAGCACAGCATCTGGGAGATTATTGGATTTACCTAAGTTGAAGCCTGCAGATATCCTAAAATTCCTCCGGGAAATAGGACTAAAGGAGCTACTGAAACTAAGTAGAAGTAAGTGGGCACAATAGATCTTTTGTATCTCAATAAACGTCACCCTAAATAAATATAAATAAAATAGAGATCTTGATACTAATATTAAGAGGTGTCGCATCAAAAAATTTCGGTTTTCCATTTAAATAACATAGCAAGAACGTTAACTTGGATTTTGGACTCACGTTCGAGATAATATTTTGAAATAATTATAACAGATTCTTCTATAAAATTTAACGCTCTACAAAAAAAGTTTCTCACGACAACATTGCAAAGTTTTTCTTTAAATGTATGAATGATGAAAAAGTTTCGTACAACCACCAAAGGATACATAGGTTTAAATAAAACTGTTCAATAAAAGAGTAAGATCCACGTTCCTGACTTGGACAACAAATTCATTATTCTCCAGAGTCCCTTTATTAGGATACCTACTTTCATTAGTTTTGTTAAATTGCCCAATTGGACCGAAAGGCATTCGAAAGAAAAGGTCGAATGGATACACCTGGGACGATCAATTATTACTTTTATTTCCCGGAAACTAGATGTATGTAAAACGTGACAATGAACTGAGTTCTCCGCAGAATTTATTCTGAAAATAACGATTAGCTCGAGATGGAAAGTTTGGCATACGCTTTTTTCATTTCGCCGTTTCCCTCTTCGTGTCCGATTACCTATCCACATGACAACATGTTATATCGGGGCTAGTACTAGAGTGCCACCAAGATTTAGCTAACGCCTCGGCAGATAACAATATTATCCTGAGGTAGGTTAAACGGCACGACAGGAGTAAAGGTAATCGCATTGCCGATTCTTTAGCCAGGGAAGCGGCTGGACGAAAAATTTTAGGACCCAGTAACACCTACGGCCTAATGACTTCGACAATTGCGGAACTAGCCAAATGTTACACCTATGCTCAATCCCTTAAGAGATGGGATGGAATCAAAGGATGCAGTCTTGCCAGGATCACCCTGGGAAGCTGGAGTCGAAGAAATATTTGGCGATGACTAGGAAAAACAGTAGGAATTTTGCCTGGCCACTGTCAACTAAGGAAACACCTCCATACTATGGGGCTAGTGGACACACCTCTATGCAGGAAGTGTGAACAGGAAGATGAAACTGTTAAGCATGTCGTAGGCGAGTGTCCGGAGTTATCGTTGATAAGAGAGTGTGTGTTCGGTGAGTCTTGGCCTACACCTGCCGATATAAAGGAGATGTCTCCTAGAGACCTGTCCACCTTCCTGGGAAGGACAGGATGGACGATGACCAAGGAGGAAGTACAATGGGTCACATGTGGTCTAAGTGCTGTGAGCCAACACTCACTCTCCCTACTCTACGGAGATACAGATACCTATCCACACACTTCATCTATTTCTATTTTAGACAAAAATCAATTAGGTACATAGATTCTTTTTCTCTCTGCAAAGTTTCTTTCCAATCAAACTCGTTTTCTACTTTCATTCAATTAAATAAGTTATTGACACAATCCATATCTAGTATTTATTCCGTAGAGAACTTCAGTATCTCTCAAGCTCTGCAATTACTCAAAAATGGGATGAGTGAATGAAATGGAAAAAGAACCTTCAAAAAGGGGAAGGGTGAATGGAATGGATATTTCTCATTTGAAAGAAATTTTTCAAGTTTCAATAGAAAATTCCTGTCAGTCAGTCATCTTTCCATCTGTTTCCCGGAAGTTAAGAGTAGGGCACTCACACTCAACTAACTTAATGGATATGGAAGATCCTCTTGTGTGCAGTTCCATCCTGTATATCCTTACCATCAACTACTTTCCATTAAATTGTCAGCTGTTCAATAAAAGACTAAATGAAAATGACAAAACGTATCTTCTCCAAAATTGGTGGAGTCCAAATACATTTTCATTATATTTAAAAGAGAAAATTTTATCACAATTATACCAGCTTTGTGTGCTAATTGAAGTCTTGAGTGAAGTATGACGAAGTTCAAAGAAATTACCAATTATGCAGCTACTCAAACCGACGGAAACGTGCCAGAAGATCACCTCCCGGTTAACCGATCTCAACTTTTTAACAGCCATTATGATATTGTTCTCACGATCTTTTGATTTTTCATAAAAATTACTTTGGGCGATAGTCTGAGAATTGCTGCAAGTGCAACTGGATTTTCTCTCCTTATCTTATTACACTCGACTCGAGCGTTTCATGAGACGATAGAATGGTTTATCGATCCAGAAACTGCCATGATGGACTTGCCAATGCGCATCCACCACGAACGAAGATTCCGTTTGCATTTCTATTGTGATTTATATGTGAAGGGTTACGACGTTTTCCATAATTTTGAATGACTGTTTTGACTAGCATTGGAAAAATGAATGAAAGCTTCAAATAAGAAGAATGATAAATATGAAATACATTTTTTCCTAATTACAGTTACCCGTAAATAATTGTCACTTAAGCTTGTTATTCATAGATGAGAATGCCAATCAGCCAGATTTATTAAAAGCGTGCGAACTGTTTCTGCCTATTCTATGAATGAATCTTCGTGAAACTGCTTTCATATGACACATATTTCCACTGTAGCCTTTGACCCCATTACGTGGACATTATCGGTGACCCAAACATTTCATTATTCCACCTGATTCGACATACACATTCTCCCTTTGTATATCTGTGGGTATATACAATGCGCGTCAGAGAGAAGGAATGAGCAAACACATTTAGAGGAACTGATACGTGTAGGGAGATTTTGCTTCAGGTGTATCTCTGTACAATTGAGTCCTTCAAGTGTAACCATTGGAATGGAGAAAAAATATCGGAAGATCTTTTTAGGTTTCACTATTCCCAAGGTATGGAATGAGTCGACGGGATGTTAGGAGCTAAACTGTGCAACAAATATACCAACTTTCATCACCTGCGACTCGGTGCAGTTGCTTGAAGAAAAGCAATGACCATTGAGGATGGTTTTGTCAAGATTGCTTCACATCAGCAGCCTTCAACAAAACCATTATTCATCAGCAATTAACACTACGAAGGTTGGGTGGAAGTGGTTTGAACATTGTAGTCCAGCTAAAGGATCCTTACCAACTGCTGCTCACAAAAATAGTATATTATACCTACACCAAGGTGGTGAAGACTATTATTATTGACCGAACACCAAGATTATTTCGCGAGGGGCTTTGCTCCGAGCGGAATAAGGTGCTAGGTTTATAAATGTCTTCAACACCATGGTGTATATGTTACCGTGAAAGACCGAAATCTGGTGAATGTCAACATTCTCAACGTTGCTTGACGTATGTCCGAGGTATTGTTGAAATTTCATTATTTCCAACTTACACCGGCGATTAGCGACACTCATGGTGTACCTATGTTGAAAAAAAATAATTTTTTTTAAATAAAAACAAAAAAAATCCATAGATCTTTATTTATTAAAATAATATGGGAAAAGGACTTTGTTGAACTCAAAACAAACAGTAGAACCAGTGGCAGCTCGTGAACTTTTTAAGAGAGCTCTACTCTATTCAGAAAATTAATATAACCTTTGCGCAGCAACCGTACCAACCAGTACAGTGACAAAATTGATTGTTGCCCAGCAAGAACCAACGTGGAGGTATAGAGTTGCCAAAAATTTTTTTGTTCGTTTTTTGTTAATTATTTTTTTTATCTACAATTTTTTTTGGAAATTTCCATATTAACGGAATCCTACGGTCTTTAGTTTGCGAAAAATGAACAATAATATTATCAGAAAAAATATCATTTTGTCTTAAGCGTTTCACTAAATCTTCTCCAATAGATATTAAGTAACGATTTTGGCCCATTGTATTTCGCAGTTAAGTTTTAATTCATATTCTGTATTCCGTAGTTCGTTGTTCGTATATCATCGCAACCGCTAGAAGCTAGCCTCCTGAGAGTGTTGCCATTTCCGCTATTTTCTACGGTATTAGCAATTGGACTGGTAGAAAAAGGGCAACTGTGTTAAGCATCACGTGTTTCGAGAGAGATGTTCGTGGAATCTAGCCTCAGGGCACTGCTGTCAGGTTAAAATAAGTAGTGAAAACGGGGAATTTATTGTGGAACTAAAAAATTTTAGATAAACGGGAAATAAAATTGAGAATAATCAACAAAATATTTCTGGTGCTATTTTCTGGATAAATTGTTGAGGAGGCTAAGCCTCCTTAGCCTCCTTCGAGGAGCCGCCACTGAGTAGAACATAAAAATATAAAATGAAATATAAAAAATTAGAACAATATCTTATTTATTGCAACAACTTAAACTACCGTGGCACTTCGAATTGCACAAAAGTTCCTTGCTTTTACAGCTGCATTTAGTCGTGGAACACTTCCTTCTGCAGTTACAACATGTATAGCCTTACCCTTTACTTTTTGAATTAGCAGAAGCTGCTTCTCTTAGCGACATTTCTTTTGTTGAAACTTTGTCCATGGGAAGTAACTTTTCTTTACAAATTAGGAACTGATTACGGGTGAAAGATGCTTCAAGGTACCATTTTTGTTAGCTAATCTATAAAAGTCTGAATCCTCTATTCCAACAACAACCGCTAACACATTTCGAGGGTCTGTACGACCACGGTCGACATCAGGGACTTGAATTCTTACGGTATCACCAATTTGGGCAGGAGGAAACTTTTTTTTGAGGTTCGCAACATTTTTGTTGCTTGAAGTAGAAGATTCTATTTTGCAGCTACTCTTTTTAAAGAAATTAGCTCGTGTTGTTCAGTCAGTGCTTGAGATGATAAAAACTTGTCGCGACCTGCAGTGTCCGAGCTTCACCGGACCTCATTTGTGTTTGTCGACATATACCGGAGAAAGTACGAATGTATAATAGAATTAAGAAATGTTCGGACTTTCACCAAGGCATTTGACATTTGTCGACATCCACCGGCGAATGTTGACATTCACTACTTTCGGTCTTTCACGGTAACATATATACAATTTTTTCCACTAGTAGCCAAATTTAAAATAATTCACAAACGCACCACAAGAAGCGTTTACCCCGTAGTCTGACTGACAAGTACACTGTCAGTTTTCGATATATTATGAACTTACTTACTCGTTATGTCATCAGTCATTTTTGGTTGAGCGCGAATTTTAAACTGATGAGAGTTTTAATTAAATAATTTCATCTTGATAGGTAATTTTAAGCAGCAAATATGTTGAAGACAATCTCCTGGGTATACAAAATTATGTTGCACAAGTTTTTGTTGAACTACTATCCCTGAATTCTCAAAATATTTGAATTTGTCCATTATTGATCTAGGTTAAATATAGAAAATTATTAACCACTAATGGAGAAATTCAACTTCTGAGTTGGCTAGAAGAAGCAATAATTGTCAACTTCACACCTAGTAATGGAAAAAACGCATATTTGCTGGTTAAAGCTGATTGCACTTGGTCAATTCGGGTTGTTTTTAGGGTAGATCAGTAAATTTGTTGAGTGGCTCGTTTTTTCTTACGCAGAATGTATTTTTGCAATTTATATAAATTTATCCATCAATATCTCTTACCTATTTACAAATCCACATTTGAGTACTAATAAAAAGATAAAAACCTTCCCAAACCCTCTTTTTTTGTTGAAGCTTGAAACCCGAGATTTTCATTTATTTTTTACTCAATCTGGACTTTTTGCAGGTAGATGAGAATTTGGGGAAGTGATAAACAGGGGAAATTGCTATTAAGGTTTTTGTCGCCTAAGGGCTTTCTGAGAAAATGATTTTCCAAACTAATTACGCCTAATCGAACTACGATCTGAATCTTTTTATATTTATGCTTCTCTTCGTCACACTTTTTAGGAAACATACATTATTAGATGCCTAACAAACACTCTAATTATAACGTGCTGCTCTTCTTTATAACTCTCGTTCTTCAAGGGTGAAACTGAACAATATTGACTAACGTAAACGGCGTAGAAACAAACAAAATCATTAATTACAATTCCAAAGAGATGAAAGAAAAAGTCCCAATCCTTCCCAACCCCTTTTAAAACCTTACCAGCAGCTTATTCACTTTATTTTACCGACAATTCGAAATTCAACACAGTAGCATGATTTTACTTTATCTACGAACAAATTGAAAAATGTCTGGCTGTGAACGACTGACGGTATCGTTTTCAAATTGAATTTATCACCAAAGGGTGTAATTTACATATTTTATTCTTTTAAGTAAGGTAATTTAGGTTAATAGGTTACAAATATATATATACAGCATGGGAAATCTGCTTTGGAACCTAGGTACGAATTACACAAGTACGACAAGGATATATGAAAGAGAGAGGAAGAATAATTGTGCACAATCATCACTTTGTTTCACCTTAGGGGGCGTAAGCTTATTCCCGAGAGTTCCCGACTGCTCATTGCCCTCCTATTTTAACTAGTTGGTGGTGGTAAATGGTAATTCAGTATGCTCCCAAGACGTAAGGAGTAAGGACGTTAAAGAAATAAAAAAATACAATCGTTATTACGTAACCTGTAAATCTTAAAATTCATTTTTGTCAACATGATCATTTCAGACCAAGTTGACAATTTCTAACTACTATAGGATATTATTTTAGCCATTGTAACTTGAAAATAAAACAGCATTTCTTGAGAGAACCACAATTATTAAACTAAAAATCCCTTCCATTAATAAATTAAATTGAAAAAATAAAATAAGGTACCTACACCTATTCTAAACATAAAATATAAGCTTCCTGAAAAAATAAAAATAAAAATTTATTCTAAAGGTAAACATAATTTTAATGAATTAAGTGCTCAAATAAACCACCTTGCTGTGCCAGACAATAGCCAAATCTGTGATAAAGATTTGATCTCATATCTCTAAGATTATTTGGCGTAATGCTGGCACAAACGTTCTGTATTTTCACCCTCAATTCATTTAAATTATTAGCTCTTTCAAATGCATGCTGGTAAATGCTACTTTTTAAAAATCCCCAAAGAAAAAAATCATTTGGAGCTAGTTCAGGTGATCTTGGAGGCCATTTAATTGTACCATTAGTACTAATAATTTTTTCGGGGAATGTAAAATTTAAAAAATCCATTACTATCCTTGAATTATGGGCTGAACAACCATCTTGTTGGAACCAAATTCTGTTGAGATCAACATCGGGTATAAGGAGAACTGCAGGAATTACTTGATTTTGTAATAAGTCTAAATATTTGGCGGAATTTAAGTTCCCTCAATGAAAAAAGGACCTATAATGTGGTCACCTAGAATACCCGTCCAAACATTTAGCTTCTGCGGATACTGCGTTCGGATTGGAATGGTTAGATGTTTATTTTCCCGAGACCAATATCTTGTGACGGATGGATTGTGTTTTTGATGTAGTGAAAAAGTTGATTCATCCGTAAATAAAATATTTTTTTTAAAGTTTTCGTCAGCATTTTGACGTTCCATCATCTCCTCCAGAAATCCATTCGTCTGATATTGTCCTCGAGAAATATTTCCTGCGTTGTCTGAACCTTGTAACAATGGTACCCGTTCCGTTTTAAAATATTCTGTACAGTTCTCTTATCCATGTCGACCTCTTCAGCAATTTGTCTTGAAGAAGATGGTTGTCCTGTTTCAACTGCTAAACAAACATTCAATTCTCTAGTCTGCCTTTCATCGTTAATTGGGCGTTCGATTGGATCTTCCGAAGCTTGGCATTTTCTACAGTACGAAACACATCCATATTTCTCGAAATTACTAATTATTTTCACAATTGTTGACTTAGGAATTGGGCGATTTTCAAATGCCACAATAAACAAATTAACGATTTCATTAGCCGAATGACCTCCAAAATACCATCTTACAATTTGCACTTTTTCGCAGGTTAAGTATGTTAATGAAGGCATAATTGTAAATGTTTTATTTTCAAATACAATGGCATGCGATTCCAACGTGATCAACGTTTGTAGCGAAAAGACCTAGGAATAGCAGTTTAAATGTGAATTCTATCTGTAAAACACAGTGTTGCCAAGTGAAAGTGTTTTGTTTTAGCTATTGTGCATGACTTCGAGAAAAAGTCAACGAAAACGAGGGAAAAATATCATTTGTACAAATTAATCTGCGCTTCTGGCAATAGCGGTTGAAATAGTAGGGCAATGAGCATTCGTTCACTATCGGAAATAGAACCACACCCTAACTGGAATTAAATACACGCCTCGATGACCGCGTATAATTATCTTTCTCTCTCATTCAGCTGTTTTTCTGTCGTACTTGTGTAAGGTGTAGGTTCGGAAGCAACTTACGCATACTGTATATCAAGGTCTAAGAGGTCAAATAACCTCGCGTTTAAGTTTTACTTGTCTCGTGTTTACTTATGCCGATAGAGAGAGCTGTGAATATTTTATAAAAGGTGAAGTTTCATTCACACAGAATCCATTTGTGAAGAATGTTACTGCAAAAACCAAAAGGGTGGACCAATTACTTCTAATTCTTATTTTTCAATCAGACAACCTGGGACATGTGACAAGACTGTATGATGAAGAAGTATAACTTTTCAAAGAAATTCTACGGAATTAAGCAACAACAAGTACGAATGGGATCCGAATACTATTACCAGACTTGGAAAGAATGCCGTTCAATGGTACACAGACGGCTCAAAAGCAATAGAAGGAACTGGGATAGGAGTGTTCGGGCCAGGGAAAAACCCCAAGTATCTTTCAAGCGGAAATCTACGCCATAAGAAAGTGCGCCCAGTTCAATATTGATAAAGGATACAGAAGACAAAGGATAATCTTATTGTCGGATAGTCAAGCAGCCATTAAAGCAATGAGCTCTTGTGTAATCAGTTCCAAAATGGTGTGGGAATGCCTAGACAAACTCAATGAACTAGGCGAGAACAATATAGTCCCCTTACTAAGGATTCCAGGGCACACTGGAATAGAAGGAAATGAAATAGTAGATGAACTAGCAAAGAGGGGGACTGAAATACCTTTCTGGGGGCCTGAACCCTTTTGCAGAATCAGCCCCAATGTAATATTGGAAGAAAAAGAGAAGATCTGACCATTGGAAAGATCTAGTAGGGCTTATACAATCAAAGACCGTTCTGGGTGACTACAACCTGTTGAGATCCTGTAATGAACGTATCCTTCTAAGGATACTTGGTAGATTATAGGTGTGGAAGGGCCTCTGAATAGGTGGTTTTGCTGCTAACTCGGTGGGTCATCTTACAGGAATAAAACAACTACCTGTGTCACTGGGACACGTTCTGTTTATTACTTTAATTTACTATTATACATTAAACTATTTATTACTAACACTAATATTAATAGTAAAGGTAATCATAATTATAATGAGAATCGATAATTAGAATGCCATTAGAATGCCCCTCAAAACACTATCGTTAGCATATTTATACGACGAGTCAAATTCATCATAAGTAAATAATATAAATAATACTATTTATGTTTATTTCACGCTCTGAACTTGACTTCGTACGTACGTACCTTCCTACTTCTATTCTTATGATTTATTGAAATTAGCTTCAAGGGAATTTATGTCTTTTAATATTAAATATTTTATAATAATAATTTAAATAATTAATAACTTCATATTTCGACCAAAAGGCATCACAATCCAATGAATGCATAAGTCAAAGTAAAACTGCGCTAAGAGTTATAATAGGGATCCTAACGGGACATTGTCGCCTGAATGGGCACCTGAAGAGCTCAAAATAGTGGAGGAAGAAGAATGAAGATTTTGTGGCATGGAAGAAGAAACCTCCATCTATATACTTTCCAACTGCTCAGCACGTCAGAATCGTAGAGCATAGCACCTGGGAGATTACTGGATAGAAGAGGAACATTTACCTAAGTTGAAGCCTGCAGACATCCTAAGATTCCTCCGGGAAATAGGACTAAAGAAGCTACTAGTTTCTGAGACTCTCCTCAGAAACTAAGTAGAAGTAAGGGAGCACAATAGATCTTTTAAGTCTCAGTGAATGTCACCCCAAAATACATACAAACAAACATATCGACAGCTTCATTAATATCCTTGAGTATAGAGACTCTTAAATTGAAATTATAATTTAATTAAATTTCCAATACCGTTAAACACTATTTAAACTCACGTGTGACACTGACAAATTTAAAATGTCGTGAAATGACTGCATTGTTTAAATTACGGTTGCTATGTACAAGGTCAATCTTGTGTACCGTGTAATGTAAACAATGTTATAATTTATTTGACAGATTTATTGTTACCAGATTTTGTTTTTTTACAATATGGTATAGAGTTGTTAAAAAAACAGTTGAAGGTACGGATCAGGAACAGGAATTATGGAAAACTGTGGTATAGTTTTTCATTTTTACTTTTTAAATTCGTCTGATTCATAAAAAATGACTGAATAAATCCCGATTTTGTAAAGAAAACTAGGTCAAATCGAACATTAATCTTGATCAAAGACATGAGGGTGCTAGATGGATCCGATACAGTATTCAGCTCATATCTCTTTATTTATGAAAAATGTCCTTGAAGAAGTAATGTCAATATACTCGACTCTTCAGAGTTACCAACCAAAAAAATTGATTAAACACCTGCTAGATATCCGTCATAGGGTCGATTAAAAACGAACTGTTTGTGGAGAGATGGTTTATGTATGTTTCTATTTACATGGCATGTTAAAAATAAATCTTTAGTTAATAAATGTAAGCTGTATAAGGCTAATACTCAAATAACTTTCGAAAACTTAAATTCATACTAGTCAGTAGGGTGTGGCTCAAGCTTTGTCCAAGTTTTGAGCTGTTTTTCATTGCTTTGTTTCCACCTTCTACAGTGTGGAACAGCCAAATGGAATAAATTCGATAACGAATAAATGAGAGCGTGTTGGGAAAAACGCTTGGACACGTCGATTAGTATTTTTAGATATAATTATATAGGGTGTGTCATGTGACAGTGGCCGATACCAACTTATTTTAAATACAACTCAATGTATATCATATCATATCTTTGGAATGTCATAAAATAAAATATTTTATTTCACATTTTACCAGAGATGTGATCTACTATGAATGGACCTTGATAAAATTTGACAACAAAGTTTTGTAGTCTTAAACTTCAAAATATTATTGATTGTCTAGTTGTCATATTTTTTTTCGTTGTGTTAGATAGGGACCAAAAATTATTTTATTATTAGTTAATCTTGACAAAGGTAGCTGGAACGCTACCGAAACGTCGAAATAAATAAAAAAATAAAAAACCTTATTGTGGTTTGATTCCCAAAAAATAAGAGAAAAAATAATAAATAATGCCACAAGGAACTTACAGAAAATATTTAAGTCACCTAAGTTGAGTGGTTTGTTTTGGTATACAATACTTTTGACATATCCCACAAAAAGAAGTCTAATGGCGTCAGATCAGGAGATCGTGCTGGCCATTCTATCGATCCGCGCCTCTCTAGAAGACATTTCTATACCAGCATGTTACCAAGACGTTGGCGGCGAACATTTTGAACATCTCTTACATTGAAATTAATGTTTTTTTGTTTTTTTCACATTATTTTTGAAATAAAATAATTTTCTTTTTTTAATGTTAATTTTTGTAATACATCTGAAAACACTTAATACTTCCGAAACAGTTGAAGATAGGTATGGAACTTTGTACATTAATTATTTCTAGAATTTTCTGAAGAATCCAAAAAACTGATAATATACAGGGGTTTGTATTTAAAATAAGAAAGTTGGTATCGGCCACTGTCACATGACACACCCTATATATATTTTTTTTTGAAAAAAATGCGCATCTAAAAATACTAATCGACGTGTCCAAGCGTTTTTCCCAACACGCTCTCATTTATTCGTTATCGAATTTATTCCATTTGGCTGTTCCACACTGTATATTTAATAACCTAGAGATATTTCTCTAGCACACACGTTAACGAAAATCAAGTTAACGAAAATCTTATCAAGCCATACTGTATACAATAAATTTACGATCTGGAAAACCATTATATCTTATTGAAACTTTATAATTATCTAACATTCATTCATTCATACGTTTGGGTTCGCTGAACAGCCCAGGCACTTGAACTGAATCTTTGTACCTGTAGAAATTCACAAAATTTCTACAATAGCTTCAAATGACTGCCCTGCCCAATCGCCGATCTTCGATCATTCTCACCATGTGTTATTTAACTATTTAAGGGTAGTTCTCTCTCATCGAGTGCTTTTTTCTCTAAAATCGTCGACTAGACCATATGTAGAAAGTGTAGGCCACAACTCTCAACAAATGTACACCCGATAAAATGGGTATTTTGTATAGCTACAATTAGTGAAAAGTAATACCTAATTCATCCTAAATTCTGTGCTACAATTACTGTGAGTACATTATATTTAATATATAAAAATTAAATCATCTCCAAAGTGAAAATTACTGGCGAGAAAGTTCTACATCAAGTGCAACTTCAATATCACCATCAGCCCCAATTATTTCAGGGTTCCCGGTTTCATTTGTTCTACCTTTTGTTTGAATATATATATATATTTTTTTTTATTTAAGAAAAATAAAGCGCATCAACCCTTTAGGTTATTAGCGCTACCAAATGAACAATAAATATTTAAATATTAAGTAATACTACAGTGAAGATATGAAAAAAAACAACTTTGGTAATAAATTAAACTTTGTGTAGAAACTGAATAGCACGTAGATAAGCTACCAAGTTTTCCATATTGTACTCTTCTCCTAGCAAGTGATACATAGTAGGTGGAGTGTTAAATGCAATTCTTTGCTGTGAATACTGCGGACAATCTATTAATACATGCCTGACTGTTAAAGGGCATTGACACACTGTACAGCGGGGTTGTTCAGATTTAGTCATTAAGTGTTCAGGGTACAGTGTCCAGTCACCAGGTAGGTAACTGTCTTTATATTTCTCTTACCATTCTGGACGAGAGTTCCTTGTCTAACTTATTCAGTAGAATCTTATTATGAAGGTGTTCTTGGGTCAGATGAGTTAGTGTTTCTTAACTAGCCATTTCCCGACTTCCTCTCTTATGTAATCCTTTGTAATTCCACAAAACGGTTCTGGACCTGTGAAGGCTCCTCTAGAGCCTTCTTTAGCTAGCTGG
Source organism: Galerucella calmariensis (assembly GCA_910591675.1). Lineage (NCBI taxonomy): Eukaryota > Metazoa > Arthropoda > Insecta > Coleoptera > Chrysomelidae > Galerucella > Galerucella calmariensis. Next base: position 162,918 of record CAJUYG010000205.1, read on the forward strand.
TCTGCCATTTCATTCCCTGCAATACCCTAATGTGCCGGCACCCATATTACCAAGAAGGGCTTGTCTTTGGATTGCAGTTAATATGTTCACTGCTGAGGACATTTCTGTCCTCCTCAATTATCTCAATTATCTATTATTCTTTATTATTAATTAATGTATCCCATTATTACAGGACGCACCCCCTCTAGATGCTGGAACAAATTAACGATCTCTATTAAGAAATTGAATGAAACTATACCACGGCAAATAAAAAAGATAGGAGCGTATTACAAAAAGATTTTAGAAAAAAGAAAAGGTCTAAAATACCTCAGGCGACAATTGAAAGCAGTAAAATTGTAGCCGTGAGAGACAAAAAAAGGAAAATTGCGAGGATACAGAGAAAACAAAAGACTTAAGTGCCTCATAAGACGTTCACCTGAAAAAGTAAAATTTCAGGAATGAAACAATACCTAATATAGTGAAGGTATCTATTTAAAATTGTATTTTATTTTGTGGCAAACTTTCAGACTACAGTTCTTAATCATAAAGTAAGATTAGTGTGTGTGCCGGGTCAAACTATAATTCTGGAAACAAGCGAGAAGAGGTTCAGCAACGACATAATATTGGACCAAAACCAGCTCTTGGGACCTCAAGGTCCATCTATCAATAATGCAGATCGCTGTATAGCTTCTACGCTTCAATTATTTAAATTAATCCGCCGCCACTGGCAATAAATGTGCGAAATCTATTCACATGAGTCATAATTTACTGTTTAACGTTTCCATTCGTAATGTGATAATCGAATCATACATTATATTCTGTCTGCGTCTGATTTCCTAGTCTGCTATCGACCAAATTCATACGGTAAATTCATTTAATAAATTAATAAGACGGCGATTAGATACGATACGTAGAAGACGGAATTCAATCAATAAATTTCGTTAGTGATAAAATAAAAATGTGTAGTATGGAATATTTTTGTTTATAATGCAAATTCCAATGAACTGATAGGTGAAAAAAAAAATGATGGTGTCGGTTAAAATGAATAAGTAATTTAGATTGCATTCTAAATGATTAGTTTTTGCATATCAATATCCTGGGAAGAAGTTACTAAAAATAGATAGTGATTGTTGATCTTCTTAAATCACATCACATACATAAGTACAGACTACGATAGTTCATTTAAAGACCAGGAGGAGTAATTTGAAAAGCCTTACTCCCACCACTAAAAGTTACCAGATTAGTTACTAAAGGGCGTGTTCCGAAAACGTAGTCAACACTACTATCTTCCAAGTTTTCAAATATTTATAGCAAACTACCAGTTAGTTTATAAACTGGAACTCAGCTAGCACTTTTACAAAACTGGCTCTAACTTTGTGATATCTAAATCCTCCTAGAATTTTATTTCTCTCTATAGTTGTCTGAAATTATGAATGCTCATGTAATAATAATATCAATAATAATAATCTTTATTGCTTATAAAAACAGAAGTTTTACAGCAAGGATTTGGAAGTACAAAAAAAATTGACTTATCCAAAATCTAAAATACAAGAAAAACTTTTTTATAGAAACTTAGAATTAGTATATAGTTAAAAAGAGAAAAAAAAATATTGCTTAATATAAATTGTGCCCTATAAAATGTAAGAAAAAGCCGAACTTATATAAACAAAAAGGAACCTAAAACTAGTACACGTTAAAAAAAAATAATAATAATGATAATAAAGTAATGTTTCATTCGTTTAGAATAAATGCCCTTAATTTTAAAATATTCCATATATAAAACGATATGCTTTTTGCCGAGGTTACATTTGGGTTTTCTAATTGAAAAACTAGACTTTCCAAATAAGATACAGTTGCGCAGTTATTAGGTTTCATAGTTGTGAAAATCGGACAGTCAAAAAGAAAATGTTCAATCGTCTCAAACTCAAGCCTGTTACATACAGTATACATATTTCATTTGGGTTAATAACGTACGAAACTCCATTCGTTGTAAATTTTAAGCGATACTTGTTAGCAAGTCTTAATTGAGCTATGGTGCGAGTGACCTGGATAGGAAGTTTTAAAGAAAGATAATTTTTAGGCCTTTTGGAAAAAGAAAAGTTGGTGTATAAGCAGTAAAAAGTAGAGCTGGAGACAGCTTCACAGTCTACATTAAAAAGTTTGTTATATAAGCTTGCCAGAAGCTTTTTTTTGGATTGTTTTAAGGTATTAACTAAAAGATTTTCCCAAACATCAGCTGCATCAACAAAATAAAAAAGATTTCTGACTTGTAAAGCCCAGTTAAATTTTTCGTCACAAGACAGCAAATGTCTTTGCTGGTTAAAACAATTATTTTGGGCAATCTGTTATCTTCCATGGAAAGAATTTTTAGTAACCAGTTTAATGTCATTTTGAATATATTATATAGATATTTAACACGTCCTGTTTCTATCCTAAGAGCACAATCAGAAGTGTTTCTGGGCAGCATAAGCACACACTTTAAAAAATTAGTCTGTACACGCTCCAAAATATCGTGATATCGAAGGCCCCAGACAGGTATGCAGTTCGACAAGGTGCTTAAAATTTTTATTCTAGGGTGCCATGTGTCGATTGATTCTGCATGAATGCTCATGTTATTTCGCAAGTATTGTTTCTCTTTCATCATATTATTTGGTATACGCCAATGACTTGTAATTATAATATTTTATGTCTTACAGCCCACATAAAAGGTGTTAGAATGACTCTGGGTTGGTAAAAAAACAATACGAGGATGTGGTGAACAAACTTAGTGGCGAAAATATCTTATGTCTGCATAATCAGTTACAGAGTGATTCGTAAACTGTTTTTGTGTATGGCTTGGTAGATTTTTATCAATTTCAGCCCTAGTCATTTAAATTACTGTTAATCCTTTTTCTAAGCAAAAGATAAAGCTATAATCTAGGAGTAAGGGGTGGATAATGCATGTTCACCCTCATCGACAGGTTGGATTAGTATAAAAGGCAAACAATAATGTTGAATAAATAAAGTTTTCATGTTTTATCGATAAGGTTTCGCATCAAAATATATACTTCAACTGGCTAAATCTGTAGGATACCACAAGAAAAAGAATAGCCTTTTTTCGAGCCTCATCTTCAATTGAAAAAATTACTCAGTTAGCAACGCAATCGTGTGAAACCACGAAGACAAGGCAAAATAAATCCTGACCTACGTGGAGGATTTTCTGGGAGTTCCAAGTGTGAACCCACCAGGTTACACTTTCCACTAGACAACCTCGACAACCCATGGAGATGCCATTCTAAAGAGCACTAAACATTTTGGACCAACTTTATTTTGTATTTACGTATGGAAAATAATGAAAATGGAAACCAGAACAAGAGGAAGCCGCAGAAGACAACCATTTTGGATCTCCCTGCCTCGGACAGACAGTATTACAAAAACCTAAGAAAACTCCGTGGCCTCAGCAGAATGTAATATTGTTTCGGCTCCAGAGGTAGGTACCAATGGCAGCAGGATAAGATAGATAGATTAAGATAGACGATATCTTAAAAGGATGATAACAATTAACCGGGCAGCTAATAAAAAGAACGTCAGAAAAATAATTGATATTGATTACTGTCAAATCAAAATTTTTTCCAACATTAAATATAAAGATACTTGAATTTGAGAGTAATTATTTATACCATCCAGCTTTACCACACTGTATACTGTTACTTATGTTTGTAATTGCCTTTAATATCATCCTGTAAGTAAAATAAATATACCTACAACATGTCTAAGCATATGGTCGTAAGAGAAATTAAGAATATGGCACATGTCTTGAAAGAAATATTAAAAGGGTTATTTAATGTCATTCTGGATGAAGGTGTGGGATATTTAACTTGGTTGTAAATATACCTACCATAATTTTTTCTTAGAAATATAATTAATGTTGGGAAGGGTTGTTATTAAAAGGTTAGGACTAAGTGGATTTCAATAGCGCTTATTTTGGTAAGTTTATCTACAGAGTGTCCATAAGCTCTTCTGCCGAACGAAACTACAGATTAATAGATGTGATTTTATGTACATCTAACCTAATTTACGATTTTATGAAATTCTTTATTTTTAATATACTTTTTGTGGTCATTTTATCTAATTTTTAATGGTCTAGATCAGGGATTGGCAACTTTTTTTGGCTGTGGGTCAAAATCAACCACAAAGTGAATATGAAAGGGACATTTGGGTCAGTGATATTTCAATTTTAAGACGCAAAGGACAAAATTGTCCTAAGTACTCGCAAAAACAAAGTACCTATTATTCCACATTCAAAAGTATCTAAAATTTCAATGTTCTTTGGTGAAATTAGTTCCAGCCATTAAATTTAATTAGTTTTGGGTAGGAAAAGTTCATTGCCATCATGAATATAAGTATTGATCCAAGTTATATTATAGTTTGAGGAAAGGTAGTCGATAAATAGCTCGCCCAATACACATAAAAGTACGAGTTACTAGGCAATATACTTTTTCGATAGTCCGGGTTATCGCCATGATAGAAAAAATGAAGTACATGCATTATTTTTGGAAGAAATGAATAGTCGTTCAACCCAAGAGAATATATTTGCAAAATATGAATCTATGTTCGAAGTAAGAATGGAGATTGGTTTTCTAAAAAAACTAGATAGTTCCAAAGCAACTGTGGTGAAAATCGAGTACTAACGACACTTTGTTATTAGTTTAGTAGTACCCAATTTTTCCCTCACAATCTTCTGCACACATTGAGGTATATTGTACTTTCTAAGACTATTCTCTGTAGGTGTCAACTTCTAAACCAATGACCACCGGATATATCTTTCGCACGAACTTCGAGATTGTCATCAAAGATCGAAAGGAGCTTGAGGAAGAGCACCACCACTCAGTAGAGCGAATGAACTGATCTGGTACACAGACGGATCAGAGAATGAGCTCGGCACCGGAGCGGGCATATACAGCAATTCGAGCAAACATGAAGGAATCGTCTCGCTTGGAAAATACGCCTCGGTATTCCAGGCAGAGATCTATGCAATACTTGCATGTGCAAGTGCAAATAATAGGAGAGCCTACAACAATAGGCAGATCAGGATATACAGTGACAGTCAAGCTGCCCTTAAAGCACTTCAGAGCTCTAAGGTAACATCTCGGCTGGTATGGGAATGAGGCGAAGAACTTAGAAGACTGGCGACTCGGAACAGTGTAACACTGGAATGGGTCCCAGGTCACAAAGAAATCGCTGGCAATGAAAAAGCTGACGAGCTCGCAAGAGCAGTATCGTCAACACCGCGGACCCGAACCAGCAGTGGGCATTCCCAGATGCTCAACTAGGTCATGGTTAAAAGGGTGGGTAAATAACAACAAAATAAACACTGGAAGAATACGTCCAGGCATATACATGGGAAGAAATTCACAAAAGAACCAACAGAAAAAGTAGCAAAAGAACTGCTTTCAATGAGCAGGAACAAACTACGCATCATAACGGGGCTACTTACGGGACACTTTCCCACAAAGGAGCACCTGAACAAAATAGTGCTTCATAACGGAGACCTTACATACAGAAGATGCAAAAAGGATACCGAAACAGCTCTGCATATACTATGCAACTGTGAGACGCTGGACCACAGGAGGCAGAAACTGTATGGTAGACCCCAAGTGACTCCAGAAGACTTCTACAACCAACCGGCAAAGAGCTAATACAGGGAACGGATTGGCTGAATAGGCTGTAGTCAGAACACTAGGAGTATCCACAATAAGCCTAGGAGGCTGAGGTGGTGCCGGCGAAGGGACGGCTCCTTTAAAAAAACAAAAAACAAAACAATATGTTGCCCCTTCTGCAATTTGAATTTCTTTCCTGTTAAGAATTAGTGATTTGAGTTCCTTCAGTACTTTCTTCAGATGCAGCACAGCAAAATATAAGGGGATGTAAGGCTACCCTGGATGCTTCACGTCAAGAGGAAACATTAGAACTGAGAATCAATTTCAAGACAAAGTACTAACAAGTCCTTGGGCACTGCCGGAATAGTGACATTGGATACTGGGAAGTAGACATTACAAAGTGCGAAGACTCTTGAGCCACGTGAATGTTGACCAAAGCAAATTCAAGTTAGAACAAAGCTTCTTAGATTGTAGTAACAAAAAAAGTTTTGCAGTGGTAAGATAAAATTGTTCAACAAAAAATTGTCAATTCTACGTTGTGTTTTCTATCAGTATCAAACTATTATGGGATAGGACTGTTCTACTATTCTTTTCTTCTTCTTTCATTAGCATTGCTATGTTCATTTTTATCGAAAGCCTTTTTAAAAGCTCGTGGGTTTTCAATTCTAAGCTACTTGTGACCAAATTTATCCAATATTTGAAATCTTCTTAGTTTTTCAAGTTTCGTGGATATATTTACAACCAAACTAGGCGGTAATTTACTATATCTATGTGCAAATTTATTTACTTTTAAAGATAATTTCTCCGTGAAGCATAAGTCAATATACTCGATATCAATTCATTTATTCAAAAAAAGTGGAAAACACCAGGTTATTTTTAAAAATGTACTGACTGATTAACACACAATAATAGCGAGGTTTATACACACGAGTTTTGTACTATATCTTTTCTATGACTTGTAAAAGAACAACCCAATTGTTATTATTGAAGAAAGGAGGAAAGATTACAATACTTATTCTTTTTTCTCTTATTTTTTGGTAATCAAACCACAATAATGGTTTTCATTTTTTATTTCGACGTTTCGGTAGCGTTCCAGCTACCGTTGTCAAGATTAACTAGCAATGAAATAATTTTTGGTCCCTATCTGACACAACGAAAAAATTTGACAATTATAAGACAATCAATAATATTTTGAAGTTTAAGACTATAAAACTTTCTTGTCAAATTTTATCAAGGTCCATTCATAGTAGATCACATCTCTGGTAAAATGTGAAATAAAATATTTTAATCTATGACATTCTAACGATATGATAGTCTACTAGAAATGGAATCCAGTGAAGTGCACGTTCCAGGAACGGTTTTTATTGGGATAGCGCTTCTTTTCGCTTATTTTGGAAATGTTGTTAATAAAACGCGTTTGTTATTACTTTTTTGTGTGTGATTATTTTTGTTTTCAAAATATATGTATAACTCATTTTGGTGATTTTGTGTATTGAAGTGTGTATGGAAAAAAACTTATGATGCTATCCTGATTACGCAGGTAATTGATTATTGGAAATTTCTCTTTCTAACATTGATAACCAAATTTGACTACATTCGGCTGAAATACTAGCTACACATTTATCTGCATTTAGTTGTATTATAAGTAATGCCACAAGGAACTTACAGAAGATATTACAATACTTATTGACAGAATACGAAGGATATCAAATAAAATACTTTAAAAGGCATACACAACATAACTAAAGAGTATAGGAGTTTCGGTAAGTACTTTAAAAAGGATTTTAAGGTATTTTATGGCAAAATGGTAACAGAATGGTATTATGATATATTTTAGAGTTAAAAAAGAAATTCTCCACTTGGTGAAGCAGTAAGTGAGCACAGAGCGCAAGGTAGACAATATATGGGATCAGACAAATACAACTACGTAAGCTATAGCTGGAAAATTGATCTAGTGGTCGACCACAAGATGACGGCAACAATGTAGTGGGTCTAAACTGGATTTGGAGGAGATCTATGTCCAAAAATAGTTACAAAAGAAGATAAAACTAAATTTTTTGATAAATATCCAATTCTCCGAAAAATAAAAACATTAATGAAACACTACAATGTTTTCTAGACATTCTGCCGGCTTTAGTGAATTAGCCGGCATGCTTTCAACATTATTTCCATCCGATAACTCGACATCGGAACTTAATTCATTTTGACGTTATGCCAAACGTGCCCGACAAAATTGAGTTAACTGCAATTACCCGAATTTTCATTGTAGCTAGTTCGGATTGAAACTTTGCGTCGAAATTGAGTTTTCCGCGTATTAATCGATTACAAATAAAAAAAATTTATTCGGTAAACTACGTCTGCTCCTGATAAAAAATGGCTGTCGCCGAACGTTACTAGTACCGTTATTTTAATATTAATTCATAGTTAATGTGTCGTATCCTGTTAATGATTTAATCAGTGAAACAGATTTATTTTATATTTGGTCGAAATTTGCAAAGTATGTGTTTAGACAAAAAAAAAGAACAATCCCAACCAAGCATGTAATATTCTTTTTTAACCGGCTTTCAATATTTATTAAGTTTTTTCAACCACAACGTTTCTTATAATTGGATACATATTTTTTTTAAAAAGTGTGTCACTGTGTTAATAAAAATATTAAAGTGCAATAACCATTTTATCATATTAGAAAACTCACCTTTGGCGATTCTTTGCAAAATGATGTCCTTGTGCTGTTCATTATAGGGTTCCCCGATGACAATTAGCAGGTAACACCCTGTGAGTGGACTAGGAGGCGGCGGAGGCCCACCTTTGTCCTCTCCGTCACCCGACACCCCGTTAGCACTCTCCATACCCTGTAGTTCACAGCCCCAAATACAAATTAGCAAAAATTATTTGGTATAGATTGAATATTAGTTAGCGCCGACCCTGTATAGGGCCACGGTGTGTGCCCCAGAGCCCCTGTTACTCGCGAATGACGGCCTGTACGCTGCGCTATGCAGTAGCTGGGGCGGTGCGACCCCCACCTTCCCCTTCAACAGTCCGTCTCTCTCGACGCGCTCAGCTGACGGCGTCGGGGCGCTTATTGCGGTGTTGTCGAACTTAAGGGGGTACGTCGGTGGGCTGAATGAAAAGTTGGGAGCGGAATGTTTCTTTTTTGAAAGAAATGCAATTTTGTTTATCAAAATTAATGTTAGCATACTCAGTACGTTAGCCAAGGACGACGTAATGAAAGCAATCGTAGCGGAAACAATTAAAATCAGAAATTGATTAATAATAATAATATTCATAGCCAGAGATATGAAGAGAAAATCAACTTAAGATGATGTGTAGGAAATTTGACAAAAATTAATTTGAAAGGATATGTAAGGATATATAATATTGATTATGCAGGGTCTAATCACAGAATACACCATCCCAAGAAGAAACGAAGCTTGTGCTATTTTACAATTTATTATCTGAGTGCGCATGTCTGACAGTCGGCATTTTAAGCCCGTTATCTGTCAATGACATGTGATTTTATTGTTTACCAAAGAATTTTCTTTGTTGTAAGCTTTTTGATTATTTACATATTTTTTTGTGTTTTGAACGATAAAATTTGTTTACAAAATTACATTTATTAGTAATGGTGCCAAAAACTTGTTCAATTTGTAGCTGTCATTCAAGTGATAATTGAAAAACACAACAAAACTTCGATAACGATGGAGAAAAGTTTACTGTCGCTTCTTTTTTATAACTTCGCTGTCACAGATATCAGTACATTTTCTCTGGGTGTAAAATTTAATTCAGAATCTGGTTAAGTGTAACTTTTAAATTTGTAAATAATAAAAATTTTCTATTCAAGCACCATACTTATTGTAATTTTATATCATCATTTATTGAAATTCTTTCTATTGTAAATTGATATTATAAATATATAATCTATTATTATCATATTGGTTTTTAGTCTCACCCTATCCTACATAAATACATACTTACACATATAATTTCAATAGCAATATAGAAAATAAGAATCATTTGGTTAAACAATAGCTCATTATTTTCAATAATGGATGGTACCTACTCCAAAAACAGAAGCTAAAACTTATATTTATAATATTTTCACAATATTTGTTAAGCTGTTAAATTAACTTAAACAATTCACCAATTGAGTTGAACAATTAAAACTTTGTCGAAACAAGTCATAAAAATAAACAATTATCATTTGATATTCTTTAGTTTCACTTTTTTGCGTGTAGTTAACATTTAATTTACATTTTTTGAACAATTTTCCCAGTGTAACTTGATCCGTTATCTGTCAACGTCAGTTTGAAGGTCACGAAATTTTGCCCCCAAAACATCAAAGGATTTACGCCGGCTTTCGTTTCTTGTTGGGCTGGTGTATTCTGTGGTCTTATCCTAAAAGAGAATGTCAAATTTTTCTAGGCTTTCTATCCCCAATCGCGGCTCTGAGCCGAGTCAATCAGTCTCAATGCTTTAAGTACACCCGGCTGTATATTAAGAGATTTTCTAATCAAATACAATTTTTTTTCTCATTTTTGCTGTTCCACTCGAATAGACAACATTATAGTATTCGTAATTATGATAAAAATATAATATTTATAATTTTCTTAGGATGCTAATTACCAGCTAATGCATAACTAAGCAAATGATTTTAATGACGGACAATTGGATGCGCTCTAGTTACCATTATTGTGTTGAAAATCTCTCCTTATTGGAATGTATTGATATGCTATGAATATTTTAGTGTAAATTACCATGTCTGAGGATTATAACACGTCAAGGAGAGTTTGGTCAGATATTTAAATTAGTCTCTATTTGCACTAGATCTTGAAAAGTATATTTGAGTTATTCTGCGGGATTTGGACAATATACACTGCTTTTTCCCGAACCCTGCCAAAAGTTTTTGTCAGGAAATTTTTCAGCATTATTTTCGGTCGTTGTAAAGCTCAAATAAATTTCATCGATTTTAATTGAAAATATTGGAAAAACGGAAAAAAATTAGATAAATCAAATTTTGAAACGAAAAAAATTAGTATTTGGCATTATTCAATTAAATACGCAAATTCTAAAATTATTATTCAAGTGCACAAAATCGCAATTTAAAAAATTTGTTCATTGTTCAATGATTGTTGAATATGCCGTCAAAACGCAATTGAAATAAATTGTTTAAAGTATTAAGTGATATTCTATTTTAGACCGAAAACTAGTAATTACAAACATTACTTGATACACAAAGAATCCAGCTAACAAAAATTGGACAAACCTTCAAAAATGGTCATCTATTGGACCACTCTGTAGGATGCAGCAGCTATAAAAAGGAGAGTCAACTTGTACCAAAACATGTAGACACTTTCAAAAGTGGTTATCTACTGATCTACCCTATAGGATGCAGCAACTACATAATATGTGTATTGAAAAATTCTCAGCCTACTATAGAACCTAACAAAATTTCAATGTCAAAATATTTTATTACTAAACATATTCTCCTCTTAATTGAATACATTTATTACAGCACACCTGCAACGTCTCTAGACCTTTCAAGAAAATGTTTCTTCCTGCTCTGTAAACTAGACCTCCACAGATTTTATTACCTCCTCGTTGGAAGAAAAGTTACGACCTTCTAAACTTTTTTTCAGTTGAAGAAAGAGATGAAGTCGGATGGAGCCAAATCTGGTGAATAAGGGGGGTGTTCTAGTAATTCAAACCCTGAATCACGAATTTTTTGCATGGCAACTTGAGATTTGTGTGCAGGGGCGTTGTCCTGCAAAAACCAAACACCTTTGGATAGCTTTCCGCGTCTTTTCTCTTTAATTTTTTCCCGTAGAGTGGTCAGTAATGTCGAATAGTAATCTCCGGTTATTGTTCTACCCTTATCCAAAAAATCAATCGTTTACTCCATGGCAATCCCAAAAAACTGAAGCAAGAACTTTTCCAGCAGATTTTTGGACACGAACTTCTTAGGTCTTGGAGAGGACCAAGGGTATTGAGCATATCTTCGTAAATCTGCTTACCTCTTTACCCTTTAAATATAGGTACTTGAAGATGGCTCAATTTTTCGATTTGGTGGACATCTTTTTTCTTTAAATTTATTCCGTAGCTCTGGTATACTTTTTTTGACGTCCAACTTCACACTGACTAAGGCTAACTAGATATCAATACATCCCCGTACAATAAGGGAGAGTCAACTGCAATGGTGCCAAAATAAAGCACCATGCTTCATGTAAATTTTGATTTTTATTCACCTTATTTCAACTCTCTTATCGAAAAACTTACAGGCTTTTGAAGGTAACTCTCCAAGCACCAAATTCTGATTGTCCATCCTCAGTGGTATATTATTAATTCAATAAGCTCGAAAACATAAATTTAAATGTACTTCATTTCCCACGTTCTTTTTTCAACTAGATTTTGGCACATCGGCTTCATTTTCATTCGACCAAAATGTAATGCTATTGTTTTGAAATGGCCTTCTATAATCCATGCGTTGAATTTGTGTGAGATACGATGTACATAAAGGGACTGTATGAAGTCCTATAATCCCGAAATGTATCCGAACGACCTTTTGTTTATCATTGTTGGAAGAATAGAGAAGATAAAAGGGATTTAATTACGTCATAATTAAAAAAAACATTCTGACCGAAAATTTCTATAAAGTTTGCTACTATTATAGTTCATTTATTAATACACTTGTGCTGGGCTCACCAGGCACTCGAGCTGAATCTTTGTACGATTACCTACTTCCATTCCAGAAGCTTCGTGTCTTCTATATAGGCCACCAGGTTATCTGGAGGAATCTTCAGTAGTTGTGATGTATTGTATTTCCACTCCAAAGTGCGTCCTCAGTTCTCACAGAAGCAGAGTATGTGAGTAGAGTTCACATTTTCTGCACATAGATTCACTGACTTTGCCCATCCTGTGCAGATGCTTCCTCAGGGTACAGTGTCCAGTCACCAAGTCGGTAACTGTCTTCAAATTTCTCTTACTCAGTTTCAACAGCCTGAACGAGAATTCCTAGTCTAACTTATTCAGTAGACTCTTAGTGTGGAGGTGTCCTTAACTAGCCAGTTCCCGACTTCCCCTCTTATGTAAACCTTTGTGATTTCACAAAACGGTTCCGGACCTGTGAAGGCTTCTTTAGAGCCTTCTTTAGCTAGCTGGTCTGCCATTTCAATCCCTGCAGTCCCCTCATGTGCCTACACCCATATTAGAGACACTTTGTTGTCTCTTGCCAGCATGTTAAGGGATTCTTTACAGTTTTTTACCAGTTTAGACAGAATGGTGGGATTGCTGATAGCTTTAAGCAGAGCCAAAGTAGTAAGTCCAAGGGTTTCCATCGATGCCGTCCCTGTGCTGTTCATTTCCCTAGTAATACCAAGGAGAGCTTGTCTTTGGATTGTAGTTAATATGTTCACTGCTGAGGACACTTCTGTCCTCCACCAGATTATTGTTCAATAGGTGATCGTTGGACTTGCCACAGTTGTGAACCACCTCAGGGAACCGTGACATATTTTGTCGCATGCGAGAAATCCTCTTTGTCGAATAAAATCTGAATATCCTTATTCTCAAATGTCGCCTTCGCAAATTTTTGATAGACAAATTGTAGAATGGTCAAAGGCAGTCGACAATTTATGTCGAATGCGAGAATTTCATCACTTGCGAAATATATAGGTTAACGTTATACATGTTAAAAGTGAAAACACTCAAAACATTGTTTAATACTTTTGTTAGGTTCTGTTTCAGAAGTTTTTGTAGAGAGAAAATGGCTGCTTTATTAATTGCTATTGAAAATTTAGAAAATCAAGAAATGTATCAGCGGCCTCGAGAGAGACGAGGAATACATAGAAGCGCTTTTACATTTTTATCTGACAGAAAGTTTATTAAAACGTTCAGATCAACTAAAGAATTAGCTAGAGAGCTAATCATTATTCTAGAACCCTTAATAGAACAAGGGAATCGTGCAAATACATTATCTCTTGAAGAAAAGGTATTTTCCAGATAAAAGAGGCTCATTTTCTTTTTCTTGCATTAAATTTATTAATGTTCGTTTTTGGTTTTGGGTGCAATGATTTTTTTTGGTTTCACTTTCCATGTTCATCTTGTTATTCTTATTCTACATTACAGTAAGTACATTGTACATTCTAACTTCTAACAAATAACCAAATTATTACTGTCATCACAGATCATATAACTACTACTGTCATTTCATTATTTTACAACTTTACAAGAGAAGTGGCATGGAACACGATATAATATCGAAATTTCGGTGTTGCCAGTTCATGTTATTCGACAAAATTTATCTCATTCGACTTAGATGTCGAACCCATTTGAGAATGCCAGATGCCAATGTTGTGCGACATTTTCTATCGACATATGTCGAATACGACAAATGTCATTCGACATTCGAGGATAGGCCCCCAGGTCGTAGTCCCCAGGTTTTGCCCATTACTGCATTGCCAGAAAAGCCTAATCGCCCTTGTAGTAATAGTTTCCAGATGTGTATTCCAATTAAGTTTGGAATCAAGTTTCACTCCCAGATATTTAACTTCCTTGGATATTTCTAGTTCTTCTCCAAACAGCATTACTCTACCCTGTGGAAGAACTCTTCTATTCGTAAAAGTAACTAGTTCATGGAAAATACGCCTCGGTATTTCAAACAGAGGAATATGCAATACTTGCATGTGCAAGGGCAGATAACATAGGAGCCTACAAAAACAGGCAGATCAGGATCTACAGTGACAGTCAGGCTGCCCTTAAAGCACTCCAGAGCTCTAGAGTGACATCTCGGCTGGTATGGGAATGCAGCGCAGAACTTAGAAAACTGGCGACTCGGAACAGTGTAGCACTGGAGTGGGTCTCAGGTCACAAAGGAATCGCTGGCAATGAAAAAGCTGACGAACTCGCAAGAGCAGAATCGTCAACTCTGATGAACGGACCCGAACCTGCTGTGGGCATCCCCAGATGCTTAACTAGGTCATGGTTAAAAGGATGCGTGAAAGAACAAATACATGGGAGGAAATTCATGAAAGAACCATCAGAAAAAGTAGCGAAAGAACTGCTCTCAATGAGCAGGAACAAACTACGCACCATAACGAGGCTACTTACGGGACACTTTCCCACAAAGGAGCACCTAAACAAAATAGAGCTGTATAACGGAGACCTTACATGCAGAAGATGCAAAAAGGATACCGAAACAGCTCTGCATATATTATGCAACTGTGAGACGCTGGACCACAGAAGACAGAAACTGTATGGTAGACACCAAATGACTCCAGAAGACTTCTACAACCAACCAGCAAAGAGCCTGTGTGAGCTAATACAGGAAACGGATTGGCTGAATAAACTGTAGTCAGAGCACTAGGAGTCTCCACAATCAGCACAGAAGGCTGAGGTGGTGCCGGCGAAGGGACGGCTCCGATAGTATTATATTGAAATCAGTTTTGTTATAATGCATTTTTCATGTATGAACTCTTTGACATACCTATATGCAAACCAATTGTTTTTTATGGCACATTGCATTGTTCTTAAACACCACGTGTTTTCATAATTGAAAATATTTAATTATATTGCTTAACAGTTTTCAAAACGAACTCCACAGCTGTGTTGTTAATTAATATTGGAAACTTAATAGTCTTGTTTCCGTTACATTATTAATTATACATTTTTGATACGCTACTGATTTATTTTGCAATGAGGCTTTAGCTTATTGTGATATTGCGTAGAAAATTGAATCCAGACAAGTGGGCACCGTTGAAGAACCATCCTAAGGTTATTTAACATTGTTAACGTTAACTGCAAGTTATAACGTGTCAGACCGTGTAAATATGTGTGGAGCGATCTCTATTCTGCAAATAATTGATGTTATCAGGCATTATTGATGTTTCGAATTTAATGCCACAGTGACAAGTTTCAATTTATAGAGTCGAAATAATAAATATTTATAGTGGGTTTATTCCAGGATAGATTTAGATCAAAATGCGTTCGATTGGCGCCTCATTTAGCTACAAAAGTTTATTATTATATTATATTTTATTATAATTAATATACTAAACACCCTATCTTTCATGCACATATCCCTAAACTACCAAGTTTGTGGACAAAATGAAAGAAAAAAACAAGTAGGGTAAACAGGGAGAGAGATTTCTACAAATTCCTCGATAAAAATAAGAGAACTTCCAAATTGAAGAAAATAGAAAAGTTCGACAACAGCCAATACAAATATTGATATTGTTTTCGTTCTTTTGTTTTTACAAAAATCAGGATTGTTCTTTAAATTTGAACATAAAAATCTCTTGAAGTACAAAAAGTGAAATCGGAACTAAGGGATGCACAATATTTGCTGCAGCTTCTTTCGGAATAATTCAGTTACCTCTTACAAATATTCAATCGGATTTAATCAGGACCGGATTCAAGAAAAAACAAGAACTATAATATTTAATACATTAACATACTGACGTTCAGAGTTTAGCCTGTTACTTAATTAAATTATCTTTTTCATATTTACAGTAGTTACTAAAACTACGATTTACAACATTTCATAACTCAAAAACGGTACAAGGTATGGGTAACATGTAATATATTTTTGAAATCAGTTAAAAAAGAACTATTATTTTTTGTATCCCCTTAAATTTGCACGCTACTGATAGAATATTGAGAAAATTCAGCTGTAACCAAACAACTTGTATGTAAGACTTTTTTTTCTAAGAGTAATAATAACGATGATAGGGGGTGGGTAATTTATAATGAATAACCCTGTACATTCACTGTACAATTGGCATTTTTTCATTGCTTTAAATTGAAGTATTTTATAAAACAAGTAGCAAGTGCACGCCTTGAACGTGATCTCACTCTTTCCTCCTCATTGATGTCAAAGAGCCTACGACCTTGAAAACGACAGACTGTAATTTCCAAAGGATTTGTAAGGTTTGCATCCCTGGTTTTTGAATTTTGACATCTTATCAAACCTCGAAATCAATATTGTTATTCTCTTTGTTATTACTGTTGTTTGTATAATTTGTTTTTGTTTTGCTTTCGTGTTTCCAAAAACCCTAATATTTGTTCAAGTTTTTTTTTAACTTTGTGACATTTATATTTGGGAGGTATTGGAAGACTTAGAAGTACCGAAAGCTCTGATTAATATAATTAAAAGCATATACGAGACTGTCAAATTAAGAGTGCAGATAGGAGGTCGAAGATCGGAAGAGTTTTCAATGAAAAAAGGTATAAAAGAAGGTGATAGCTTAAGCCCACTGTTGTTTGTTATTATTATGGACAAAATAGTGAAGGAAATACAAAGACAAGGAGGAAATCTGGACACGATAATAGGGTACAGGAACATGGTACCGGTCAGACTAAGTAACCTACTATACGCAGACGATATCGTACTCATGTCAAAATAGAGAAATAAAATGCAGAAACTAATTAACTTACTGGCAAGAGAAATGGAAAAGATGAAAATGACAATAAATACAGAGAAAACCAAAGTAATGATAGTAAATGACAAACAGGGGAATAATTACGAGGAATTGAAATGTAATCACAAAACATTAGAAAGAGTAACAATCTATAACTACCTAGGAAGTATTTCAACAGAAGATGGAAAAATAGACGCAGAACTTAATAACAGAGCAAATAAATTAACAAGATCATATTATTTCTTAAATCGAACATTACTAAGCCAAAAATACATTGATATGAATACAAAGATTGAAATATACAACAAAATTACAGCGCCAGTGAGAACTGGGTACTGCAGAAAAAGCATGAAACAAAAATAAATGCAATGGAAATGAAATATTTAAGGAGAATAGCAGGAAAAACGAAATGGGACAAAGTAAGGAACGAAGAAATCAGAATCATAACTAATCAAGACCCAACAATATCAAATATTAAAAAGAAACAATTGAACTGGTTTGGCCACCTAGTAAGAATGAAGCAAGATAGAATAGCGAAAAAAGTAATGGAAATGGATAGACCAGATTGAATAAATTGGAAAGAACAAAGGAAAGTCATTAGGAGGGATGAAGGCATTAGCCAGGGACAGAAAAGAATGGAAAACATGGGTTCAGGAAGAACTCCAATCCGACGCTTAAGAAGGCATAAGGATAAGAGAAAGAAAGAGAAAGACATTTATATTATATATAAGGCGAGGTGATACAAGAAGAAACTCAGTATAAGCAAATCTGGAAAGAATACTTCGAGGAACTACTAACTGAAGAAGTTTCAGATAATACAACAGAGGAAGAAAGCGAAGAGACAAAAGAAGAAAATGTAACACAGGAACCAACAAAAAATGAAATAATAGAAGTTATTAAAAGAAGCAAGAATGGGAAAGCACCGGGCAAAGACGAAATAAACGTGGAATTGATTAAGTATGGAGGAGAGAGACAATGACAAAAAGAGATGAAGAGGAGTTGAGGATATTAGAACGAAAAATAATGAGAGCAATTCTAGTGCCAATAAAAACCGACGACAATGAATACAGGCAACGTATGAATCATGAAATACTGAGAGAAATGAACGGGGAAACAGAATAAAGAGACAAAGAATAAAATGGCTCGGACATGTACGGAGAGAAGGTGAGCGAGCAGTCGCTTGCTCAATGCTACAGTGGGAACCAGGTGGTAGAAGAAGGCAAGGAAGACCCAGATCTAAGTGGCTGAAGGAGGTGGAGGAGGATTTGAAAAAACGAGGGATAGGAGACTATGGAAAAAAAAATAAGCGAGAAAATAATGAAATGAAGGGGATTGATCCACCCCAGAGAGCGGATCTAGAAAACATTTATGCGGCGCAACCCCACAAGGGGGACATATATACATACAGTCTATACATAGAAATTTCAGATGGGAATAATTTTTTGTTTCATACTTTTTTTAGTAGTCTGGTCTAAGTTTCTAAACTTACTTTGTATACCTATTCAAATAATAATTCCAATTTTTTTACAAAAACTTTTAGTCTAGCTTAAATACAAATACTTTTCCATTCTTCGACCTCATAAATCTAAATACTGAAACTTCCCTACTTTCATTTATTATTTGACAAGGACAATTTGGCTACTTTTAGAGGTAATCTATATCATTCAGTTGAAACACCAAAAAATGATTCTACTGTCGTCTGGAACATATCATTACTCAAGACATTGAAACATTAATATGGATTCACTTGCTCTCTTTCTCTATCTCTCAGTAGTTATAATTTTTGCTACCTATTCTCTCTTTTTTTGGTAATAAAAACGTTTTGAAAAAGACCAGTTTAAAAGCTTAGTCTGGCACTGGTCTCCTTTCCTATAAAAGAAGTAAAAAGAATTTATGAGAACCTTAGGGGAAGTTGGTCGGTATTGAACAGTCGAATAGAAAGAAATTAGAGCGCTTGCGCAAAGTCTAGCGCTCTCCGAGGAAATCCGGTTGGCTCCAGGTCGAATATTTCGTTGTCAGAGGCGGCGAGGTTGGAAAAGCTTCACGGTAAAATTTTAAAGCATCTATATATAATGTATTAGGAAATAAATGAATGGAAGCTGAAAAATAATATCAGTACCGCTAAAAGCAATAGTAATATAACTAATTTCTACCTTAAAGTAACTTTTATTTGCAAAAGAAACAATGAGGTTACCTAAACAACTTCTACGCCTTTGTACATGCGCCGCCCTATATTTTATTGGTCTTCGGGTTGATCAAGATATCCACGAAATATAATAGCTATAGCTCTGTTCCACGCAAAGCTAGCGCCATATACATATAGAACGTTGAGACTTTGTAATGGGTTTTTATTACAAATACTCTGAAAAAATTGCTTGAACTTATGAATATATATCTGTTTAAGATTATTCTTAACATACAAGTTACATATTACATCACAAATAATGGTTTTTCCGTTAAAATTAACTTTAGACACTTTGAGCCATATTTTTGACACATTTTTGGAACTTTAGTTCTTTACGTCAGGTTATGTTTGAGCGACCGGGGGTCGCGACGCAAAATATCTGACCGTTACGTTACGTTATGTTACATTACTTCGTTATGTGCCTTGCTTGCGTGCGTGTGCTCTCTCCTGAGTCTCTCTCTCTCGTTTACAAAGCAGCGATTCATATGCTTCGGCCGGGAATCGAACCCGGGCCGCCCGCGTGGAAGGCGAGCATTCTACCACTGAACCACCGATGCTACGTTGAAATTCTATGCAAAGATGGTATTCGCAGTGCTGGTGATCTACTTGAATTTGTTCGGATAAATTTTTACTATTATTTCCATAATTTTTTTTGCACGATTGATCTTTTTTGTTTATTTATAGCATCGGTTGTCAGGACGGTAGGTTGTGTTTACTGGTTTCTAAGTTTAACACGTCGGTAAGTGATTTACTTACCGTTCAGACGTCGAAAAGTAATAAATATCATAAAAACAATTTCACCAAAATGCATTTATATTTTAAACTGATCGAGAAGTATAAATGTCACTTTTGACATTTCGTTCATTTCGAAGAAATTTAAATTATTTTATTCGGAATTTATTTCAATACGATCGCGCAAAAAAATGGTATAAGCATCTCGAACGTTAAGGGTAATTACAACGTTTGCATGTAGATTCCTCTCGTAAAATTGGACAAAATGATATAGCACATTTACTTTTCGAAATACAGGGTGTTGAAATTTTGAAAACTTGAATGTTTTAATTCGATAACTTTAAAATGGATGGATAAATTGATTTGATATTTGGCAGGTTGTTTTTAAATGTAAAAGGGCATATTTTGATAGTAATAGTAGTTTGTGCAACTAGCGTGGATATGATGGCCATATCGCACGAGGACGAAGTTAAAGCACGACGCCGTAGGCGGAGTGCTCCATCGTTCAAATGCAATATGGACAATCTACACGAGTCGAACAGCATATTTTTTCTAAGAAATTTCTAAATTGTTTTAGTCTTTATGATGATAATTGTATGACTGCTGGTGAATTTCTTTTTTGTGTGTTGCTGTTAACAGGCGTCATTTTCTTGAAATAAAAGCTTTCCGAAAACATTTGCTGGAGAAAGCATACTTTAAAAACATGTACCAATGCGTGCCTACTTTTGACAAAGGTTACAATGGAAAAAATGGAAAATTCAGGCATTTTAATATAAAAATTATAGGGGTGCCCGTTTTTCGTGCCGGTGAGTGTATATTTTCTTGTAAATTCAAGATTCCTAAAATTTAAAAAATTTCGTAATTAGGAAAAATTAATCCGTAAATTTTATCTATGGAACAGACCTCCTAAATAACAGTTTCCATCCTTCGAAAAATTGTTTCAATGACACCTGATTATATAATATATTTTTCATTGAGATACTTGGTTTTTTATTAGAATATGATATTTATATTACATATGAGTAATTTGCTAAAAATGATTATGTGCTATGACAAAAAGATACCATCTTAAAGCCGACACTTTCCTCTTCAAAAATCATTTGAACTTCACCGAAATCTTAAACTTATGCTCCCTTCTCTATAGGCAACAAAGAATACAGCACATTTATTGGCGTTCAATATCAAATCCTACGAACACATTCTAATACCTCCATCAATTTATGTACTCCTGATCAAAACGGCGAAGATGGTTCTCTTAAACCGCGCGAACTACGGACATTTTACCGTTCATCGATAAATCTGCATGAAACCCAACCAGCTGAAAGATAACATAAGGACTGCTACAGTCTTCACGCAGCCTCCTATCTTCCTATAACAATGGACCCAAAACAGCGACGGCGATTGTGGGTAAAATATAACGAATATATATTCAAAACGTAACAATGCGCATGGTCGTATTCCCTAACCCCTCCTAATACTACGACCCTGTTCTTGATTACATTATATTTCATCCAACTATAGCCACGCCCAGGTTTTCTGCTATTACTCGCCTAATACAATAATCAAATGTTGAAAGTAAACGACAAAGGAAGATCGATCAACTTCGAATCCTAATTTGTTGACAGCTGTCAGCCGTCTATCATTTCTGGCAGCGTTACGTCACGAACCCGCTATCTCGACCAGGAGAACAGAAAATCAACGGGGATAACGCACCCTTTGTTTTGTTTGGGTGGGAAAGCGGGGAAGTTCGGGATCTGACCTTAACGTATGTGAAGGAGGGTCTGGCGCCATCGAGGAGCAGGAGAGCATATTTTTATGGAGTGAAACAATGGTTGGTCGTTTGAATGGGGTGGAAACTGAGAAGGATTAACTGAGAGGAACTACATTAATTTCTATGTATTAAAGTGTGTAGTTGTAGTGTATTTTTAATATGATTTATTTTTCATAAAACAGATACATTTTTTATCAGAAATTCAATTTTTGTGAACTACCCTAACTTCTCTGGAGCCACGGGCGTACGCAGGAATCGAAGCAGGGGGGGCTGGCTGGGGGTAGTTTCAGCGACCCCTAAGGCAAGGGAATAAAGCCTTACAAGCCTCCCTCCACCGTGGGAAATTTCATTATTTATTACATTTTTACATTTAATTTAATTTTTAAGTATTTTACAATGTATTTTTCAAATAAGAAATAAATTATTGTTAAAACCATCAGGAATATTTTTAACGGCTTTTGAGAAGCAGGGGGGGCAGCCGCAGTTTATGTAAATTTGCTTTTAATACCTACATGGTAAATATGGCAAAGCTGTTACAAGAACATATGTGCTTTATTTGCAGTAAGATATCCTGCATCTCGAAAAATTTATAGAAATTATTTAATATCTGGATAAAGGTTTAGGTATAGGAAAGTATACATAAATTTGCCTTACTTTTTACCCCTGAATGCATTAAAATAGGAAAAACCGGGTGGTTCTATTTAAAAAAAATGAAGAATTTTGATATGTATGAAGTTAAAGTTTGAACACTTTCTATACACACCCTGTATAAAATTAAAAAAATTTCAACATAGATTCAAATAGGTCTGACCTTACTGGAAGCAACTGAACAGAAACCATTTTCATATCTTTAAGGGCATCCTCTTAAAAAAATAATTTGTAAGGCTCTGCAACCGTCAAATTTTTTACAAAAAAATTAATAACTTAAAAAATATACATTATTCGAAAAAAGTTTTCAGACAAAAGTATACTAAAATTTTACGTATATTTTAAAAATGTATTAATATACAGGGTGTTCCATTTAAAATAACAAAGTTAGAGTCGAACCGGAAGTTTTAACTCGTCGTGGAGGAAGGAATAGAAAGATATCCTGTCATTGGTGAAGACTTATCGTTACCTCTTTTAATAGAGTTTGTATAGAAAAGATGACGTTCTATTTCAATAATTGACTTCTGACTTACAATAGTTATCATTGAAATGCTGGTCGAATTAGTCTAAAACTGTGAAGTCGAAATTTCATTCAACGTGCTAAAGTTTAATATCCATTTTTTCCGTTTCAAAGATAATTTTACTCAACCTCGTATATTCATATAACAGCACAGGATACGCCTACATCAACTTCCCACTCACATTATAATGAAAGTGAATAAAGTAGTATCTCCACCTCTCCATGTATCTCGAGATAACAGTAATATACACCACGCTCCTTTTCTGTTCTCCTGATAACCAGAATCGAAATAATTCCAAAGATTTAGTTATTTAATTTTTGTTTATTAGGGATTAAGTCTTGGGGATTTAATTCTACCAATAAAAATCGATCTCACACAAATATTATTATGTTTTTGTATATTATAGTGCTTTTTAAAGATAGTTGTAGATATAAAATATAATGTGTTATGTTTTTTACGTGTGTTTTATTAAAAATAAAAAAAAAACATCCACCAATTCATTTTAACATGAACTTGATAAATATGTCAATAGAATTTGAAATATTCAATCATTTTAATGAAATCGAAAGATATTCTGAATATGCAAATCATGAACACTTTCTAATAGGAGACCAGAAACGATAGAGAACTGTATTTTGTGTTTTAAAGTGTTTTTTAAATGAATGTTGCCTAAAAATGTATTTCATACTTCCTTTTATGTACCAGACAATCATTGCGCTTAACACAAGGTTATTAAATTGCTATTATTTTGCTCTACAAAATTAATTTTTCAAAAATTGCTTAGATAAATTAATCTGATAATATTTAATATTAAATTTATTATGATATCAACTCATTATCATATAATAATAGCGTTTTGGAGTATTAGAAACTTGAACATGGGTGCGTTGAAAAATTTATATCGCGATTTTCATTGTGCTACTAATGAAATAGTGAAATTATGTAGGTATTTTCCAGGTGAAAATGTACACTTGACGACAAAATCTAGTAGATCCTAATAAAATATCGGTTCTATCCTGTACACTACGCGACTTTTCTACTCTCCTGATACGTTATATAAAAATTTTCTGGAAAAAGCTTGAAAACTGAATTCAACATTTGTGGAAACGGCGGTAATTTTAATAAAATAACTAATAAATTCCTATTTCGGTCCCCTCGATTCAAATAAAAATGTATGTATGATTGTGTGTGTATTGTATGTATATGAGAAACTGTGACCGGTATTGGGAAGAGACGGATATACCATATTGATTTGCTTAAGAGAAGGATAGAAGCGACACAAACAAGGGAACGTATTCAGCCGACTGGTTCGACAGAGGCGGATTCAGAAACGGTATGAAATTACCAAAGAGTTAAAATGAGTGATTACAATGAGCGATCTGAAGCTTTGGAGTTAAGTTAATAATTTTGACATTTGTTATTTTTTGACAAACGCCAATAATGTTGTTCTATTCAACACTCAAAATGCTACTGTCAATTGTTGATAGTTTTAAATAAATTTTTTCTACAAACGTCAAAAAATGACAAGGTTCGCGCATTGACAACAATATGCGAAGTGACCCTTTTTTCATTTACCTACGTTACCATGACACCGTGCGCGAAGTTGTGTGCGAAATACCTACTTACTTCGCACACTGCATGTAAACTATATGGGATTTTTATTTTTTAATCTTTATGTTCCTCAATCAAGCAAAAATCCAAGAAATCATTGATTTATCAATGTATAAGAATAATTAAGGCTTTCAAATTGTGAGAAAATTTAACACTACCTAATTTTATTTACTATTTACAATATTAACATTAATGGTGCAGCCAGTGCACGAACCAATATTTATTCCTAAATCAGATAACTCAGATTCAGCTCGTGATATCGTAGTTTTGGGAGTTGAAAGACTATCTATCCATTTTTGATTTGCAAGCAACTGCCGTAGAGGTGACAGCACTTGATCCTGAAATTTCACAGTCTAAAATTTTATTTGATATTTGAATTTTATTGTTGATAGAATCTTCCACGTATCCTTCGGCCACAGTCGAAGATTTCCATCGTCCATGTCGCTTCAAAACACATATATCGGCCCCCGTATTAGCAAGGAGTGTGGCTGATGTTCTCCGAAAACAATGGCCAGTGTAGGCATCAGGATTTGGTAATTTTAGGTGTTTTGCTATTAAGCTAGGCATCTTTCCAATACTATTTATTCCAACAACTTGGTTAAAACATCTCTTCAAAAACAATCGGCGACTGGTAGCATAACTTGGACGAAGAGCCGCATATTTTCGGTAAATGTCAGTATAATCTAAATTTCAAACTGTAAAAATTCATTGTATATTCGTTTTTGTATCGGGTACCTACTTTAACAATCAAAATGGAATTTTTATCTTCTATGTCATCGACCGTCATTTTAGTGAGCTCCTCACGGCGCCAAGCACCCGAAATACCCAGTATTAAAACAACCTAAAAGGAAATCAGTAATTCAAAAAACACATAAAACAATCATCAAAATCTACCTTAACCAACAAATAGGTTTCATCATCTGCCTCTCTTATGAATTGTTCAACTTCCTCTCTATAGTCAATACCTTAGATTTCTTAGGATGGTTTCCATTTTTTTCAAATATGGAACCAACTTGGTAAATTTCTTAAAATCCACGTTTTCTTTAACATTGAGTGTTGCTTTCAACACAGAATATATTGCCCATAACGTGAAAGACTTCAGCTTCTTAGACTTCTCTGAAAAATATGCCAACAGCACATTTTCGGATATTTTTCTGGCTTTATTTGCTTCACACCACTCTTTAAATTGATGATATGCATTTTCATACTGGCGCCTCGATTTCTCCGGATTTGAAATTACTGAATTGGCCGTATCTGTCAAGTTAGGTGGGGTAT
Organism: Galerucella calmariensis; assembly: GCA_910591675.1. Classification (NCBI taxonomy): domain Eukaryota; kingdom Metazoa; phylum Arthropoda; class Insecta; order Coleoptera; family Chrysomelidae; genus Galerucella; species Galerucella calmariensis. The sequence continues at coordinate 188,687 of CAJUYG010000205.1, forward strand.
ACTGCTTACTTCATCGTCCCTCGAAATTTCCATTATTTTACAGTTATAAATATCACGCACGAAATTGACGCGAATAAAAAGCCACTCCAAAACAATTATCAAGAACTATCACTTTGAAATAATTGTCAACAAATGATATTTTATTTCCATAGCTACAGTAATTACTTGATTTGGAAAAACAGTTGAAGCCAGTTCAATACTATTTTTCATATCAAGCTAAGCATGTTACTTTAATTTAGAACAATATTTTTGACGTTTGTAGAAAAAATTTTGTTTGCATCTCATGCGCGAAATATAAAAATAACTATTTCATATTTTTGCCTACTCTACCTATATACTTTTCCATTATACTCATCATTAAACCTATCATTACTATAAAAACTTGACAATATCAATAATCATTTTCATATTTAGGGTAAATATATTAAAATTGAAGGAGCATTTTTTATGCTCTTCGTTCTCATGTTCTCCTGTTCGGAAAAGCGTACAAGTCCTCACACATTCGTTAAAATCGCCTTTCGGGGACCTGAGAGAGTCGTTGTTGTCTGAATTCTGTCAAATTGTTCGACCATTGGACATTTCCCCATGTCGTCCTTGGCGGGGAGAAATTGAAATTGTGTCTTTTCTAGTATAAGGGCAACAGCATCCTTTAGAGATGTGCAAACAAATTCAGCAGAGAACGAACGCAGTGATTGTGGTTAGTCTGTGTAATGGTAGTCAGAATTAGGCAGTGTTGTCGATTTTATTTAGCTGCTGTGTTAAACATTGAAATATTTAAAGTCTCAGCATCAGAATTCGATTACATATTGCAGATAATATCTGATAGGTATTTATCTCAAAACCAGAGCTACTGATGCCAATTTCTGTTTTTTTTTATCTGAAGATAAATAACCACGTTTGAAAGAATAGTATATACATTTCTTGATGATGCTTAATAAAATATGGATCTGGCAACATGTATTTATTTAAGTTTTATAACACTAAATCAATAAATTTATGACATTAGATTGTTAGGCATTGAATTGACTCAGTAAATGTTGTTGTTTATTTGTTTATTTAATGTGCGGGTACAAGTGGTACTTAGTAATATTTTTAGTAAGGTTGGTTAAGTAATTTTTATCAGGAAAACATAAACAGTCAACGGTAGAGGTACTTACAGAGTAAGAATGATTTGATTATATCATGTATTTAAGACTATACAGCTAACATGACTGAGTTGTACATTGAATACGAGTAAGACTATGTAGTATATGGGAAGTTGATCGAAAATTTGGGAGTTGGATATAAAGAAATTGATTTTTAAAACGGTATGTTCAAAAAATTTGTGGATGCTATTTGCACCCAGCTCCTCCTAATTTTTATAGATCAGTATACTTCAGATTAGAATTGTCACAGGGAAAAAGCCTTCTGGCAAATTTTGAAATGGGCATGTTGACACACACTGACTACACTTTAGACTGAGCTAAATAAATCAATATGTGTCCATAGCAACGTGAAAATAGACCCATGGTCTGTTATCAGTGTAATGTTGACATGATTGGGTGAAATTGTTCATAGGTATGATAAAAAATTAGGAAATTTGATTGGTTCTTGGAACTGTCAAAAATTTTTCAGTAGTAATAACCCAAGGATATTGATAATTGTTCGAGAAAATTTTATGACAGATTTCGAAAGCTTGTTACTTGCAATTAACAAAGGAACAATTAGAAAAGTTGAATGAAGATCCAGCCAGATCGTGACATTTCGAAATATTAAATATTTGAAACTTCAAAATTGAAATAAATTAATATGTGTCCATAGCAACGTAAAAATAGACCATAGTCTGTTATCAGCGTAATGTTGACATGATTGGGTGAAATTGTTCATATGATAAAAAATGAGGAAGTTTGATTGGTTCTTGGAACTGTCAAAAAATTTTCAATCAACATTAATTCCTCTATAATTGTTGTCATCATTCTCAACAAACCCTGTTCTGTTCTGAATATTATAAGAAGTACACTTTTGATAATGAAAATTACAAATCTTTATACTACCTTCCTATTCTTATATCCTAATACATAAAAGGTTTTAAACAGACAAGAACGTAACGAACGAAAACAAAAAGCAACACCTTTCACCTTGCTTGATCTGATGATACTGTTCTTGTGTTTATTAAAACCAGCGAATTGTATACGATTAATATTATGTCCGTCTCTTTTTAATGTAATTGCTTTAACCAGAGCTACATTTTTATAATTTACTTACCTGCAACATGTGAATCGACAGTAAAAACTGGTTCGACTCACAAGCTATATGGAATAAATTCATTATTTACTGTTTATATTCGTAAAAAATTTAAAAACTTGTCAAATTTTAAAGTTAAAATTCTTCTCTACGTTGGAGTACAATTTCCACCCCCATAATCAGTGGCGTACTAACATAGTTGGGGGTCCGAGGCGGCTATAGATGTGTTTAAATGATATTTTATTCTATAATAATTACAAGATACTATGTATGTTGTACAGTATTGAGAACAAAAAAGACATAGGTATAAATTTAAATGAAAAGTAAAAACAAGAAACACAACTGCGAGCTTTGACTTTGACTGAAAATTGTTGGATCAATTCATAAAAATTCAATGTCATTTTGTGACAGTGACATTCAAGCTGCCCTTAAAGCACTTCAGAGCTCTAAGGTAACATCTCGGCTGGTATGGGAATGCGGCGAAGAACTTAGAAGACTGGCGACTTAAAACAGTGTAACACTGGAGTGGGTTCTAGGTCACAAATGAATCGCTGGCCATGAAAAAGCTGACGTACTGACAAGAGCAGGATCGTCAACCCTGATGAACTGACCCTAACCAGCTGTGGACATTCCCAGATGCTCTACTAGGTCATGGTTAAAAGGGTGGTCAAAAGAACAACACAATAAACACTGGAAGAATACGCCCAGGCAAACACATGGGAAGAAATTCATAAAAGAACCATCAGAAAAAGTAGAGAAAGAACTGCTCTCAGGAACAGACATCAGGAACAAACTACACACCATAACGGGGCTACTTACGGGACACTTTTTCACAAAAGAGCACCTGAATTGTATAACGGAGACCTTACATGCAGAAGATGCAAAAGGACACCGAAACAGCTCTGCACGTATTATGCAGCTGTGAGACGCTGGACCACAGGAGGCAGAAACTGTATGGAATACCCAAAATGACGTCAGAAGACTTCTACAACCAACCAGTAAAGAACCTGTATGAGCTAATACAGGGAACGGATTGGCTGAATAGGCTGTAGACAGAATACTAGGAGGATCCACAATAATAAAGGCTCATTCACACATGCCAGTGTACTCGGCCGAGTAAAAGGCGCGCGCCTACTAGCAGGACATTTCGTATGTGTAAACAGTCACTGGTGCTAGTGCACTGGCTTGCGAGTTCACTCGGACACAGCTCTACTTTTTCGTGCTAGTAAATAGTGGGGGTTCCAAAGCACCAGTGTACTGGCAAGTGTAAACATCTACTAGCACGTTTCTTGTTGACGTTTCATAGGTAGTGTTGATGTTGAAATTTATAAAATAAGTGGACAACATAAGTGGAGTGAAAAAGAAACAATTAATTTTATAGAACTGACCCACACTTTATTTCTTCTACCATTTGGTTTCTGTTCACTAAATATATATCCTCCATTATGTCTTCTAATTCATCAACTAAAACCGCTGTTAATTTGTCTGTACAACACTTGATAACCTGATTACTCATATCACTAATTTGTTTTCAAATTAAATACCCTTGTATTGGAACTGCGATGGATCTAGATCTAGGAATTCGCTACATTCAAAAAATATCAACTAAACTCGCATGCAAAAAAGCATGCCAGTAAACTAGCATGTGTGAATACGAAATAAATGTCCTGCTAGTGGCAGCTAGTGATGCGCGCGCCTTTTACTCGGCCGAGTACACTGGCATGAGTGAATGTGCCTTAAGCCCAACGATTATACACCCTAAGCCCAGGAGGCTGAGGTGGTGCCGGCGAAGGGACGGCTCCATTAAAAAAATGTCGAGATAGTATGACCGAGCTTGGCAAATGAGACTGGCTACTGGCTCTTTGTAGAACGGAGATAATTTTTTATACATTCCAATTTTGAAAAACTCCTATGACAAGAGCCAGCAGACACACAAATAGGTAGTAAGAAACAGTTTTAGTGCCTCTATTATGTTTGGCAACGATTCACGAAAGTCCATTTCAATAATAAACTTCAACATTTGTAGAGATGTTCATGAATTGGCAGTTATTTTTTTCTTGAACCTGTTTTTTTGAATATATTTGTATCTTTTGCCCATTTGGGGGCCTATGATGGTGCGGGGTCTGGGGTGGGTTTGCTCAAAATATCACTGAGGGCGAGTTGTATCATTAAAGCCGGTTTAATGATAACTGATGTTTAGACTGTGGCTGATTAATGTGTTTATTATCAACAATTACGTCAGTCTAAACATCACTCATCATTAAACCGAGTTTAGGTGTTTGGTACAACTCGCCCTGATTCATGCTAGACTCTACTTTACTTTTTTCAACTCATAGATTCCTGATAAAAAAGTGAGAATTTTCGTACTCGAAACAACACCAATTCCGAACGTGTCGACAATATTCCGCTCTATCGCTCTTCTACTTTTCTATTTTTCAAGTGGCCTTTTGTACACAAATAATCAGCCACATACTGATAACATAAAATGAGTTTCATGTACTCCCTTTAAATGACTATAGGTATCAACTGATATTTTCGATATTTACAACACAAAATTTAATAAATAAAACAAATAATTTTATTTATAACACTTGTGGAAACAAGTCGTAGACGTAGGGCGCGCTGTACGCCTCATGTGAAATGAGGCTTATTTCTAAAAATTTTCTAAAAGAAGATTCTTCTCTATCTCTACACACTAGATTGCGCAACCGTCGTATTCCTTCTGCTTCTTTTGTATTCTCGGTGTCGCCTAACAAGAGCAAATCATTCCTGATTCCTAGCAGGATAGCAGGAAGTAAATAAGGTTATAAAATTCAATGGCAGTGTACCTATCTGATGCATTTTTATCAACCAATAAAAATAGGAAGGTGATACTTTACAGGGCGAACATGCAAGTTTTAGGGCGATCCCGAAAGCGGAGCCTTGAAACCATGCGAGAACTCTAAATACACTGTACGAGTGTGGCGCGTACAATATTTTTTGTGCAGACACCAATAATATAGGAACAGAATATTTATTGCTCATAATTTATAACAAAACTTAACTTATAAATATTTATGTTGCAAAGTACAATTATCAATGTCAATATTTTTCATTATCTAACCACAATTGTCTACACAAACACCATACGTGACCATAACGTCTTGTTTTGTTCTTTAAAATGCAGTTCAAAGTTGCCGCAAGTATCAGTTTTTGTTAGTAGGATAATTGGAAAGGAAGGAGGTAAATACAAATTATACCAGGAAGAACAATAATACACAATCAATGGAGGGTGGGAACGCGCTCCCACCGAGACAGATATTTTGTTTATTGTGGAGTTTGTATCACTGAGACCTAAAAGATCTATTTTGACCCCTTCCAATATTACGTTGGATCTGAAACAGCAAATATTCCGGTCTCCAAAAAGATGTTTCATCCCCGCTTGTGCTCCCCCACACAAGGTGAAATATGTTGTCCAATATTTTTCATTGGAAGAAGAAATAGGTGAATGAATGTAAAAACCCTTTTGTGAAAATCAACCTAAAGGCAGAGGTGAGTGTAACTAATAAAAAGTATCTCACTCAGCTGTCACATGTGAGTTGATCATTCTGATTCACAGACCTAGAACGTACTGATAATTTGAAACCACCTCCATCCAACAATCTATCTATTTATGTTTGGTATGCCTGAAATACTACTCAAAACTGTCGAAACACTTCATTGCTACTACCAGGATCGCATAGATAATAGGAGGAGAACCTTAACGATATATTTGATAACTACATGTGCTACACATCAGATTTGACTACTCTCAACGTATGCAATCCTAGTATAATAACAGTAATGTTTCGACAGCTTTAAATCGTACTCAGGCATTATCTACTTCTTGCGATAAAGGCTCTTCTTTTCTTTTCTCCTTGCATGGTCTCTACTTCAGTAAGTTAGCTATCTCAACTTGTAAAACCAAACTAAGACGTTTTGTTTTGTATGAGTTTTAATCAAGAAGTAGGTAGCTCTGTTTTGTAATTAGTGAGTTTTTGGAAAAAATATCGGAGGCTTTCATTGGAAGGAAGTTGGGAAATGTAGTCTTTGTTTCTCCAGTAAATATTGCTGATTGTATAGCCAAACCGAGACCAAGTGATTCCAGAGGAAGAAGTTACTGAAAGAGTATTTTTGTTCCGATGCCACACTAAGCTGTCGAAACGTTACGGTCCTTAAACCAGGAGGTTATATGTTTAAAGAGGTTGCTCACTGCATTTGGTGTAGTGTAACTATCTAAATAATACTAATGTTCCTACGTTTTAAGATATTTTATTTTGTTCTATAATATTTAATTAGAAACCTTTATATTTTACATATTTTCAGTATTTACTAGATTTAAAGAATGATATATCTTCTATTTCTTTCTTCACTGTAAATTCATTTGAAGAATAGTATTTAACTTTTTAAAAGGCTGTTTTTAAAATCTTCATTTTGCGTGCCTTTATTTATTTGTTTACTAAATTCTTATTAAAAGACCTGACAACGAGTATATTACATCAGGAGAGTAGGATAGCTATGGTGTATTTTTCCAAATCAAGTATTTTAAAACACTATTATCTAATACTGCTGCAAGTATATCAGTACAATTTTTGATATAAATAAAAAAAAATTGTATGTATTTGTTACAGAGTAGTATTATTACACTATTTCTCTAAGTATTAGCAGGAAAATACGTTAGGATCTTGAGAATTTCTAACCAACCAATAACCAACTTGTCATTGTGCCCCCAGTTATTTCAGGAATGGTAGGAATCCGCATAGCAGTTTTGAATTTATCCTAGAATACGTTCTTTGTGACAAGATAACATAAAAACAAGAAGGTATAGAAGTAACCTATTCCTATGTACCTACTGCTGCTTACTTCTTCACATCCTTTGCTATCCTATTCGAATATATGTTTCAGTGATACCAATGATTATTAACAACATTACACACAAAATATTCTAAAAAAAATCACCGGCTGATATATTTTTGGTTCGGATTATTGATAAACAGTTTATTCGGGGTTAATGTAGAAAATGTTTCACAAAAAGGGGTAAAAAATATTAGAATATATTTGGGGTAGGTCGGAAAATGTAAGGGATCTTAGAGTTATATTGATCAAATAATTAATTACAGCGTAATACTTAGAATGCCTTGAATGAAATCCAGTAAGTTAACTTTTATTGGCAGGATAGCATAAATACAACGTTATTAGTTCTAGCTTCACTTAAAGAATAGACCTAAGTTTATATTAATTAGGACTATAATGTTGGTTTAAATATAAAAAATAGGATATGTTAAGTGTTGTAAGTGTTCAGTTGAATCCTTGGAATAACTATATCAATGAACCAGCTGATCCTTACACCTTACACCAAAAAACCATCTTAAACAAGCAAGGACGCAAAGTGAGTAGTATAATTGACGAATTCCGGGAAACTATTTGGGTTGGGACGCTAGAAGCACCCACGTTCATGTGATATGTGATCCACCCCAAAGCATTATTATAGACAATATTCTATTAAATAACAAACAAAACTGTACATTTTAAGTGTCTTCTACTCTACAAAATCAACTATCGTTGTCTACTGTGTTAACTATCTGTTAACCAACAGTTTTTATTCAGCTGTGCAACGTAGTTATCCATCAATTCAATGGTTAACTTAACAAACTGTTGACAGGACAGCATCACAATAGAAGAGGTTGAATAAAATTTTTTTTACAAAGGCACAGAACATTACGGTCTGTAACAAATTAAAGGTACTGTTGATCCCAATAATTCAACGTTGAGAAACAACGCCTTTAAACTAATTTTGAGCATCATTCGTAGCACCAGAACTTATTCCGTATCAAGCAAACAGCATCCCCAGGAGGTGCTGCAAGAAAATATGTGTTTGTCGAGAATATAATATTGATCTTCAAGAAATTATGTTTTCCTGGTAAGAAAACGGTAATCCCAGGTCTTCTTTCAGTTGTATGTGAAACGCTAGAACCGGAAGTTAAAGTTAACCGACGGATTCTTCTTTTTTAGATAAACGCAAGGAGACGAGGAAGTGGCTGAGGAACCAGCACCTCGCTTATGGGAATGCTCTGCAGGGTCCTAGACAATCCAAACTTCTACTGAAGGGATGGACTGATGGACACGCTAGGGCAGCTATTGAACTACCAAGGAATAGGTTGAGGAAGATAGCAGGACTCCTAACAGGACACTGTTGTGTGAGGAACCACATCTACAATGAAGTAGAGGAAAGTTCCCTAGATTGCAGCGTGACTGACGAAACGTCAGTCCATGTTCTCTTAGAGTGTCCACACTGGGCAGGCGAATATTCGGAGTTCCTGGGCCCGTATTCTTAAGGGACTAGTGAGAATCTAACCAATGAGATTGATGCATTACGGGTTGCCTGGAACGAGAGAGATTCAATCTCTCATGGTTCGGACCGATAGAGAATCTCGCCAAAAGCGGTGAGAAGCTTAGAAACATGCGTATTGGATTTCATCCGGTGATATTGCAGATCTCACTATTGCCTTTAAAAATATGACAAATTTGAAACTCTCATGTTTTAGGCAACCATGCAATACACCTATCTCATTGGTAAGATTCTCACTAGTCCCTTAAGAATACGGGCCCCTGGAGACACAAGCAGGCATCCACTGAAAAAGGTTGTGGCCTTTATTGGAGGGCTCGGCTTCATGGATGTCTAGGTAGCAGGGGAGCCCGCCAGACAAAATTTCGATGGTAAATATATACCAAAAATTATTTAAATTGATATATTGTTGTATTGAAAGTAATTTTGAAGAATATTTAAGATAAAATGTAGGAAAAATAGAAAGAAAGATAAAAAGAAGAAAATATACTTCTATAGGGAAAAATCACGAACCGCGAGATGGCGCTGCGAAATCCAAAATGTCGGATCGGAGGGTGAACAACAAATATTCTGTCATTTGATATTAGCTTCGTTTTTGAAATTTTTGTGTTGTATTGCTGGATTTGTGTCATAAGATATCTATTAATAGTGCCTGTGAAAGTAGAGATATCAATTTCGGATATTCTGGATTGTAGGTGAACGTGTTCGGCCAATTAATGAAGGTGAGGTTCCAATGAAAAAGTTATTAAAAGCTTATGTATGAGATCTCCCACAATATTACAATCCCCCATTATAAAACTCAGTGAGTCCTGGATTTGTCAATGTTCCTGTAAAGAAGGATTAGGAGGACACTGCAAGGATATTATTGCTACATTGATTTATATTAACAGGTAAATAAGTTTTCTCGATTACCTAAGAAAGCAAGTAGGTAGATGATTTCAAAACAACACATCCCTGTTTGCCTCCTCTCTTTTTCATGTTTCAGATATGAGATGCTAAAACCAGTAAGCTATACTGATCTCTGGCTCAAAAATAGGGAAAGGAAAAAAGACAATAGAGAGAATCAGTAGGCCAGAACCATTTTAGTCATTTAGTCACCCAGGAATTAAAAAAAAGGAAATACAATACAACAGCTGAACTGAACAAAAAAAACTTTAATCTTCTTGCCTACAGTAAGTTTTAGACAATGAAAACGAACAATAATTAAGTCATTTGAATATGTTGAACATCAGCACTTTTTTAATACCTGCATGTGTAGGGGATTCTGCTTTGGCAACATTTTTGGGAAGATATCGTCAAGTAAAAGAACAAATGGGTGCATCAGTGTATGATTCAAGAAATAAGGAGAAGTTGTATAATTTAATTTTAAAATGGCATATCGGCCATTTCGATTGGAGAGAAAAAAGCTTCATCTGTTTGACTTACCTGTTCTCTTTTATGTGTTGTTTGTTTTTATTTTCAGGCATCTAGATCATATTATGCAAGATGTATTGTATCACAATAAAAAATAATAAATAATATAAAAAAGTTATTATTGTTTCATTATATAAGCAAAGGTATGTATGGTTTTGCACAATAATTATAAATAGGTGGAAGACTTTATGCAATAATAAAAACAAATTTTGCTTTTCATATCATTTAATCTATTTTATGCAGAATACAAATAAAGAAACATTTATAATACTAATTGACTAAATGAAAAAATATAGAATAAAATATGGTATAGCAAAAATAATAAACCAGAAGTAATTGTTTTGAGTTCTCACTTACTGTCGGTCACTTCCACATATATATTATATATTTTTGTATGTTGATATTTAGTCACTGGAAGGTTCTGGCTAGGAAAGGATCCATTTTTCAAATGGTTCCTCTGTGTTGTGGAGGTAACTATATATTGAATAATAAAAAATATAAATTGAAGTGAGGAGAATCTGATAGTAAAATTATTGAACTTACCACAAAAAAAAACCTCTTTCAGAAAGTGCTTGCTGCAAACAAGCATGTATTTTGAGATAGGCTTCCCTATCTTCAAGATTTTTTGCCATTTCTTTACTGCCTTGGGATTCAAAGGGAATTTATGTAGAGAAATATCCGAAGTACTGTATGATGTACATTGAGGAACTGAGCACATTTTGCGTGATCTTACCTCATTATCTCTTCCAATCCGCTGCATTTTAAGATTTGATGTTTATTTGAAACAACTATTGTTCATAAAATAACGTAAAAATATATCACTTTCGACCTAAATCACTTAAAATTGTATAAAAATCTCATACTTCACCCATATAAACACATTTGGGTTAGTTTGTTGTTCACCCTCCGAGTATTTCGAACGATTAATTGTAGATGTCACCCACTCCGAGATTCTTCCCTATTCTATTAAAAAATATTGTTAACTGTATTCCACATTGAGGTTAGTTTAGCTCCGTGTTCAAAGATGTCGTTTGAGTGTAGTTCTATAAAATTATTTTATTTGTTCAGCTACGCATGGTCAGAATTCGAAAATTTTAAACAGCGCGAACCGTAAACTTACCGGTTTCGGTTTGTTCTTCTCGTCAATTGTTCGGCGGCCTTCGCAGGTAGAGGATTGAGTCGACCGCGCGCGTTTTAGCGCGTATTTTCATCCAAACAAATAACATCGCCATGTGACAAAAAAAACGAGACAGTGATTGTGTGTGAAAGTAAGTGTGTGTTCAGTGTTTTGTGTGATGCCCTTCGTGCAGCGGTTTGTCGAGCCCAAATTTTTGAGCAGAACTCAACTTTTTGACGACGATGGCCATCCTAAAATCGGCGATTTCGAATTGGAAGCGGTTACCAACAACACCCTGTGCAACGCTCTCAGACAGCTCGCTTCCTTGGTCTTGGCGGCGAATGATATTTTTGATGAATTGGGAGGACAATTGGAGGATATCAAAAGAAGATCAGATTTGCTTAAAATTCGAATTGGAGGAATTGAGGAGAAAGCCGAGAAATTTGATCCAAAGGAGGTTACAGTGCGTAAGTAATAAGTTCAGTCAATTTTTATTTAAAATTGTGTCATATAAACAATACAACAAAGAAAAATAACGACTTAAGAATAAGAATGACATCAATCTACACCGGTAGAACTGTACAAAAGTATTAAAAATCTGATATTCTAAATCCTGAGTTATACAGGTTGTTTCCAAAGTGATCTGCAATATTATTGTGGATGATTTTAGGACCATAACTTCCTCGAAAACTTCCTACAGATATGTGTGATCAAGTTTATAGGTGCTCAATGTCTTGGTTATATGTATGTATTTTGGGGTGACATTCACTAAAAGATCTATTGTGCCCTCTTACTTCTACTTACTTTCTGAGGAAAGTCTCAGAAACTAGTAGCTGCTTTAGTCCTATTTCCCGGAGGAATTTTAGGATGTCTGCAGGCTTCAACTTAAATAAATGTTCGTCTTTTACCCAGTAATCTCCCAGGTGCTGTGCTCTAGGATTCTGAAGTGCTGTGCAGTTGGAAAGTATGTGGATGGAGGTTTCTTCTTCTATGCCACAAAATCTGCATTCTCCTTCCTCCACTATTTTGAGCTTTTTCAGGTGCCCATTCAGACGACAATGTCCCGTTAGGATCTCTGCTAAAACTCTTAGCGCAGTTTTATTTTGACTTATGCATTCATTTGATCCCAACAGGTTGTAGTCACCAGAAGAGTCTTTGATTGTATAAGCCCTACTAGAACTTTCCAATGGTCAGATCTTCTCTTTTTCTCGGCTTTACCTATTTCTTGCAATATTACATTGAAGCTGATTCCGCCAAAGGATTCAGGCCCCCAGAAATGTATTTCAGTCCCCCTCTTTGCTAGTTCATCTGCTATTTCATTTCCTTCTATTCCAGTGTGTCCTGCAATCCATAGTAAGGTGACTATATTGTTCTCGCCCAATTCATTGAGTTTGTCTCGGTTATAACAAACGTCTACATTTAAAACCACAGAAAGATTAAGACAAGGAGTCAGTTCAGGTCCAACTATATTCATTTTACCTATATGGACGAAAGTAAAGTAAAAAAAATTCAGGATACATCGATCTTAACAAAGTATGAGTGTCAAAACAGGCGTTTGTTAATGATATAGTTATTTTTGCGAAAACTAATGAAGATTCGCGACACAATATAGAAACATGGAATAGTACCTTGGAAAACGGGATTGTTATGAATGAAATCAAAACGAAAGTTACGCTTATATGAGAAGGGCAAGAGAAATTAGGTATAGAAATTGAAAAACAAATTATAGAACAACAATACTAGGGAATAACAATTTTTCAGAAAGGAATACAAGAAGCAGAAATTAATAAAAGTATAGAACATTGTAATGAACCTTATGGATTCTAAAAAAATTGACTAAAAAACAATGAAACGAACAAAACATTTGAAAAAAATATTGAAAAATACCAAGCTAAAAATATTTAAAGCAATATGTAGGCCAATATTAACTAAAGGATGTGAAAGGTAGGTGCTAAAACAAACACAGAAAAGCAAAATGCAGCCAGTTGAAATAAAATACTCAAGAAGAGTGGATAGTCATTTGGTACCGAATATTATTAGTTTTCGAAGCCTGGGAAAAATTATGGCCAAAGTAAATCTCACTCACAGTCAGAGCTCGTCGAGGGGGAAACCATACCAATAATACCAAAATTACCAACTTAAAATACCAAAAATTACCAGAAAATACCGACATTACAGCGCCGTATTCTTCAGGATGGTACAAAAACATGCCTATTGGGGTGAACATAATGTTTAACTGGATAAAAGAATCTGCAAAGATAATATAAAAATTAAAATAACCAACCATTCCACATGTTCAACTACAGTGTCTAACATTGTCAAAGAAATTGGATAATGAACGTCATTCAAATTTATTTAATAACCTCAGAGAAACTGGAGAAGTATCATAAACTTTCAGCATATCGGAACAAAACAATGTTGAAAAATCCTCCTCCCAATGGTACAACGTTCATAATAAATTGTATTTTTCATGTTCAAAACTTCAATGCATTCCAATTTTAATTATTCATTTAGTTTATATTGAATGACAAATCGCTCACAACAATACTTCATATAACTTTGGAAACGCCCTGTAGGTAGGTATATAGCAGTTTGTTAATTTTATTAAATAAATTCTTAAACTTATTCTCAACATTTCATATACCACCAAAGTAGTTCTATCCATTATAAAAAAAGCGACCAATAAAAAACCAAACCTTCATTCTACAACTTCGCTAACCCCTCTCGTCCTTATAAAGCATACCTGCTTTCCATTAATCAAACCCTAACAATTAACTTTATGAACCCATTACAATACGATTGTTCTATTCATCTTTCTCGCTCGTTCTCACTGTACTTCCCTTTTTCTTTTACTCACTCCCAGCCGCTTCCTTCAACTGGTAGTGTGCTGAATGCCCTTGAAGGTTGTTTTTTTTTCTTCTCTTTTGTACAATGGTTCGATCAGGTAACACTGTCTCGCTTTACGGTCCTTTGGATAAGATGAATGCAAAGACTGTAAAAATGAAGATGGTAGATGTTCAGTCTTTCGACTCAGGGGCGTAGCAAAAATATTTCACGTAGTAACAGTCATACGGTTAAATAGATTTTTTTAGTTTTCATGAATGAAATTCCTCAAGTTTGGATTAAAATTAAAAACAAACAGAAACTAGCTCTAATTTCATAGTGTTCAGAAAATTTTCAAATTTAAAATGAAGTATAGCAATATAAAAATCGATAACAGTTTTTTGCAAAATTTCAACTCAATTTTCAAACATTTTAACACAAAATCCAAAAAATAATAATTCATTCTGTACCCAATATCAATATCGGATCTTAAATAACCAAAAATGCTTGAGAAAAGTGATCTTATTTAAAAAATTTGGTGTTCAAGCAGTTTATAAAGGTAAAGGACTACTCTAAATTACAAGTTACAATTTATTTTTATCGACATTTATGATAATGTCTTTGTTTTTTTCTTCAGCAATTGTATCCTGCATTGAAAGAAAGAAACTCTAATCTGTTTTTGACAATATATAGAATACAAAGGTATTCAGTAGAAGAATCTACCTCAAGAAAAATAATATAACAAAATTTTCGTACTTCTTTAAAGACAGTACCAACTAATTTCTAATATTCATCGACTTTCAGCTTCTCTTCCTTGTTGTCGTTTAATGTTTCATACCTGAGTTATCGCGACAACTTAATCCTCTGCTTTCACAATAGTAAAGTGTAATTTTAGATGCCATAAAGAGAATTATTGTCCTTTTTTCAACATTTACAACTACATCTAGAATGAAACAGTCCGGGCAAAAATTTCTAGTATTGAAATCAACATTGCAATGATTCATTATGTTGTTCATAGTAATAAGGAAGCTCGCTTAAGATTCCATAACACGCGGAATCTAATTAACATGAAATTATCAATGAAAGAACATTATATTATGTATATGATCTCAATCATGTCATCTGGTGCGTATCATAGTCTGGTTTTGACCTCTCCTCTATTCGAATTATATCAATTACACTGACCGGATGTATATTAAAACTATTTACTCACGTCTCGTTAGTATATTTACGTCCAGAAAGGAACAGGGATGGACTGGTATAGTTTAGTTCAAAATATATCATTGGATTGTACTGTAACTTGATATTCAAAAAGTTTCAAACTTAATAATATTTTTATTTATTGGCAAATGGAATTCAGTTGGATGTTGCCTTACTACATTTTTCTATTCTACTGGATGAGCCTAAAGTAGGAAGATATTATTAAATTTAACCTGTCCGGAATTGGTAATTTGGTCCTCAAATATGACCTCACAGGTATTTAAGAGGTAATTTGGTCCCCGTGGCCGGCAGGTATAATATTCCTTACAAGTAATCTGGTCCATATAGAATAAACATATACCTATATAGTTTCTCTAAGTTGTGTAAGTACGCTAAGTACTTAAGGGGTACTTTGACAAGTATAACGCAAAGACTAGTATCTAAATAATACGGAGAAATAAAACAAAATTTTCATTTAGTTTTTATTTACTACTATTTAATAAATGTTATTAAACGATGCAAATGTCAAAATTTGATACATTTGAATGATACACATGCTAGAAAATAAAGTATGTCTATCTCGCGGTTTGGTATCTCTCAATGATATTTTCAATAAATTTCTGGCGATGTCTAACACTAACGTCTCTAACTTTAGGTTTTAAATGTAAACTTTGCAATTTAACATAAGTTTCAATTTGAAATTCATACAATTTTTCAAGAAATGTTATTGAATTAGGATGTGCTTTGTAGAAAGAGTCATTGAAAGTTCGATGAAAAGCTTCGCATGCATGTGTTGTCCTGGTTGGATCTGCTGAATTTTTGGCCCACATTGTCGGCGGAAAATGAAATTGGTCATCAATATAGTTTTCGATCAAATAATCTGAATACTTTTCCAACCTTGTATCGTCCGGTCTGTTTTCATTTAATTCGAAGGCAATGCAATCACCGACTTTATCAGGATCCAAATAAGTTAGACCAAAAGTTGAATTTAACCAACGGCCTATATCACTGTTCGCGTCATTGTATTCCGAAAGTAGGCCAATTGATTTAATTTTTCGAAACCATGCCTGGGCAAGATGGAACCGGCAACCAATTATTTCGGCGGAAGGCCACACTTTCCGAACCGCTTTAGGAATACCCATCTCAAAATCACACACAACTTGATTGATTGCTAAAACAATATTGATTCCAGAACACTTATTCAGAATCATTAGAAATAGTTTTTTGTACCTCTCGGATGTCTTGTTTGGTAAAAGACAAACCAACAGTGGTATGTAATGTCCGCTTAAAAAATCATGAATAGTGAACATTTGACAAACATATTTGATACAGAAATCAAATGTACCGTCAACGTAGATGCGATTTTTCCAGAGCTTCGAGATTTGTTGTGCACGTAAGAACAATGATATTGCTTGGCAAGCAATTGATAAAAAGATATTGTTCGTCTTGAGAAGTTCTTACGTTGATCGAATTCAATACTTGATGTACGTCGTTAATATTCGTGGGAAGAGCGGGTATTAACTTACGACGTCTATTATACATATTTTTTCTTATGTAGGTACTCGACATCTTGAGTTGTCAAAGTTGCTGGTAAATTTTCTTTCAATGCTGAGCGAATAATTTTTGATGGTTTTTCGGAAACATCTTCAACAGCTTTCCTTTTGCAGGAAGCAGAAACTATTTGCCTATTCAAGGTAGAAATATCTGCAGGATGGCAGTGCTCCGACGAAGATTTGGTTACACAAATTGCACTACATTCACCAAGTGTATAAACACATGCTTTGCACTTTCTGTTGATACATTTCTAACAAGTTTCGTCTGTAGTTTTCAATGTTTTATATAAACTATACAACATTTAATTGTATTTTCATTACGGGGACGAAATTACTGATCGGATTAATTTAGGGCCAGAGTACCAGAGTATTAACGTAGGTAGCGGGGACCAGATTACCTGACCCCAACCTGTCATATCAATCAATGGGATTAATTATGTGATAGTAGGGAGCAAAATTGCAAAAAATGGATTGCGTTGCACCGTAGAGGGAATGTGTATTTTGTATGATTGACACAGTCAAAAACCTGAACGAAATCGCAAATTACTGTAACCGTACCTAAAGAGTGAGGAAAAATATATCCATTAAAACAAAAAGTTGGAACTAATTATGGCACAAATATTTTCAATTTCATGTTGATACCATTCCTGTGGATCGACCATTTGAAACGAGTCCTTCAAGGAACTTGCGAAATATCCATTAGATGATCTTTTTCTCCGAAAGTATAATTCAAATAATACCGAAAAGGGATTAAAAATCATTATTATTGATATTCTAAGAAAATATGTTTATACAGTTTCCATTTAAATTAAATAAATTTTAATGTAATGTAGTGGGTACTGGTCTGTACTGGCGGGAGACATAATATTATCAAGTTTTTATAACTTATCGAATAAAGACAGTAATAAATTATAGAAGTGTTAATTAAATACGTATTAAGATATGGAATTATTCAATCATTATCGTTTAAGAAATATTAAAAGCTACTTTGTGATTAAATCGACTCAGTCTCGTTTCCAGTAATTTTATGTATAAGCAAGACGATATAAAAATTATGACTCTTTTCATGCTTTTTTATAAAAATAAAATTTTGAAAAACACTTACCATAGCCGGACGCATCAAAATAACGGATCTGTAAATAAAAAAATGAGTTAATAACAATAATTTCATTTGATATAATCACTTTGAAAGTAATTTTTGGTAAAAATATAATAATTTTAAAATTTAAATTACATAAAATGATAAAAAAATAAAGTACACGCCACTGACATCATTCTTTTAATAAACATGGTGATACAATAGTAATTTTTCTCCCATTTTAATTTGGACCATTACTTACTGTATATAGTTACTTAATCCTGATTTACAATTTATTATGTATACTTTATTTCAAGGTATTTCGTTTTGACTTGCTAACATGATTGATTGATTCAAGACCGAGTTCAAGACCAAAACCCAGAGCAGGTCGTTTATTCGAAAAGCGAAAAGATAATGCCTAATAAGATTATTTTACAACTGAAATGTTTGGCTGGTAAAATAATATTTGAGACTGTAGCAAGATTCCCAACGTGCCAACTGCGCTTTTTGGGTGGCCCTTTGAACTGTCCGTTGGAGTAGCTAATTGCTAAGTTTGGTAGAGTGAACACGCCAAACTTTTCTGTCAATCATTTGCAAATAGACTATACTAATTTTATTTTCTTTTCAACATCGTAAAAGTGTCAATTCTAAACAGGTATTTATTAACGAAACTATAAAATTTTCTACATAATAAATTTTCTCCTTTAGTTGAAGTAAAATTCTAATGAATATTAAGTATGTATGTTTATGTTTTTGTGACGTAAAAATAAGCAACACATGTTACTCGTAAACGCGCTATAACTGTTCATTTCGTTCAAGATTAAGAGTACTTGAGTGGCAAGAGAATTATGACACATATTACAACAACTATGCTATAAAATTTTCAACTTATGTTGAGGTGAAAAGCTTTATTATCAAGAGGTTTAGCTTTATATTATGGAAAAAAAATTAGTAAACGGTTCAATAAAGATATGTGTAGGTAAATAAAGTAAAGTTTCTTGCAAAATAATGATTTTCAATAGTCCAGGTTAGGATTTGAATGAAATAGCACTTGTGAAAACCAGTTTAGTTTAATTTTAAGGTGGGACAATAGCTATGTCAGAACTTTCTATGATTGCTCAAAATTATATATCATTTTAATAAACTATCTGTAGTAAGAAGTGCTTCAGAAGCTTTGTCTGAACTGTACTGCACCTACCTACTTTATTTTTAATTCCCTTTTTATCTTTACCTACAATGGGATTAAAATAGATAAAATAGAAAGTAGGGATTTTGGAGATCTTCCGGGAAATAAATCTAATTTATATTTTAGTATCTAAGTATTACCCTCTACGAATTACAGTTTACTGTACAATAAGAGGTTTATAAACTTTTATTACTAAATCCTTAAGACCAGATGCCAATTTCACATATAGTGTAACGTTCTTTACAATACAACTTTTGGTTTTCCTATTTTATAGATCCTAAAATTGGAATTTTGCCTTTTATTACCCCAGAACATCAGTAAACAGATTATAAACTTGTAGATGTAGTGAGACTGGTGTATATAGTTAAAGGTCATTGTTATTGTTTCCATGCTCGGGACCAGCTTCAAAGAGCCACCCCTACAGACACTCTAAGAACTTTTATCTCAACTTTGGAGGCGATTAAGGCTACTTATATACATGGTGTAATAGAGAACAAGGTGTGCTTCCACGGAAGAGGAGTTTCGTTCATGTTACGCGCACCTTTTAAAACGCTGTCATATTGTCAATCATATATATATGGCATACTTGAACGGATTTAAGACACGATTCTCTTTTCCCGACGTTTTTTTGTGTGTTTCTTGAAGTTTTTAACACAGTACCTACTTATTGTAAACAAAATAGTGTAAAAAAATTTTTTGTGTCTCTCCCAGGAAAATCCCGGATTCACCCTTGTTAACAGACATCTAAAAGTGAATAAACGTTAAATTTTGTTCCATTCTCCCATCGTTTACTCTGCACTGTTTACTTATACTCTCGTTTTCATACATTCTTTGTCTTAAAAATTATATAAACAAGCTTAAAATCAACATTTTTTCCTCTCTTTTAAAAAATTAATACATCAGCAATGCTTTGTTTCACAATAATATTATTTTAACTGAACTAAATATTTACCTCGATGAAAAAAATCAACGTTAAAAAGGAATCTGCTGATTTGACCTTTTTTTTCTTCTATCCATAAACAATCATATTTGTTATTATAAAGACCACGCTCATGTGACGCCGTAGGCTTATCTCGAAAAGTATCTTTATTCAGGAATATGACCAGCACGTTAACGACAAGTTAGCCAGGACGATAATAAAAATATTTATTGGCATAGCGCGGCGGAATATCAAAGCGAAAAAGGATGGATAATGAACCAACCATTCACAATTCTCGACCTTGCTGCTTCGAACACCGTCTTGCTTGTATTTATTGGAAAAATTAAGAATATATATACAGCATTGATCGTGATTTTCATATTAACCAGCAGGTGGAGAAATTGTTTTTTAAGAAGGAAATATCACGATATAGAATACTTCACTATAACATTTCAATTAAAACACTGATATCTACATATAAAATTTTTTTTTAATGATGAATTTTTATAGAGTTGGCATTGTGGCATTCTGGTCACGATATTGCGACAAACTTCTGCATCTATATTTTAAAAGTAGGGAGGGTGAGTGTAGGCTCACAGCACGTAGGCCACATGTGACCCATTGTACATCCTCCCGAGGAGTTGTCCTTCTAGGTCAGCGACCATCCTGTCCTTCCAGGAAGGTGGACAGGTCACTAGGAGACATCTCCTTTATATCGGCAGGTGTAGGCCAAGACTCACACTCTCTTTTTGACGATAACTCCGGACACTCGCATAAGACATTCCTGACAGTTTCATCTTCCTGTTCACACATCCTGCATAGAAGTGTGTCCACTAGCCCCATAATATGGAGGTGTTTCCTTAGTTGACAGTGGCCAGCAGTCACGTAGCTATAGCTTTTACATGGGGAGGGTTTTGGTTTTTTTCATCTGATAGGTTTAGAAGGGGAAAGCTTTATTTAAGGCGCCGCCTAAGGCAAAAAAATCGAGTGCCACGACGTAAAGCAATTTTTCAAGTTCTAGAAATAATGTTAAGTTTTTTTTTAAATTATTTGTTTGACTTGGCTACATCTAAAAGTATTTTCAAATATCGTTTTTCGTTTTGCCCCCTTCTGCTGAAATGGTTATAACCATGTTTATATATTTTTTAAAGGAGCCGTCTCTCGCCGGCACCACCTCAGTCTCTTGGGCTTATTGTGGATTCTCCTAACATTCTGACTACAGCCTATTCAGCCAATTCGTTCCCTGTATTAGCTCATACAGGTTCTTTACTGGTTGGTTGTAGAAGTCTTTTGGAGTCATTTGGGGTCTTCCATTTAGTTTTGCCTCCTGTGGTCCAGCGTCTCACAGTTGCATAATATGTGCAGAGCTGTTTCAGTGTCCTTTTTGCATCTCCTGCTTGTGAGGTCTCCGTTATACAGCCCTATTTTGTTCAGGTGCTCCTTTGTGGGAAAGTGTCCAATAAGAAGCCCCGTTATGGTGCGTAGTTTGTTCCTGCTCATTGAGAGCAGTTCTTTTGCTACTTTTTCTAATGGTTCTTTCATAAATTTCATCCCATGTGTTTGCCTGGGCGTATTCTTCCAGAGTTTCATGGATTGTTTTTTTACCCACCCTTTTAACCATGACCTAGTGGAGCATCTAGGGATGCCCACAGATAGTCGTATCCGTTCATCAGTGTTGACGATCCTGCTCTTGCAAGTTAGTCAGCTTTTTCATTGCCAGCGATTCCTTTGTGACCTGGGACCCATGCAGTGTTACACTGTTCCGAGTCGCCAGTCTTCTAAGTTCTTCGCCGCATTCCCATACCAGCCGAGATGTTACCTGTATATTAATTTGGGAGCACCTATTTTAAAAAGTGATAGATGATTGAAAATTGAAGCCTTTATTAAAACAGAAAATCAATCTCACAAAAGTAAATTTAACCTATTCAGCTAAATTATTCACAATTGTTGAGGAATCTATTTCTATTGCCACATCCCGATGAACACTCATATTGCGGCAGTATGCTAATAAAAAATTATTGTACCTTTATTGTATTTTCTATGGGGAGGGTTTGAACTCCCAAAACCCCCCCTTATATACGTTCCTGGTGGACAGTCAGAAATCCTACTGTTAAAAGTAGGTTTTTCCTAGTCATCGGAAAATATTTCTTCGACGCCAGCTTCTCAGGGTCACCCAGGGTGATCCTGGCAAGACTGCATCCTTTGATTCCATCCCATCTCTTAAGGGATTGAGCATGGGTGTAACGTTTTGAACAAACTTATCAACTTATTGTATTGTCATCGGTACTTGTGTACAAAGTAATATTCCTCCAAGCGCCTTGGCAAATTTTGAACAATATTAATTTAAAAAATTAATTACTTAGGGCTAGATATGTCTTTGTTTGATATATTTCTGATGTCTTCCACAAACAAAACAACATATCCATGTATAAATATATAGCCGTTAACATCCCTCGCTGCATTCATATGAAAACTTAAAGGATTAGGGATTTATTCGCCCTATCTACCAAGAAATATAACTTATATTTGTTATGTGGTTATTTTTATAACACTCCATGTTTGTTTGAGACCTTGAAAAACATCCTCATACCGACTTCCTATCAGCTGTTCTTTTACCACCGCTATAATAATCACCCATATGACTGGGAACATTTTTAATATAAGTTGTAGGTCTTTAAGGTTCATTGAAATTTTTTTTTGACAAGATTTTTTATTCTATTCTGCAATTAAAGTAAAGTAATAAAGATTGTTTGTTATTCAAAATGAGTTTTATGATTCTGTATCTGTAAGATTTTGAACCCACAGCACTTAGGTCACAATTGGCCCATTGTGCATCCTTCTGAGGTTCAGACTTCCTTCTAGCTCGTCATCCAGCCTACTTGTTTGAAGTAGGCGATAACGTCGCCGGAAGTAAGCTCCCTCATGCTGGCTTGTGTTAGCATGTACTTTCTAATACAAAGAGTGTCGGACATTCACAAAGAATGTGATCGACAGCCTCATCTTCCTGTTCGCATCCTCTACAAAGTAAAGTGTCAGACAGACCCAGTCTGTAGAGGTGTTTTCGTAGGTGGCAGTGACCGGTCAGAATACCCGTGGCTGTGCGAAGGTTCTGTCTGTTAATAGTCACGTATTTTTTGGCTACTTTGCTGTCAGGATACTGCAGCAGTTCCTTGGCAAGCCTGCAACCTTCTGCATCGTCCCATCTACCCTTAAACTTTTAAAGGAAGTGTTCCTTTATTAGGTCAATCATAAGGTCTGTTCTCACAAGAATCACAGGCAGTCTTTGACAATCCGGATTCGGCGCAGAGACGCTGTTCTCGGGAGAACGATTTATAGTCTTTGCGCCGAATCCGGATTGTCAAAGACTGTCTGTGATGCTTGTGAGAACAGACCTATAGCCGACGCCGACAGACCAATGAAAGTGCCAGGCCCCAAGAGTTTTTGGGAGGCTGCTTTCCTGGCTAGTGAGTTCCATTTACTGTGGCCCTTGATCCAGCCTAGAGTGACTTCGTTGTTGCTACAGGCTTCGATCATGGACAGGTGACACTCCAGTACTAGGCCTGATGTGATACTTGGTCTGTTCAGGGCTAGTAGTGCTTGTTTACTATCAGTAAGGATGTGAACTTTATTACCTGTGGTGTTTCTTTTGGTAATCTCTTTTGCGGAGATGTAGATAGCAGTGAGCTCTGTTTGAGCAACGCTAAGATTACAGCCCATCGCCCATTCAATGTTAGATTCAGAGATCTGAAGTAAATTTCATATCCTGAGCCCATATTGGTTTTAGAGCCATCCGTGAAGATGCGGATTGCGCCTTCTTCTGATGTGTCTTGTGTGTTATATTTAATGAATACCTTGTAGGGCTTATGATGGAAGGCATATTGTGGTTAGATTGCACATATTCTTAATAAGACGTCCAGATTAGATGAGCATTGCATTCACAATACCAGACTTACACTTTTTTTTATTTAATTTATTATTTTGCATACTTCGAGCAACAGTAAACTAGTTCTTTCAAATCTAAAATTCCTCACGTTCCCTTAAAACCGCCGTTTGTCTTCCAATTGTACCGACTGTTGTAAAACAAAAACCGGAAGTAACATGACATCCCTTCTGGCTTTTTGCACTCCTTGTTCCGGTTTTAAAATACATGTAAAGAGACCAGCAAGGGTAATAAAGGAAGTAGGACAATTATAGGCGATGAAAAAAAAACGTTAAAGTCTTAGTGTAAAAAATAATACCCTATTATTATTATTATGTTCATTTAGTAGAAAGTTGTATTCCACAGTGTCTTCACATGAAAATAACATTTATTTTTTAATGTATTTCTGGGTTACAGCCGTTGAAATATCTCTTTTGTATTTATATTTATGAATTTCTGGGTTGTTTTTTGAAATTTCCAGGATGTGTAAGGGATAAAGAACATTTTTTGCTGTTCCCTAATTAAAAAGGTAACAAATGCGTCCAGCTGTTAACTTTTCTTGCCAGTTTCATACTCATCGGCAGGGTATTTGTAAATTGCCCTAAAGACTACTCAAATTGAATCAAACAATCAATTATAAAAGCCACTACTTCCTGGAACTGGTTAAAACTGGTTAAAAATTTGTTCTAATTAGGTGAATGACGCATTTGTTTTGATTGCAAGTCTTGGGAAGTTTCAAACAAATTTTAATTGTTTGAATTTTAGATGCAAATTTATGCTTTGACATTGAGACATTATTACACATAGTTTATTTTCCTTTTAAATTATTTTACTTTAAATCTATATATTTTTTTCAATGTATTTGTTTATCACTTCAGTTAAACAAACAATTTCCTCAACGCCAAATTAAAACAAGTGTATGTTTATTTTCAGCTAAAAACGTGTTAAATGTAAACATCGTTTTCTCTCTTTAAATTTTAAACTACCAAGCTCAGGCCAAGGTCCTCTCTCTTGAGTGTTTATTTGACAAACCCATTCATACAATCACTAACATGCTGGCATGGGCTTGGTCGTATTTTTTACCACTCAAAGTGTCAGCCTATGGCAGAATTTATTTAACAACAGGTTTAACTAAATTAGGAAACCAAATTGTATACAAGAACACTTTTAATTTACGTCCGATTGTCTGTTACGTTATTAGAATAATTATTCCAGATATTTACATCTGTTTATGGTGATGTTGAACTTTGTATGCGAAATTATTAAGTAGTTTTCATATAGCGGAACTTCTTTTATGTAACAACTGGTGTTTTATAAGTATTCTAAAGAATAATAGCCTCCCAGATACTTGCAGGTAGTACCAATCCACTGTAGGATCGGTAAACGGAATGGATGACAACCTAAGAAGGGTTAAATCTCATTCTAATGCCCGATTTCACCAACCGTTTTCTGAAGTTAGGTAATACCTAAATCGGATTTATATGCTTGGAGGTGGTCATCAAAAAAATCATGAAAAAAATAAGAGGTAGGTAAATCCTCTTCTATCCAGTAATCTCCCAGGTGCTGTGCTCTAGGATTCTGCAGTGCTATGCAATTGAAAAGTATGTGGATGGAGGTTTCTTTTTCCATGCCACAAAATCTGCATTCTTCTTCCACCACTATTTTGAGCTTTTTCAGGTGCCCATTCAGGCGACAATGTCCCGTTGGGATCCCTGTTAAAATTCTTAGCGCAGTTTTACTTTGACTTATGCATTCATTTGATCTCAACAGGTTGTAGACACCCAGAAGAATCTTTACTTGTATAAGCCCTACTAGATCTTTCCAATGGTCAGATTTTATCTTTCTTCCAATATTACATGGGGGCTGATTCCGCAAAAGGGTTCAGGCCCCCAGAAATGTATTTCCTTTTTGCTAGTTCATCTGCTATTTCATTTCCTTCTATTCCAGTGTGTCCTGGCTGGAATCCATAGTAAGGTGACTATATTGTTCGCACCTAGTTCATTGAGTTTGTCTAGGCATTCCCACACCATTTTGGATCTGATTACACAAGAGCTCAGTACTTCAATGGATGCTTGACTATCCGACATTATGATAATCCTTTGTCAGAAGAACTAATTGAACTAATATTGATCTATAATTCAGAAGGTAGGAAATACTTGGTTAATAATGGCTAGAAGCTTCAAAAATGTAGTGTGGAGCCTCCAAGACACCCAATCTCGATCAAAAGCATTGGAATGTTATAGTAAGAACCCTAAAGTAATTACCATGCTGCTACCAGGTCACTGAAGATTAGGATGCAGATAGTTCTGACAAGAAGAACTCTAAGTAAAGGAGGTATTACATGAATAGAAAGTAATTAATTTTAAGAGGATACTTAACAGTGAGAACTATAGACAACACAATGTAACTACACTTGAGAAAGGTGAGAATTACACCTCAAAAACTACACAAAATAATTTTAATTCAAAATAGAAATTTCTGGAAAGTTTACCTGGTTTATGTAACATGAAATTGATTTTCCACTGAACACCTGGCGGTTAGTCGTCAACCATTCGTACTGATATGTGGTCAGTTACGTTACAAACGTAAAAACTTGGGGTTGTTGCTTCTATATCCTGTGGGTAGCAGGTGTAAGTAACGTTTCGATATCGTTTGTTCATATTAAGTGTATTTTTACTATGTGAATACTGTGAATTTTCAAAAAGAAAAGTTTCATTAGTGATAATATTATTGTATTATAATCTTTTATTTGTGAATTTGTCACTGGCACTGGCGATCTCTTCTACAGCAGTTATTGGCCATATGATCTATTACAATTGGCCCATTATTTATATGATTGCCGGCAAAAGCGAAGACGATATACCAGTGGCGGCTCGTGAACTTTTTAAGAGAGGGGGCTGGACATAAAAATATTTCTTATTCAGTCAGTTAATTTAACCTTTGCGCAGCGACCGTACCAGCAGCTACAGTGACAAAATGACCAACGTGGAGGTATAGAGTTTCTCTTGCCAAAACATTTTTTTTGTTCGCATAATTCATTGTTAGTCCAATAAATGAAGGCGAAAAATACCGTCAACATGGGCATCAGGTCCAGCAAGGTGAATTTTTTTTTAATTTGCAGGTAATAGTGGGTATATTGAACCCCCAAAATGTCAGGTGTCTGAAATTTGTGGAAGGGTCGGAAAATGGCCCTAGAGATCCCGAAAATCCGTTTTCCGCCGATATCTCCCAAACTACGATCCCTAGAGAATTTTTGTTCAGACAAAAAATGAAGAGCAGTTCATTACCTACAAAAGTTGTCCCACAATTTCTTTCGTTACACCAATATTTTTTGCAAAAATGGTGGTTGAAAAGTTCGCAGTTTTCTGAAACTGAAACTGACGCTTCTAGCGCAAAATCTGGGATGAGCGACCCTGAAAATACACCAATTTCTATGTTTATGCCTCCAGGCATCTATGGTAGATGGCGCCACCTTGCATTTTCGCAACCGCGAAATAATTAAGGCCATGAAAAGAAACATGAAAATGATCGATCTCTTACCCACTCTCGGGGTCAAAAAAGTTATCGCTTTCTTTAAAATTGAGACTCTGGCCTGTTTTTATTGGACAGACCAATCCTAGGAATGATTGTGTACGAAAAGGATTGAAAGTAGACGCTAAAATTGCGAAAATAACTTTCCCATTCTTCATTGTAACGTCTTCAGTCAGAGCTTGATCACAAATAAAACACACGGGCTATCGAAAACTATCTAATTTTTCGAAAAAATGCTGGAGATCATTTTTGTGGGCAAGGAACTGCTCTTTATTTTTCGTCTGAACAAAAATTCTCCAGTGGTCAAATCTCGGCAGATATTGCGGGAAGACGGATTTTCTGGAATTTCAGAGCCATTTTCCCACCCTTCCACAATGGTCAGGTACCTGACATTTTGGGAATTGAATGTGCCTACCATAACCTGCAAATTAAAAAAAAAATTGCTCCTGCTGGACCAGTTGCCCATGTTGACACCTTCGTTTACTGAACTATGTGCAGTGCAATCCTATCAAAAATTTTATATTTTAGAACTAAGTTATCTAAAAATGTATTGGGAAACTCTTTTGAAAAACATTCGAATAAGGTTTTATTCGTTAAGTCGAAAAACCTCAATTCATGTAAATCGGAAAATCGAAAATTTTACCTTTAGTATCTAAAATTTCATAAAAAAGTTGTTAATAGTGTAGTTTCCTGTCAACCAAATTATATGTTTTCCTCTTTTTCACGGGATGAGCCTCATCAGTTGAAAATTTTTCTAGTAAAAAATCAAAATGAAATTCTGTTTTACGGAAATTTGAAATGTTATCAATGAGATGCTTCAAACGCTCTCTTTAATAAATTATATCAGTGACTTCATGTTAAAAAATTTGAAAAATAACATCTGTTTGCTCAAATATTGATTCAAAAGTATCAAGCTAAAACAAAACTTAATTATTCCCGCTAATAATCTAAAACAAAACAAGTACACACGAACCCACGCTAGAAGCTAGCCTCCCGAGAGTGTTGCCATTTCCGCCATTTTTTACGTTATTAGCAATTGCATTGGTAGAAAAAACGGCAACTGTGTTGAGCAGCACGTGCTTCGAGAGAGATGTTTGTAGAATCTAGCCTCAGGGCACTGTTGTCAGATTCTAAAATAAGTAGTGAAAACGGGGAATTAATTGTGAAATTGAAAAATTTCAGATAAGCGGGAAATAAAATGAAGAACAATCAACAAAATATTTCTGGTGCCATTTGCTGAGCCTCCTTAGCCTCTTTCGAGGAGCCGCCACTGCGATATACTTTGAGACAAACTATGCATTGTCCAATAAGAAACATTGCTCGACTAAATCTGCATAAACTTATTTCTTGGTAAAAAATACGTCAGATTTCCTTCCAATATATCTAACAAAATGACAAGACGTCGTCATAAATACTGAATTGTTAAAAAAAATATGAGATTTTTGCTGTGCCTATCGGAATATCGCATAACAAGATATTTTGCTAGGAGGAGTTCCGAGAAATCCTCGTGAATCATAATGTTTTCGAGCACGTGTTGAGAATGCGCAAATTGGAACATATGTTGGAATCTTTTCCGTGCCATATGCTACTGTATTATTTCCACGTTGTTTTGCAAATCTATTTTATTTTTGTTTGTTTGTTACGTAGGAAGGCCGTTTAAATTGTAGAATTTACAAACAATGGAAGTAGAGTTTGACGGGGAAACAAGAATATTGTTTCTCGGTTGAAATTTATTATACCCACTCTTTCCGGTTGAATTATTCCTGTAAATTGGGATCGTACGAGGATGTATTGATATCTAGTTAGCCTAGATCAGTTCCATGCATGAACAAAATATCGCGTTACCATAGCAACCAACAATAACTCATTAGAAGTGTCAGTGTGAAGTTGGACGCCAAAAAAATGTAAACCAGAGTGACGCAATAAATTAAAAGGAAAAAGATGTCCAGCGAAATTGTGAAAATTGGAGTATCGAGCTATCATCAAAAGGGTTAAGAGGTAAGCAGATCTACGAAGATATGCTTAATACCCTTGGTAATCAATGTCCTTCGTCATCTCCAAAACCTAAGAAGTTTCGTGTCCAAAAATCTGCTGGAAGAGTTCTTGCTTCAGTTTATTGGGATTGCCATGGAATAATCATGATTGATTTCTTGGATAAGGGTAGAACAATAACCTGAGATTACTATTCGACATTACTGACCACTTTACGGGGAAAAATTAAAGAGAAAATACGCGGAAAGCGTTTTTGCAGGACAACGCCCCTGCACACAAATCTCATGTTGCCCTGCAAAAAATTCATGATTTAGGGTTTGAATTACTAGAACACCCCCCTTATTCACCAAATTTGGCTCCGTCCGACTATCATCTCTTTCCTTAACTGAAAAAAAGTTTGAAAGGTCGTAAATTTTCTTCCAACGAGGAGGTAATAAATGTTGTGGACTTCTTATTTGCAGAGCAAGAAGAAACATATTTTGACATTGAAATTTTGCTTGGTTCTATAGTAGGCTGAGAATTTTTCAATATACATATGTATTTTACTGTAAATAAGTTTTAGTCTATGCAATAAATCTACATAACACAGAAAAACACTCAAGGCTTGGCCTAATTCAAGTCTAACCTGTTCAAAGCGTTGGAGAAGTATTTCATTTGATTTTAGTGAAGAGCTAGATTCAAAGAAAACGACTTTACTTTTATATTTATTTTTCTACCTGAAATCTCCATTATTTAAAAAGACAAACCAGATTTTTTGTAAAGGACTTGGGAAAGAGGAAGTGATCTGTTTCATACACAATTCATGATCCTGTCTTTTGGCATTTAATTTGTTACAATTGATAAAGACTCGCTTTTTCAAAAAGGTACCTCAAAGGAAAAGTTTCTTTTTTTTTTATTTTAAATAGCCTTCCATATTATATTTATAAAAGTATTATTCAAAATAAACTGAAGCCTACTGATCTATCAAAATTCCTACATCTCTATCTGTAGAGTAGCGAGGGTGAGTGCAGGCTCACAGTACTTGTATATCCTCACGAGGTGTTGTCCTCCTAGGTCATCGTCCATCCTGTCCTTCTCAGGAAGGTGAACAGGTCACTAGGAGGCATCTCCTTTATATCGGCAGGTGTAGGCCAAGACTCACCAAACACACTCTTTTATCGACGATAACTCCGGACACTCGCATAAGACATGCCTGACAGTTTCATCTTCCTGTTCACACATCCTGCATAGAGGTGTGTCCACTAGCCCCATAGTATAGAGGTGTTTCCTTAGTTGACATTGGCCAGTCAGAAATCCTACTGTTAAAAGTAGGTTTTTCCTGGTCATCGTCAAATATTTCTTTGGCGCCAGCTTCCCAGCGTCGTCCAAGGTGATCCTAGCAAGACTGCATCCTTTGATTCCATCCCATCTCTTAAGGGATTGGGCATGGGAGTAACGTTTGGCTAGTTCCGCAATTGTCGAAGTCGTTAGGCCGTAGTGTCACTGGGTCCTAAAATTTTTAGCCCAGCCGCTTCCCTGGCAAAAGAATCGGCAATGCGATTTCCTTTACTCCTGTCGTGCCTCTTTACCCACTTCAGGATAATATTGTTATCTGTCTAAATCTTGGTGGCACTCTAGTACTAGCCCCGATATAACACGTTGTCTGTTCAAGGCTAATAGGGCTTGTCTACTATCAGTTCAGATTGTTATGTTTTTGCCAGAATTCCCACATAGATACATTACAAATCAAGCAAATATAAATTTAGTAAATTAATGTATACAATTATGATTTGTACTGGGCTATAACTGCAAACAGGTTAGGAATCTAAAATCTGTTTTGTAAAGTCGGAAGGAAACACCGAGAAGTTTATTCAACTCGATATTTGAGGACCGGTCGGTCCTATTCTTGTGTTGGTAGATCAGAACGGCAGATATTGCTTCTGGGTCTTTGGAATTTTTGATTGACTTTCTGTCTTAATCTTCTTAAGACTTCTCGCTAGAGGAGTGTTAATTCAATCGGTAGAAGAACGCGAAAGGCGGGGATAATTAATTTTTGATTTATATTTCAACTTAAAATGCGGAAATGTGGTAAAATATTTTGTGACAATTACAAGAGACAAACTTTATGGCACTCCCAAGTTGGAATGATATTTTTGTCAAAAAATAAACCCTATTAAAAATTTCATAGTACGCCCTCGATGAAGAAATTTTTCCAAATAAATTGAATCCTTATAAAATCTTTATTGTGCGGCTATGATAGATGAACATTCCTGCAAATAGATAAACTCTGTATATAATTTTTATCGTTTTAAAAACTTTCTAATTATTTAAAAAATTATTCTTGTTAAGGACGTTGTTCATTACAGCTTTTTGTCGATTTGTGGTTAGATTCTTGTTTTTTTTTTTATAGTAATTTATGATGTTCCATCGTCTTGTGGCTTCCGTTTTATAAAACTGTTTTTGAATTTAAGAAGAATCATGGCTTTTATCTTTTCCAACAGTTTTTGTTTTATAATCAAGATGAGACCTTGATGTAAATATTTCGATTTAAACACAGTCGTAAAGTTTTATTTATGACTATACAGAGCGTATCACCTAGATCGTACCATTACAATATCTGGGAAACCTATAAATAGCACAAATGGAAACAGCAAAGTGAATTTTTTGAGTTCATCAGTTGTCGTTTCTGGTGAGACAATCTGTATATAAGTTGATTATTAAAATTGAGTCCACGAAATCTTTTTGAGTGGAAACTATGAATTGAATTTTTCTTTTGATAAGAAATATTTATTTAAAATGTTTTACCGTTACACCTTAAATATTAAACAAATATCCTCCAAAGTTTTCTAAGAATGCTAATCAATATTGACACTGCACTCTTGCAGCTTTGATAACAAACAATCTATATACACTTTAGCAAATTTTCAAACAGATTTAATCATAATGCGAAATAAATAAAGTTAAAAAATTGTATGAAAAAACTTTTCGTTTAAAATAGTTATTATTAGCTGCTGAATTAAAGGAGGACAATAACAAGGACATCAACATGAAAGTAAAAGTGCCACTTTTTATTGTTACATTCCTAAATTTATTAATAAACTTGTTAAAATAAATAAAATATAGAGATACAGGGTTAAATCGAATAGTACATTTTTTTGTCTTTTGATTATTTTTAATTTAACTCAATAAAAGAATGAAGAATATATATTTTTTTTATTGGTGAACCTTAAACGTGAACGTATTGTTGTCATAGAAAAAGTATAGTATGCAATTCGCATCAAAATGGCCATTTTGTGCTCATTGCATAATATACTATTTCGTAAACAGAAATTCAAATCTAATAACTCGAATAAATATCAAAAATGTCTATTATTTTCCCATAATAATTATATGGTTAAACAACACGCACTTAGACAATAAGGAACGAATTACCTATACTGTGGTTGGTCCGGCAGCGATTTAAACAGGATTTCAAACGACCTACCGTATAGTCAGTCTTGTCTGCATATCCTCACACAACATACCGACTATAATAATAATTCTAACCCATGGTGTTATTATGGGCCTACAGGCTTTACTTCTACAATATGCTCCATCGATGCTGCCATGCCTTCTACCCAAAGTCGTAGCATAGACATGGGACAAAGGGGGCTTAGTTTAATATATTAAATTTAATTATCGTATGGTTAATTGTATTTAGACTGCTACACATAAAGTTGTTATTCTTATCCACTTTATTCAGTCAACTGTAATTCAAAATTTAGAATTGTTTCGAACAATGCCTAGAAGTTTGACATTTGGTTTAATCTACTATAGATTGTTTGAAAAAGTACATAGAGTATTGGAATCCAATAAGATGTTTTTCGGATATTACAGAGCTGTACTCAAAATTGACGAAATATTTTACTATAATTTATTAGTAACTAACAAATAAGGTAGGTACTATTGAAAAATGCCACAATTTTGAAGATTATAAAGGAAAACTTGTGGTAAACTAAACGTGGATTCATGCATTACATGTACATGCTCATGCAAGAAACTAAGAAATTAAGATTTAAATTAAAAATTAACATGGTTTTATCTTCTTAGTTTTAGTTTTAAATTAATCTTAGTTTTAATTTTTTCTTGCATGAATCCACCTTAAATATTTTGTCAAGTTTCAGTACAACTCAATACTATCCGAAAAACTTCAGGTTCATAAAGAATTATTGCATTCCAATACTCTATATACTTTTTGACACAAACTGTAAGACTATTGGAATGATCCACCCCCACAGAAACTCCAAGACACTCTTTTACCCCAACATTAAAGACATATTTGTCAAACTGATTCCAAAACTCCCCGTTTTAAACTTTATTTTCGATTTTTTTACTGTAATCACATTTGAGCACTTAAAATTATTTTGTTTATCCAAAAATTTTATTAATTGAAATGAATGATGTCAATTTTTGATGAATATTCACATTTTATTGGCCAATATTTTTTGTCATCTTATTTTTTTTCAATTCAAAGTACGCCAATGAGGTAGCCGCCCTGAAAGGCAAGTCGAGTCCTTCGCCCTACATTCCATTGTCGTATAAGAAATATTCACACGGTATATATTGTGTACCTTTATATTTGCCTTTTCCACACACCAATAAGGTTTAGAAGGTGTTAATAATGCTAATGTAAAAGTACGTTAGATGCATTTCCATTCGTATTAAACCTGAATTATGATGATTTATATTTTTTATTTCATCATAATTTTTCAATAAAGAACAATTTTATACAAATCCCTTGAAAAATCACCTAGCCTGGCAAACAAATATACAATATGTCCCCCTAAGTTGGAATCATATGGAAAACTTTTTTATTATTTATTTTAGGAAAAAAGTTTTGCTCAAGAGTAAAGTACCTTTGAATTTGACAATATCGAAAAATGTTTGTTGTTTTGCATTTAAAACGCGGAATAAGTGCATATTCATTTATTTTGCAAACACTAAGTTACAAAATTAACATCATATTAATGTTAGAAACAAACAAATTTAATTTTTACTCATACTAATGCTTCGACATATCCAACTTTTTTTAGTAACATTTTTCGATATTGTCAAATTTAAAGGCACTTTACTCTTGAGTAAAACTTTAACAAACTTCGTATACGACTGAAAAATTTTATATTTGATAACTGTATTCTAGGTTTTAGATAATGCAGAACTTTTTAAGAAGAATAACTTTTTTTTTTCTAAAATTAACAATTAAAAACTTTCCAAATGATTCCAACTTAGGGGGACATATTGTATATTTTTAAAATGTAACGAATAATCATAAACTAACACCTCTAGGAATGCAGAATGCTATTATCTTCTATCATCGCCAAACAGGATACAAGAAACAAACAACCACAAGGATAATCAATTTCAGAAAACGACTGTTCAAGCAAAGGATAATAAAATAAATTTCCTTTTGAGGTACTAAAGTAGAAAATGAAAAGATAACGAATAACAACAACAAGTTGTTGCTTGTTTCAGTTGTATACAATAAAAACTTACTTTAAAAAGTAATATTGATGCGATTATTTTTTTCACTTGTCAAAATCTGACATTTTGGTGGTTTTAACCAATAGCAATACATCATTCTAGCCAATCATTCGGTATTATACTGCTTTCTCATCGATAATATCTTGTTTACATTGAAACGTCAATATTTTACTTTGAATTTGTCATTATTGACAACTAAAAGTGCTTCGAAGTTTATTGAAAAATGAACCCAAACCGATTGTTGAAAAAAATAATCTTCCCAAATACAACTCGTTCTTCAAATTTTAATACATAATTTTTTATTTTCATCAAACAAACCGAATTTAGATAAAATCCCTCGTCCTAACGGACTCGTGATTTTATCAATCGGTTTGTTTTCATATTTTTGCCAAATAAACAAGTTTTCGTGGAAAAGAAATAATTATCGATACCACTCGTGGTATTACCTTTGATAATTTGACTTGCGGAGTGGATTTATCTAAATAAATATTAAAAAAGGTCCAAATAGAGAGTTAAGTAATACCAGAATATAATTCAAATATTTGTATAGCAGCAGTCCTATTCAAAACATTAAAAAGACCAAGGAATTCGTCAAGAAACCATATTTAATTAACCCAAATCTGAAATGTCTTTATAAACATCTAAATTATATCCGTCTGTGTCACTTAACGGTGATTTATATCTGGGTTAACAACGGATTTGGAAAGACAATATAATTTTCACCTAATAGTAATCGCGTTTTTATTAGAATGTGTTCAAAATCGACGTTAATGCGGTCAGAACATAATATGACGGGTATTATGTCATTAGTCTTTTTTGTTTATTAATTTTTTTAAATACTTTAACGCGATTACAACTCTAGGTAATGTTCTAAATCTTATCAACGGTTCCTTACTGTTTTCTTCAATAGATTTTCTACAATTTTATGGTTAGTCAAGTCTCCCCCAGCATCCTAATAATTGTGTCCACGATATACCTGGTTTATTGCGTCTAGACAGGGTGTAAAGTTGTAAAACTGGCATAAGCGTTCGACTGAAATTTACCGTGAAGTTAAATATTACCAGTCAGGCTCAAATGACTTGAAAGAGACAGATAATATGTGTCAGATTTGAAATCCTTTGTTTACGAAGGATACTTTTATTGTTCCTTTTAAACATTTACGTAAAAGTTGAAAATAAAATTTAAAAATCATCTTCCATAAAACTAACTTATCTGGTTCAGCGAATCCAAGCAAACATTTTTTTATAATCCTCCGTATTTTCTTTCAAGTACCTTTTAAGTTTTTTAATCTTCAATCTCCATCAAGATCTTTCATTAAACTAACGACGAAAATACCGCTGAAAGCCGCAGCTTACAGCAAAACTACTCATTTTACTCGAAATTCCACTACATTGCGTGTTCTCGTATCTCGTGAAATTCCTTTAAATCTCTCTTAATTTCAGAGACTGGACCTCCGCGGGTGGGAACCTGTTTAAAATTCCCACAAGAGTTACTACAGAGGCGCACTTGAAACTATAACCAGTAATTTTTCAATTGCCTCCCACCTGGCAATGGTGACTGCTGAAACGTCGTACACTTACAGCAAGTTTCATAATATAGTCCAGTAAATGAAGGACAAAGCTCCTAAAAAGTCCCTGACGAAAGACGGCAGGTGTTTTTAAACGAGAAAAAACTTAACGCGATTGAGTTTGCGGATGGGGGGGAAAATGGCACCCTAGACCCTGTAAAACGGGTTTCTCGCTAATATCTGGCTCAAAATGCGAATTAGAGAATTTTTCTTACAATAAAAATTGAACATCGTCTTATTATCTACGGAAATTGTCCCTATCATCTTTTTCGAAAATTCGATAGTTATCGAGATAAAAGTCTCATTTCAACTGCTGATGCTCTGCCTGTAGGAAACTAGGAATTCTGCTGTCTATGCAGGGGGTGAACGAATTGTTCCATAACTCGGCGAAAAATTTATATTTTCCGATGATTCAAAAAAGATGCACAAAAAACGAGTTGACCGACTACTACAAACGCAAGGAAAAAAACAATTGGGATCGATTAATTATATTATTAGGAACAAAAAACCTTCTACCAAATTCGACCTTGCACAATTATGCTTTGTATATTTTTTTGTTTCTACGTCCTCACGTTTAAGTTCACATAACGAAAATTTTATTAGAAATATGAAAGCTCCGCAAAATGTAGGTAGCCAAGCGGTCCAAGCGGATTTTGGTTCACGTATTACTCTATAAGCTTCGTCAGTACTAAACTGGGAGACCGCCGAGACTGGCGAGCGTTGTATCAACAATGGAACGGCACGCGACTACCGAAGCAGAAAGACAATGTCAGTCATAGAAGGATAGAAAAGCGAGCGATGGATTTTTATCCGATATTTTAGTGGTAGCAACTGAATTTCAATAAGGAATTGTACGGTCATAAGGAATTTGAGGATTCTGAGATTTTTATATAGTATTCATGAAGCTTCAAATTAGACTTCTTATCAATTAGTTTTTCCATTTAATCCATATTTAATTCTTTACAAGGGCTCAAACTTTTCTTAATATGTGTAATTACCTCATGATTCGTATTTTTTTCAACAAAATTTGGTTAGTATTTAAAAGTTTTTATTCGATGAGATCTCTAAGTTTAACATTGATCTACATGATATATTTTTTTCTTAATTATCAATACATCCATTACCTCAAAATTCTTTGCCAAAAATACTTCGATATTTTGTCAAATCGCTGTCGAGGAGACTTTTAGGTCTCATTATCTCGAAAACTGTCCAATTTTCGAAAAAAATGATAAGAAACACTTTTGTAGATAATAGACGATCTTCATTTTTTATCGGAAGAAAAATTTTGTAATTCGCATATTTAGCCGGATATTAGCGAGAAACCCATTTTCCCCAGTAGAAAGTCTGTTGGAAGATATTGAGGAGGCTATTTCCCGTCCTACAGTTAAAGCGTGGGGTAGTTTGGTAGTTCCAGTATAAAAAGTGTAAAACATAACCTCAAAAGGTCTTCTTTTTCCTTTCATTTGACATAGAACATCATACTATCGATGGTTTTCATACCAACGCAACAAAAGTTGAAATAATTTCATAAGTTATCTGACCATTAGTTAAATGATGATTGTGAAACATGTTCTAATGGTTAGTGTCTCGGTTAAGGTTACTTAATCCTAAGAGTTTACCACCGATTGTGAAACTGGCTGTTAGTAGTACAAATGGTGGAGATGATCACTAGATCACTGGCCTTTTTTGCTGCCTGCTGTTGGTAATTATTTACCGACACTAGTTGCACACATTCCCTTGTTGGGGTTGAACTTTATGGTTTGACTTTCAGTTCTGTTGAACCTTTTCGTACTCGCTGCTCTAAAATCTAAAAACATCTGACTGGTAATAAGTTTCACTCCGTTCCATTGGTAATACTGAAATTCCTCAGGGGAGTCGGAAATAAGGGGATAATTTATTTCATACGTTGGGACGTGCCGACCGAAATTTCGGCCTCGAGATAAATATAGCAATGTCATACCAACCACTTAATTAAGAGTGAAGATCAGGTAGAAATTACTAGAGGCGTGTAGTTGAGTGAGAAATAGTTGGATGGAGAGCGAGATTAATCAAATGAAGGTTATGTTTATGAACTTATGAATTAAGTGAATAGAAATATTATTTTATTTCGTGCAATTACACGCGAAGTCAGTATTTCGCGTCTTCAGCAGAGTCCGCGAAATTCAATTTCGCGGCCGATACCCATAGCAACGGCTGCGAAACCAAACGTCACTTCCAAATTTGACATTTTTAAAATACTACAAAGACCAAAGATTATTTTCAATTAGTATCATTATTTTTATTGAGTTTACAACGCTTTTGAGTTCAAGAGGAGTGGAAGGTACTGAAATATCGCTATCAGTAATTATCAGACAATTTGCGTTTTGTCAAGAACTGTCAAAATATTTTGTATTATATTTTGTAGTATTTTGTATAGTTTTAACGATTGCACGAAAAATAGTGTGTATGCCATGGCCGCGAAACTTTTTAACGACCTCAAGATTATCTTGCATCGGACGCAAGTGGCCTCGGTGATAACTGTTCTTTCGGTACGTTAAAAAGGTATTTCGCGGCATAGGCATACAAATAACTATTTGTAAGTCTCAGTTGATAATGTTCCAAAATTACAAACCAATTATTCTAGTCTACAGCAAAACTTGCGAATGTCAGGCTTCTCCTACTCGGTAAACAATGTACTATTTCATACCTTAGCGTTATTATTGACATATCAATGAAATTTAATTTAAAATGATGACTTGCAATTTGCTTGTGTTTGTTATTGAAATATTTTTCGGTCGTGCGATTTATGCCGTCATTAAAAAGCCGACCGAGGTAGTCAAAATTAGGACGAATTCACTTTTTAAAACTCAAGGCTTAAATAATACTATTATCCATTCACTTCTTATCTAAAAATATTTATACTTCATACAAAAGCATGTTTTATAAAATATTTAATAAGTTATGTTCGATTGGAATTTACCGGTCACAAAATTCTGTTCAATCCTTCGCTATGTCAAGCCTTCTTACTGTGATGCTGAGCTCCAATTTTTTATACTTGCCGTATTAGATATTGTGCGAACTTAAAGTTGTCTGCTCTTTGTTCGACTGTAATTCGATATTATACCGTCATAGTCCGCAATATATTGAAGGGTATATACGATTATAGCTGCATTAAAAAGATTACGTCCACTATACCAACAATCTGCTGTTTTGTATATCTCTATCCATAAATATAGGAGTTGCTAATGGCAGACAAGGCTGCCTGCTGTCTCTATATGGGAATACTTAGTACATATATTTGCGATCGCGATAAAAATCGTATTAGCGGTAGCGATAACAGTAGAATGTGATGATAAATACGCGATCCCATAAAACAAAAAGGTGCAACTTAATCGAAGTAGAGGCACAATTACATTACATTAAAATAAAACAAAATTTCAAATAGGTTCTTATTGGAAATAATCTTATGATACGGCAATGTAATCTTTAAAATATAGAGGTTTTGGCCTGTCCAAACCTTTTTCTATTGTTCTGTGTACTGCTTATGGTTATAAAAGAACAATAAAAAAACCGAAAACTTAGTACAATCATGGAAATATTTAGATTATTCTGTAATAATATTTAAAATGACCGATGTTTTGCATTAGAAATTGTTTTATTACTCTCGTGTACCTAAAAATAGACTATAATATTTCGACGATGAATAATTTCATTGTTACCAAGAATTCATGTAAAAAATATCTATGCCGTTATATTTTACTGGAATTTTTAGGTTAATTGACGTTTTAAGGGCGTAGAAACAGTAGAACAAGAAATAATTGGGTTATTATTTTCCGACGTAATTAACGTTAAGACTTTTTTTGACACGACATTTATGATGAATGACGCTTTAATTCTATACTCACTTGTAGAATCTTAAAATGTTGCTTTAGTAACGTCATTGTTAATAATTGATAAATTTAAAACTTTGTCTTTAAAACGAAATTAATCATGAAGGGAGGAATAATCTGATCGAAGGTTTGAGAACAGCTCCCGAATTGAACCTAAGCAGCTCCCGAATTGAACCCGAGCAGCTCCCAAACACATCGTCCACACAAGAAAAGTATCCTGTGTTCAGTTCGGTCCATTTCGTTGAAAAGTTCGAACTAGAACTGCACTTATGATACCGAACAGTCAACGTCCACACGCATACTGAGTTCGCCACGTTTTCGCAAACGAACCCTTTGAAAGTACCGACTCGACTCTGAACCCCAAACGGACTGCCGGGCTGCTCTAGAACTGTTCGCGAACAGGCGTATACACCAAGCTCGAAGAAGTTCGCAAACTATTCGAGAACTTGGTCTGTACCCAGCTTTACACTTGTCTCCATGACTGGCCATATGTCACAACTATATTTCACTTCCTAAAACTTTCGGACCACAATTTATAAATATATACAAATATAATTAATTAAAATAGGACCTAGAAGCTGTTTTGGAATTTACGTAAACGATCTGTTACGTTACAGGTGCAAAACTTCATGATTTACAGCCAAACTTTTCAGTATAAACATGTTCTAAAGTTAAATAAGAGAAAGCGAATTTATCCAACTTTAACGGCAAATTTTGCCGAACCGGACAACCACTTAGAGCGATACGAGCAAAGAAGATAAATCAAAAATTTTGCTTAATGTAACTGTTTAAATGATAAATACAGTGCTATATGGTTTTGGACAGGTACACAAAGTTTTAAATTATGTTAAATATTTACACCGCATCGTTTTTTCCAAAGGGATTTAAGGAAATCTAAAGAAAGATGCTTATACACCAAATACCAATGCACCATCTCTACCCCTACAACCGTCCTCACATTTCTTGCAGTTTATTTTCAATAAATATTTCATCAGACAAATATTTCAGTTGTAAGAAAATCATACTATTACGCATTATCTTTTAATAT
This sequence comes from Galerucella calmariensis, assembly GCA_910591675.1. Lineage (NCBI taxonomy): Eukaryota > Metazoa > Arthropoda > Insecta > Coleoptera > Chrysomelidae > Galerucella > Galerucella calmariensis. The sequence goes on from CAJUYG010000205.1 coordinate 229,988, forward strand.
ACTTACCTACTCTACATTTCTAGTATCTTTTGATTAGTACGCAAAGTATAAAGAGGTACTGAATTTTTTATTAACTTATTAATATTTCCTTCATTTAAACCGTCAGAATAATGATAATAAATTTTAATTTGACAACCAGCTTACCTACACTTCATTTATTTCACAGATTGTGAGTAAGATATAAATATGCGAGTATGATATATTCTTATCGGAATAACGACTACCTGCAGTCGGTTTTTCTCTTGAATCATCAATGATGTTGATGTAAAGTTAAAACGAAATATCTTGGAATGGAGTGTACCTTCAAATTACAAAAAAACACACGGTATCTGTCTATCGCTGGGTTGGAACTTAAAAATTCCGAAAAAGAGTAGCATTGTAGACCGAGTGAGATAAACTTTGTGCTGGGAGGAGCTCAGAGTGAACCTACTAATAATTATTTATGTAGGGTGGTATATTTAAGATATTTTTTAAAGAGAGTTCAGCCTCTGAATTTTTCAACAAAAACTTTAAATATTTTTATTATACTTCTCATTAAATTCTCGATCACTGAAATTACTTTTTCTAACATCTTTTTACTCTATACGGAAATTCAAATAGTATTCAGGATCGTCGTATAATATGCATTCATCGGCGCCAAATAACCTGAACTGTTTTCTTTATTCGGTGTCTATTGTCCCGTTCATTTTTACGATAAGTAACACCAATAAGTTTACATAATTCATTATTAGTGTTACATTTATGACATATTCAGATATGTAGGTAGTAGGAAGTGGATAAATAGTACTAATTGAATCAAGGAATGTTTTAAGAACAGTACATTATATATAAGGTGAGGGTTCTCTGTAATCTATTTATATTCAAATTTCATTTATGCCCCATCAAAAAACTATTTCCACTTCTGGCAACAGACGCTTTTCCATTGACAATTGCACTCTTTCTTATAGATAATCTGTGCCAATGTGAGGCAATAAGCTTTAATAGTATACGTTACACATATTTATTTACAAAGCCATAAAATTAACTATGGCCCTGTCCACGTGATTTTGTCTACATTGGGCCTAAATTTCGGTTTATAACCAACGATCTAACGGCCATTTTCATAACAAATGCCTAAAGTTCACTTTAGCTATTAAAGTTGAATGATTTTCATAACATTTCTGTTCTGTTTCTTTAAGTAAAGTGTGATTTCACGTTTATTAAGAGAAGTTGGTATCAGTGACTGACAGTTTCGAGATTTTTTCAATTGAAGTAGGGTTATGTTTATGTTCGTATAATCTCTGTTGCTGCAATTATTGTCATTGCTGTATCCAGGTTAACCCTTATACCTGGGGATAGTATAGGAAAGCGTCTTTTCCAGACACCATACTGTATTTCTACTGTATCTCTAGTCCTTATTAATGGCTCATTGTATAGTCTTTCAGCCTCTGTATTTGTTTCCTGCAGAGGAAACAAGAGATATGGTTGAACTCCATATCCAGTGTCTTCAATTAAATGGAACCTCCTGAATTGGCCTCCTTCAAAATTATTTTTCAATCGACTATTATCAAGAATAGTCTGATCATGAGCACTCCTTGGCCATCTCGCCACCATAGCAGGTTTGCTTAACCTGAATCTTTGATAAAATTCTTCATCTGACCAATAATCAAAATATGTTATTTCCTATTTATATATTTTTCGTTTCCTAATGATGAATCTTTCCTTATCACTGTCTCGTTGCTGCTATCCTCAAATGCTGAGGACTCGGTATCTATTTCCATCTCAAGAGAATTTGTCCACAATACTGACGCAACGAACTGAAAACTGTCTTAAATTTTGAGGTTAAAGTCGCCTAAAGTCGCGATTGTGTCCACTTTAACTTAAAGTTAACTTGAAGTTATAAAGACTGTTATGAAATCGATTTTTATTTAAAGTTTGCTTTAAAACTATCCTATTGACTGCGCCAGTTGAATTATATAGAATTTAATACTAAACTTCTTACTCTGGTAAGTAATTTCCTTGGATATCTATCGCCTTTGGTTTGTTGTTACCACGCATACAAGTATATCGTTTTGCTCTTAACGGAACTTTACGATTTACTTTTGAAGTGACTTAATAAATCACAACGGTCAAACTTAACGTGAGCATATGTATCATGTACTTTGGTATTGCTTTATGTCATGCAACTAAACTGAGCACTGGGTTTGGTATAATTTAACATCCTACGCGAAGAGAAGAACGAAATGGTATTTTACTACAGAACAAATTATATAAACATGGAAAAAATTGTTAGTACAGTTCTCTATCATCATAGACGCCGACAGAAATGCTTGAAGGTGAAAATATATTATAATATAACTTGAAGTAGTGAATCAAAAAGCTATAGTACATTCAATAGCTATTTTGACGTATAGCTAACCTTAAATTTGATAAATAAAACCATCAGGATTTTATTCAGCAAAATTCGAAAAGGCTATGAAATTAATAATTACCAGCTTCTTTTTCTAATTGAATATACTTGAGAACTTTCAAAATGCTGATGTTTTTCCGTGCATCTAGTCATATTTTTGTATTATTTAGATAAATAAAACAATGATATTAATATTCACTTCAAATAAATAATAATTGACCGTAAGCAACAAAGTACAGACCTGACGAGAACTGTCAGTGGGACATTAGAAAAAGACGTAAGACACATTGCCGCTACAAAAAGTACGTCTGCATCCTATTTTGAATAGTTTAAATTCTCCCGATTGATAGATCGCGCTTGCGCGTAATCTTAACATCAACTAAACAAATTTTTCGAGTCAAAGATTTGGGTTAATGTTTGTCATATATTTAAACGGTTCATTATTGTGATATTTTGATTAGGATTAATCACAGATATGCCCTTTTTCCATTTCTTCCAACGTAATGTGTTAGATGGACATTAACAATCGATGACGCACACCAAGAAGGGTATTATACAGTGTGGAAACCTTATGGAATAAAATTCTTTATGTCATTATTTCAGAAAATTATAAAAAATGCAGAGACACGTCAACTTTTGAATTGAGTTGTGCGTTATGTAAACATAAATTTAAATGTACAGGGTGATTCACGCAAGTATGCCATACTCGGTGTTGTTTTTTTTAATGAAACACCTTGTATATTTGCATATTTTTGAAATCCTCCTAATAAACCGATTCCAGCAAACTAAATAATGTATGGTCAATTATGAATTATACAGGGTGAAATTTTTATTTTTACAGTTCTGTTATTAAACACATAGGTACATAAAATACCTGATGTATTTGATTTTAATACATTAAAATAAATGCTCAAAATGTTCTCCACCTTGTTGTTGGCAATAGCACAGTCTCCTATAGAACTCCTCCTTAACTTTGTTTAAAGTTTGAGGTGAAATATTCCGTATTTCTGTAGTTATCCTGTCTTTGAGGTCTACAATGCTAGTTGGTTGTGTTGCATATACTTTGTTCTTGAGATAACCCCAGAGAGAAAAATCTAACGACGTAACGTCTGGCGATCTAGCTAGCCACTCAATAGTACCTCTTCGTCCAATCCATTTATTGGGGAAGATTTCGTCTAAATAAGTTCTTACCATTGAAGCATAATGGGATGTTGCCCCGTCTTGCTGGAACCAAACATTTTCATTCGGTAAGCTAGGATCTATTGCGTTGGGATATAAGTTTGCCAACGCAGGAATGACTTCATTTCTAAGCATATTTATTCAGCTGTCAAATTTCCATCTATAAATATAGGACCAATAATATGGTCGCCTATGATACCGGCCCAAACATTCACCTTTTGAGGGTACTGAGTATGTGTCTCACATCTCATCTACAGTTCTGTCGGTTTACCTCTCCATTCAATGTGAATGTTGATCCGTCAGGAAAAAGAATGGTACCAAGAGCTATCTCATTTCTGTTCAGCTTATTCATCAATCTTTCGCAGAAATCCATTCTACGATCTGGATCATCTTCTGTTAACTCCTGCAGAAAAGTTAATTTGTAGAGATGAAGTTTTTCTTCATGAAGTCTTCTTAGAACAGTTGTATGACTAACATTATTTTCACGGGCAATTTGACGTGTACTTGAAGTTGGATTCTCTTCGACACTTAACAAAATATCCACTTTCACATCATCTTCAACGAAGTGTGGTTTTCTTTTCAATGGTTTGACATGTCCAAGTTCTCTGAATTCTGCCTTTTTTTCTGCATTTTAAGCACAGTACTTTGTGAAATATTAGGCAATCCGGGATACCTGTGATTAAATAGGTTTGCCACTTCAACTTGACTTCTGCAGTTATCCTCGTACCCGATCATCATTAAAATCTCAATTCGGTGAGTCTCAGTTAAATATTTCATTGTTATGTCGACAAGGAAAGAGTGTTTGACAAAGATTTATTTTTTTCAGAATAAACTGTCAATACATCAACAACTGACAGTATAGAAAACAATCCACATTATTTACCGATTTAAGACAATCCCCATTATTTACCGATTTTGTCTAATTATTGGCGTTTTTAGGCAATTTTTAGGTGTTTATGATAAAATTCATGGTCGTAGCAGGTTTTGTTTAATATACAAATACGTCTAATAATTAGTTAGTTTAGATTTTTGATAAATCCATATTTAGCTAATTTAAAAAAGTACCAATATTTCAAGTGTAATAAATTATTGATTTTAAAATTTTGGAATCGGTTCATTAAGAGGATTTCAAAGATATGCAAATATACAGGGTGTTTCATTAAAAAAAACAACACCGACTATGGCATACTTGCGTGAATCACCCTGTACATTTAAATTTATGTTTACATAACGCACAACTCAATTCAAAAGTTGAAGTGTCTCGGCATTTTTCATAATTTTCTAAAATAATGACAAATAATTTTATTCCATAAGTGGTTTCCACACTGTATGAAATATTTTTATTGATCACACTGTATATATCAACACATACTACCGTGTGTAGCATGGATTATTCAATAAACAATTCATCTGAATTGTACGGGACGGGCCCACAACAACAGTTACCATTCGATTGACATTCTTTAAAGACCATGTGGCCGTTTCGGAAAGGAAGAAGAAGATTTTTCCAAATAAGGAGGAGTCAAGTAGCGGTGCTTTGTGAGTTCTATTACTCAAAACTTGTTCTTTTACTCGATACATTAACATTGAGATACAAAAGAAATACCGGAGGCAGCTAATTGAAACGGTTAAGTACCATTAAGTGAAAATTTTATGTACAGGGCGGACACAGCAATAAGAATTGTGAGTTGAGAAATTTAAAGGTTAAAATATAATATGATTTTTTGCAGTAAATGCTGTACCGTTCATCTCTATTTTTTGCGAAATATTTTTAAAATGAAGAAGTTTTATGAATTTAGACTAGGTAATTAGTCAATTAATTCAATTAGCGTAATAACGAGGTTAATAATTTAATGAGATGATCACATACATTGGATAATTCGAATAATTAATGAGAACCTTCTTATTTAATAGATTTCTGACTTTTTTCATTATTATTTAGATCATTTCAACAATTTTTAAACCCTTAAAATGATTATTTCCCCTTTCCCTTCTTGAAAAAAACCTAATGATTAAATTCCAATTATTTTTTACGTATTAGAAAAAATTTCCTGCAAACTTTCATTCCATTTAAACAATATTTTCAAGGTAAATAAGTCAAAACTGAGTATATTTACTTGTAAACCAAACTACTGATACTATTTACGGTTTTTTTTGTAGCAAATTACAGTTGAAAATAACGATAATTGGGACTAAGGAGTAGACCTTGAATTTAACTTCATAGTAGTTATTATGTAAAATGACTCATATTTGCGATATATCAGTTCATATATCAGGTACACGTTATATAATTACAGGTATCTTGATTCTTGGTTAACATGAAAAAAATTACAACTGACATAATGAGAATGTATAGTTTATGTGAATAGTGCTAGATGTTGAGAAAAAGTAAGTTTTATTTTCATTCAAGACTTTTATCTTCATGGTTTTCAAGTTAATCGCTTTGCCGAGTTTTTAGAAAAATCGAAAAAATTCAATACTAATAATTTTTAAGGGTGGAATAAGTGATGATTCCATTAGTCCAGTAAATAAAGGGACAAAGCTCCTGAAAAGTCCCTGAAGACTTCAATTTGGGCTCAATATGTAGGTCACGGCAGGTGTTTTCAAACGATTTTTTTCGAAAATTCGAGATACCTAAAAGTCTCCTCATTTCAGCATGCTCTGCCTGTAGGAATTCTACTGTCTATGCATTAACTTGTAAGCGGGCGGACGAATTGTTCCATAACTCGGCAAAAAATTGACATTTTCCGATGATTCAAAGTTCATCGCAATGGGAAGACTCGTAGCTATTTTTTATCAAAACGCAAGAAAGGTATTAAAAATATGTCTGAGATCATTCAAGACCTCCTAACGTTCCATTATAAAAGAAATTAGGATAAAAGACTATTATTTAAAAAGATATGAAGAAATTAATGAGATAGTCTCAAAATCTTGTGACAAAAAACTTTTAATTAATATTAATTAATTTTCAATACATCCATTACCTCAAAATTCTTTGCCAAAAATACTTCGATATTTTGTCAAATCGCTGCCGATAGATTCCCCTTAAATAAAATGTCTGAGATCATTCAAGACAAGGTTCCATTATAAAAAAAATTAGGATAAAAGGCAATATATAAATAAATTAATGGAATAGTCTCAAAATCTTGTGGAAAAAAACTTTGACCGCTTTTTTAAATATTTTTGTCGAGTACGAACGAGCTGCAAGTCACATGGAATGATAGCTACGGGTCTCCCCATTGCGATGAACTTTGAATCATTGGGAAATGTCAATTTTTTGCCGAATTATGGAACAATTCGTCCGCCCGCTTACAAGTTAATGCAGAATTCCTACAGGCAGAGCAGTAGCTGAAATGAGGAGACTTTTAGGTCTCATTATCTCGATAACTATCGAATTTTCGAAAAAAATTATAGAGGCCATTTTTGTAGATAATAAGACGATCTTCATTTTATATCTGAAGAAAAATTCTGTAATATGCATATTGAGCCAGATATTAGCGAGAAACCCGTTTTCCAGGGTTTAGGGGGCCATTCCCCCTCCTTCCTTTAACGCAATCGCCTTAAGTTTTTTCTTGTTTAAAAACTTATTGAGCCCAAAGTGTAGTCTTCAGGAGCAGTGTTCAGTTACTGGACTACATTACATTACTCAGTGGTGGCGAGACCCTCAGCTTGGCTCGAATCACCCTCTAGGTCTCCCACAAACATAAAAAAAGAAACACAATATGATTAAACAAAGTGTATAGCTGAGTTTGTGGGCTACTTTCTTTATCTTTTCTGTCGAATCATCGAAGATAGAAATAAAAATATCGAGAACATCAATAAATAAAACTTTTTTTTTGTTTATCAGGTAATGCTCTGTACAATTTTTAAGCGTCTATGACCCTCTCGTGAATGTTGACTTAAATAAGTTGATGCGAGTGTATTTAACTCTTCAATTTGTCATGTCAGTCTTCATTTCCGTCCGTATCAATATCAAAATGTTTATTTACTCACGCATATTCTTGACTTTATTATTTTTTTTTGTCACATATATAACCGTGAAGGGTTCATCATCAGATTGGTTATTCCGAAGAATCAATTACCATGGATAAATATTTGTTTATCAATATTAATATCACTATTCACAGTGAAGGAAATGCATTTTTCAAGAGGTGTCAAATACTGTGGATATCTTTCAGTTCCACATTAACCTAACATATGCTAGTTAAACAAACAAGATGAAGCGAGTAAATATTTATTTGACGTGGATGATAATTTTTCATTTTTTTTTGGTTTACACAGAGCTGGAGTCATAACTTTTTAGACCAGATAATAGGAGTAACAACTACAAGTAATTAGCAATACGGCTGATTTTTTCTTAATAAGTACCTTAAAGTATGTAGATTAATATAAAAAAAAGTTTACCAGTCTATCGATTTCCCAAATTAGAAAAAAAAAATCAAAAAACTTTTTTTTCTCGAAATTCTTCAATATTCCTCGCTGGGAGGAAGGTAGGGAAAAATGAAAAATACCACCGTGTAGGGGAAGTGTTTTGCAACAAAAAAGGTTTCTTGCGTTTCTTTCGTCCGACCAATAGTTTGTCCGGAAAAAATTCGGTAAACTAAGTATGTGTTCCGCATCCGCGCGACTCAATTTTCTGCAGCGCGGCGGAGTACATTATAAACTATTGTACAGTTATAATATAGATATAAATAATTGTAATACGGCGTTTTGAAGAGGAAAATGTCGGCTTCCAACTTCCAACCCTCTAAATAACCCTTCACCAATAGTTAAACCTATCGCTTCTATTCTAGCTTCATTAACAAATAACATAAACCTCTCACTCACAAACCCCTCTCCGTTTTCTCCAACCCCTTCCTGAATCATGCACCCTCCTCAGGTCAATACTTATTTATCCAAATTTAATAAACACGAAACACCTTAAAATCTCATGATTAAATCATTTCTTGAAATCATCCATAACAATCATAACGACTTAGTATTATACTCCGACGCTTCCAAAAGTTATACAGGAGTTGGTTGCTCAGTTACCTACCACAGCAAAAAATCTCATCAGCACTTCCCTAATCCCTTCTTTGTGCAGTGTGCATACTGGAGAATTGTACAGTATTCTACAAGCTTTTAAGCACATCAACCATCCCAATAAAAAAGTTGCCATCTGTACAGACTCTCTAGCGTCTATCCTATCTATCCAAGAATTATTTACTGAACATCCCATTGTCCAAGAAATCCATCATCCTAAACACCACAGTCACCATTATATGGATACCCGGTATACCTGGAAATGAACTGGCCGATCAGCATGCCAAATCAGCTTCAACTACTGCCACAATTACTGCTCATATCCAAATTTGCAAGGATGTTAAGGCAGAAGCAAAAAGAATCGCTAGACATACGTGGCAAACTCACTGGAGCTCCACCAAGACTTCACTAGTATCCATCCAGCCTATTCTCAACTCACCTCTGTTTACTGAGCCCACTGAACTCTCTAGACAAGAATTATCAATCCTTCGGAGACTTCGAATAGGCCACACCAAACTCACGCACAGATACTTAATGAACTCAAGCAACAGACCTTCCTGTCAAAGCTGTCAGTGCCCACTTACCATTAAACACATCCTGGTTGATTGTCGCCAATTTAGCACAAGAAGACGATAACATAATCTCAAATCCCAGCTGCAAGACATCCTAGGGGTCCCAAACCAAATCGAGCCAACACTGAATTTCTTAAAAAATATATCACTGTATCATAAACTTTAAATTATGTTTTGTAACTATCTGTATTAATTACTGTTTTTTTGTATTCGTCCTGTGCAAGTGACCATAGTTGCCGAGCTCATAAATTGAATAAAAAAAAATATTTTTATTTTTTTTCGCGATTCAGAAAGTAGGACTTACGCCGTGTAGCAGAGTCGCGCGGATGCGGAACACATACTAAGTTTACCGAATTTTTTACGGACAAACTATTGATCGAACGAAAAAATGCATGAGACTTTTTTTATTGCAAAACACTTCCTCTACAGGGTGGTATTTTTTATTTTTCTTTACCTTCCTCCCAGCGCGAAATATAGAAGAATTTAATTTCCAAAAAACAGTTTGTAAATTTTTTTTTACAATTTGGGAAATCGATAGATTTGTAAACTTTTTTTTATATTCATCTACATACTTCAAGGTGAGTATTCATAAAAAAAATCAGCCGTATTGCTAATTACTTGTACTTGGCCTAGTTACTATTTCAGATTTTGTACATCTTTCCTCCCAAACATCTTTCCTCCCAAACAAGATACAGTAATAAAAATATTGGTTCTACAACATACCACTAAATATGGGATCAAAAATAAGTTGATTCTTCCTCACTTAAAACTGTTTAAACCCGAACATTAATCAGTTTTTTTCATTCTTTTGTAGGTTTTTGAAAGGGATCACTACCCTTTTATCCCCCAACTTTTCGGTAGCATTTGGTGTAATCAAAAATAGAAGTTAACCGGAATACAATGTTCATTTAAAAACTTTTTGGTGTCCTAATTAATGTTTGTAAAATATTTAAATGACACAGCAACTTTTATAACATTCTATATTCTTGTACTTATGAAATTTCCTGTCTAAATTTTTCCCAAATTGATCGGTTTTCGTAAAAAAGTGTTTTTCTATATTTAGACATCTATCAACACAACTGATTTTCATTAAAAACTACATAAAATATGTAAGAGCTGACCTACATTTTCTTTCCAACCATTACATGAATTTAATATGAACTGTTGTACATAGCAATCATTGATAATATCCAACCCCATAATTTTTCAATAAATCCACATGATTATTAAACCAACCTCTGTGAAAAGCCAATTATTCATCTCACAGGGTAAACCGGAAGTGGCAAATGAACCGATCGCAAAATGTATGCCATACAAACCCCGAAAACAGACAAACAGTGTTGTCGAGTCTTTCGAAAAAATTGTATTGCGTGGAAATTGGTTTTAGTACAAATTCAAAAAGGTCCAACTTCATTTTTTTTTTAATATAAAAGAAAATTATCAAGTAAGTGCTTTTAAAAATAAGGCTAGCTTTAGTATACAGTGTGGAACCATTTAAAGGTGTAGAAAAATAAAATTTTGGAACTGTAGATTGAAGCTTCGAAACTTAAAACATTTATTCAGATCAAACAGGAAAAATATCTCAATATTTAACATCAATTTGGTGAAGTTTGTCTAAAATCAATTGCAAAAACTTAAACAAGTGTTCATATTAGTTCACACTAGTCACACTGGCAATACTGTTTCCAAATTTATTCCTAGCCTGTTTGGAAAGTCGAGAATATAGTTAGTTGGAGGGGTCGAAACGTTTGAATGGGACAATAGCGCCATATTGGCCTTTACAAAGACATCCCGAGTTTTAGGGATTTGCGAGGTTTCTGTACCACATGCTTTGATTACGGTATTATGAGTGCTGGGGATTTATGGGAATTATTGTGTAACAAAACAAACAAATTTATCATAACTTTCAAAAATGGCCTTTTTCAAAACAGTCATATTGTCAGATTATTTTTAATTGAACAAAAATCTTTTATGTATTGTATACTAGCAAATTATATTTCATGTTCTCGGTGACATCTATTAATTATAAATTCTCCTTGTTGTTAAGAAAACAGAAAATTACCACCATACACTCGTCATGTCTTCAGTTAAATAATTTTTTATTCAATTTTAATCGTGTTAAATCATTAATAATTTGTTTAACGAGGGTGTCTAATCTAATAAAGACCTTTGATGGATAAAATTGGTTCTATTATTCGAGCGCATGATACATTAGATGCAATTAAACGTTAAATATTCTCCTTCTTTACATCTTAATAAGAAAAAGTACCGAGGTACCGATTATAACCAATAAGATACTTTTAAAATTAAATTAAATAAAAAGTTGACAACTAATGAAAAATGATTATTCCTATTTCGGATAGCAGATTGTCCACATTTTTTTGAATCTTGTAATGTTCAGCTAAAAATATGGACAACGTCCTGTTACTTACTGTACCGGGTGTCCCAATAAGAAGAACTCTCGGCTCTCGATAGATCAGAAACTGTTTATAGGAAAACAAAGTTTATAAGAAAAGAAGCCTCCAGAAAAACCTGGAACTTCTGGAACTTCAGTTCTTTACGTCAGGTTATGTTTGAGCGACCGGGGGTCGCGACGAAAAAGATCTGACCGTTACGTTACGTTATGTTACGTTGCTTCGTTATGTGCCTCGCTTGCGTGCGTGTGCTCTCTCCTGAGTCTCTCTCTCTCGTTTACGAAGCAGCGATTCATATGCTTCGGCCGGGAATCGAACCCGGGCCGCCCGCGTGGAAGGCGAGCATTCTACCACTGAACCACCGATGCTATATTAAAATTCTATGCAAAGCTGGTATTCGCAGTGCTGGTGATCTACTTGTATTTGTTCGGATACATTTTTACTATTATTTCCATAATTTTTTTGCGCGATTGATCTTTTTTGTTTATTTACAGAATCGGTTGTCAGGACGGTAGGTTGTGTTTACTGGTTTCTAAGTTTAACACGTCGGTAAGTGATTTACTTACCGTTCAGACGTCGAAAAGTAATAAAAAACAATTTCACCAAAATGCAAAATATATGTTAAACTGATCGAGAAGTATAAATGTCACTTTTGACATTTCGTTCATTTCGAAGAAATTTAAATTATTTTATTCGGAATTTATTCCAATACGATCGCGCAAAAACTTGTATAAGCATCTCGAACGTTAAGTGTAATTACAACGTTTGCATGTAGATTCCTCTTGTAAAATTGGACAAAATGATATGAGGAGTAAGGAGTCTAGCACATTTACTTTTCGAAATACAGGGTGTTGAAATTTTGAAAACTTGAATGTTTTAATTCGATAACTTTGAAATGGATGGATAAATTGATTCGACATTTGGCAGGTTTTTTTTAAATATAAAAGGGCATATTTTGATAGAAATAGTAGTTTGTGCAACTAGTGTGGATATGATGGCCATATCGCACGAGGACGAAGTTTGAGCACGACGACGTAGGCGGAGTGCTCAATCGTTCAAGTGCGATATGGACAATCCACACGAATCGAACAGCATATTTTTTCTACGACCCACTTAAGAAAAAATCTAGAAAATAAAAATTTCTATAAACCGTAATATAACTGAATTTTACAATTCAATTGTTTCCACAAATTTTTTTGTGGTAAACGTACAGTTCTTGAATGTCCAATTTGTATAATGCTACGGTTTCCCTTTTTAAATATACGATGCTGTTATAAGTAGATGTTGCCAGTCGGACTCCCTCATGAAGGGTACCGTACCATTATCTATAATAATGAATATTCTGCTAAATATTTCAAACGTCTACCTGTTGTCGTTATTAATATCAAGCAGAATAATTATTTAAAAATAAAATTAAAAATTAAAAAAAACTTCTTCAAGGGGAATCGAACCCGGGTCTACCGCGTGAGAGACTGGTTTGCTTGCTACTCGACCACAGATGAATATGCAAATTACCTATCTATAACGTCAGATGTATTACATAATGTTTGCTTAAAAGGAACTAAAATTCCTACCGTGTGTCCCGCGACATTTCTACCTTTTTTTCAAGTTATTTCTACCGCTAGAGGGCGTAATTGAATGAAAACGTGGTCAATTCTACTTTTTTGTCCTGTCTGAGTCTCACTCTATATTTTTCTTATCTTACAGTATCTGTCAGAAACAGCCTATTTTATTTCAATACCCAATATACTCTTATCCTTTAACATTCTCGTTTCCGCTGAATATAATCCGAAAAAAAAAACTTCCCGGTCTCCTCGCCTCGATATAAGCATCCCGCAGGGCAACCAAATAAAAAAAATATCTAAAAGATAGATCGGAAGATGGGGTCAAAATGTAGGTCAAGTTATCGAAAAATTCCGTGGTACATTTGTGTATATATTTCATTTTTATTGAACAATATATCTTCGAAACCGCAAACTTATTAACATATCTGAGATTTTTTAAAATTTATTTAGCATTGAATTGGTAAATTTCTTTTTCCAAATCCGAAACACAATAAAAGGATGTGGGTGATTTGAATACAACAATCGAAAGATTTCGAGAGATAATTTTTGAAAATATAGTGCTTTGTTTTAGAAGATGGGTGCGAATATAAACAATAAATTATTAACAACATAGTAGATTTTGAAAAATTGTTTCTTTGGCACAAGCTTCGGTCTCATAGAAGAAAATATTTAAAACGTATTTACATTCCAAATTAATAATCACTATCTGAAACTTTGAACAACCTGGCAACATTTACATATATTATCATCCACATAATAACCTTGGCGGAACTAGCCAAACGTTACACCCATGCTCAATCCCTTAAGAGATGGGATGGAATCAAAGGATGCAGTCTTGCCAGGGTCACCTTGGGCGACCCTGGGAAGCTGGCGCCGAAGAAATATTTGGAGATGACCAGGAAAAACCTACGTTTAACAGTAGGATTTCTGACTGGACACTGTCAACTAAGGAAACACCTCCATACTTTGGGGCTAGTGGACACACCTTTATGCAGGATGTGTGAACTGGAAGATGAAACTGTCAGGCATGTCTTATGCGAGTGTCCGGAGTTATCGTCGATCATAGAGAGTGTGTTCGGTGAGTCTTGGCCTACACCTGCCGATATAAAGGAGATGTCTCCTAGTGACCTGTCCACCTTCCTGAGAAGGACAGGATGGACGATGACCTAGGAGGACAACTTCTCGGGAGGATGTACAATGGCTCACATGTGGCCTAAGTGCTGTGAGCCTACACTCATCCTCCCTACTCTACAGATACAGTTACAGAACTTTGGTCTGAAGAAGAAAAATAAGAATCACTAGCATTACAATTCCTCAAACGTCAAGAATCAACCTTGAAGATGGTGTTTGAAAAATTCACATTTGAAATCTAAACGTTTAGACGAGCTGGCAACATTTAAATATCGTCCCTCATAGTCAAAATGTCTTACACTGTTATATCTAGAGTTTTATCCTTTTTTTTTTCATTAATTTTAGCAGTATACAGCTATTAACTTTAGTAGAGCATTACTTTACATATTGGGTTGATTATTTAAAACAGTTTATAATTCCGTAAGCGAATATTCCAGAAAGTTTTCTTGTACATAGAACTCTCTTGAAATTCGCTCGCGTAATTAGTACGTAATAACGGGGTTCAAATATGTAAATTTCGAAATTTGAATACGTATTTTGTAATTTTCGGGGTAATACTTAGACTTTGAATTGGAATTTGCTCTTGTTCAGTAAGTATTTTCAAATATTAAAGTACATTTTCGAATTTAATTTGATGTTTCAAGTACTTATAGGATTTAGAATATCGTCAGGATTTTATTTAATATGATACAAATAATTACCGCTAGAAATAACGGGTTTTCATCTGAAATTTACAACAAAATAATCGCAATTATTTTTAAAGCAGATTAAAAAAACAAAACAATCAGGAAAAAAGAAGAAAGTTTCAAGTTCTAATGCAAATAATTAACAAAATATAAACAGAATCATGCGAATGAATTACTTTAGATCATTTTTAGACATTAATTTCTTGTTATTTTACATCTATATGTTATTGTTTATCACAAATCTTCAATAAAAAAAGTATCCGGAAAAATGTTTCCTGAGTATTTACAGCGGAAGTGTGGAAAAAATATAAAATTCAGTAATTTTTGCCGAAAAATTGAAAAATCGCTCTAGTCGCAGTCAAACCCAAAAATCGTGTTGACCGGTGTTATTTGCAATGTTGTCAAATTGTTTGGAAAATAACAAAATATGAGGATTTAAAGTTCAATTACATTTCAATCATATGGATTAGTAGTTTCTTGATTTCTTGAGATATGGGGTTTGACGATTAACGAAAAAAGTAAATATCCACTGAAACCAAACACTTTCCAATTATATTTTTCACCTCTAAAATTTATTGTATTTCGTACAATAAAAAAGCCGTAAAATTATAATTCACATGTCAGTCATATGTCTTGTTCGAAATTTATAATCAGATCGTGTTTCATATATTCATATTTATACTTTCCCAGAAAATATATTCATTCTGTGCATACATGAAATATGACAAGCACGTAAATCATAGCATGTGTTTCTAGTAAGTGAGTCTAATGTGCCGACAAGAAAATAACAAAAAAAAAGAAATGTTTTGAAATATAAATACTCAGTTCCGCATTTGTTATATATCTCGATGAGTGGAGTAACGAAGACAATATGAACTTAAATAAATCAAAATTCTAAAATAACGAGTAGACCTATACCATGCTACTTTTCATTCCAATTTATTTTTCTTTCCATCTTTACATAAAGAAACTCACTACCTCTGTTTACGTTTGCACTTATGTCATGCCACCAAGACTCTGTAATATCCGATAAACATTTGGATTATTGCATTCCAATAGTCTATGTATTTTTTGAAACAAACTATAGTCAATGATACCAGTATGGCTTGTTCCGGTTATAGCTCCAAAAAAGACTAAAATATACAGTTCGCGAAATTTCTTATGGAACCTTCCTTCGGGATCAGTAGATGTAGATCATACAAAAAAGATCACATAGGACCCCCTTGTATTCTAATCTAATCAATAAACATTTCAACCTTATGGTAATGTTATTTCTCTGACATCATATCAAAATCATCTGCGCCAAATTGACAAAAGATTTTTAAAGCTCATTCGTTGTATATAAAAAATTGTTTTTGTATCTGTTCCACCAGATTTTCACGTTTAATATGATAACAATCGAATAATAGAAGATGAAATCGTACATCTGCCGATATTCCATCCAGTTTTCATTGTCAAGTGCATCCCCTTGAAACCGATATAGGGCAGTGAAGTTTAACAACTGTTAATTTTTCGATAACAAAACGTCCTAATGCCCTTTTAAATGCAATTCAATTGAAACTGCCTCTTCCCGACAAACTGTCGATTTAGTCGACATAGAGATTGTGGGCTATTTTCAGAATTTATTCAAGTTAATGAAGCTTATCAGGTTAAATGACCTCAACCAATTGTGGTTTAATAGTATTTACAACGGTACTTTTAAAAAAACTGGACGAAAAGTAAATATTCATTTTTGTTCTTTTTGAATTCCTGCATACGCAAACAAATTGTATTCACCAGTTCCTCATTTTTTAAATCAGAAAAATGATATATGCGCTTTGGATTCCTTTGAGAGTCCTTAAATATTCCCACAGGCCCTCTTATGAAACAAACTAGGGTCCAAAAAGTCGAGCACATTCAAAATAAATCCGTCAGATACCAAAATATATGTTACAAGTAAAAAATGTACCTAAATGTGTAGAGTTGGGAAGTTTTATTTAAACAAATGAAATAAAAGACGAGGATGAAGATGAGAAAAAAGACTGGAATGGAAATCAATTGAAACAAATGTTGAGCAATTTGTATATCGATAGAAAGCAGAAGATGGAAAAAATGGATAAAGACAAGATCAATCCAGTTAAGACATTTATCTTTAAACCATGGATAAAAAGAGGATGATACCAAGATGATTACAGCAATTCGATATGTCTTTACAGAAAAATATGGAGAGGGGGAAGGTCCAGAAGTATTTCCATGACTTCTGACGATGTGGTGGTGGTACCAGTTATTGCCAGACAAGCCTGTCTCTGTCTAGAGTATTGTTTGGATCGTTGGACGTGAACATCTGTTCTCTTGGCACCAACTGTATGCCTAGCCCAACGTCTTTTGGAAGATATAAGGTCGTCTGCATACGCTTCCACTTCTACTCGTCTTCTTTAGAAAGCACTAAGCGAGTCATCCATCAAAGAGGGATAGTACCACTCCTTGCGTTCAATCCCTTAAAACCTTAAATATGGATAGCTAGGACATGTTTGGCAAAGTTTATCTGAAGCTACGGGGCATCGGTAAGAGGCGAGGAAACATGGCGCATATCTGTCATAAACGTACAAATGGCGTACGGTACCTATTTTACCAAGTAAAACTGAAAATACAAAGGTCACTGTTGTAATTCAGAGGGTGTGGTAATTATGGTTTTCGTACAACGCTGCCAGAGCTTGAAGAAGCCCATAACAAATTTGGAAAAGTGCTCATCTTTTAATATTCATATTTTGAAAAAATAATGTTAATAAAAAAATCCAAGGAAACAAGCACATTAAAGAATTAAAGTTTAATCATATTGTTAATATTGTGGAGTTCCTTTTCTAATTATTATCACTTCATACTTAGCACTTTAGCTTTTTCATAGTTAAACGTGGCAATATCGAATGTTTTCGACTGCATATCTTTCACGGCTTCAGATACTTGCCAAAGTATATTGAGGTGGAGACAGGGTTTGAAAGAGTGCTTAATGTTAAAAAAACAAAGAATTGGCGAGTATATTGAATGATTAAAGCAATGTGTTTGGAGAAAACTAATTGATTTAGCATCAGACACAAATAAGCGTACTGATTCCAATACAGAACGTGAGAAAATAACTCTTTCCATCTCTATATGGAACAAAGGGACACTATCAAGTAACACATGGTTTAAAGTACCTACTTCTGTCGTATTCAGTTGAATCTTTCTTTTTTCTTTTTATGGGAGTTGAACGTTTTAAACATTGCCATGCTTAGACTGGACAGATTACGTTTGGTTTATTGAGAACAGGGATTAGGTTGAGGAGATAGAAACACTTTTTATTTTTATTCCTGATGGAATATCTATACCGAATGGGGTGACATAAAAAATTACTTAGGTTTATTGGGAATTTATTTATATCGAGGGTAGAGTTTTTTGGTAATAGAGAAAGTTTTTAGAGTGTTTTTTGTATAGAATAGTAATATGGTGATTAGAGGAATTTGCTCAAGATTTATTGGGCTGTTCGTGATCCTTTAAGAGTACTTTCTACCAACTTTTGAGTTACATCATTCACCTCTTCAACGGCCACTATTTGGACCGATATTTTATTCCAAAAGTAGTTTACAAAAGATAGGGAAAACTATAGCAAAACATTTTCATTCAGTATTGATCCAATTCTCCAACCGAAAATTAATGCGAGATTTTAACTTTTGGTAAACTTTCAAGTGTCCATGACAAAAAATAGATTCGAACACGAGAATGTCCTGTTCTAGACTTTTTTTTAATTTCAAAACTCTTAGCGCAGTTTTACTTTGACTCATGCTTCATTTGATCTCAACAGGTTGTAGTCATCCAGAAGAGTCTTTGATTGTATAAGCCCTACTAGATCTTTCCAATGGTCAGATCTTCTCTTTTTCTCGGCTTTTCCTATTTCTTCCAGCCATTGGGGCAGGCCCCCAGAAAGGTATTTCAGTCCCCCTCTTTGCTAGTTCATCTGCTATTTCATTTCCTTCTATTCCAGTGTGTCCTGGAATCCATATTTAAATTTTTGGTAAACTTTCAAGTGTCCATAACAAAAAATATAGAATCGTCCTGCTCTAGATATATTTTTTTGAATTTCACTCTTAAAATTTTGAAATAAAAAGGCAAGAAAAGACGAATTTCATTCTCAAACAACTGCAGCATCATCAAATCCGAACCAAAACCATGGAAAATCTTTTATTCTCCACATGACCAAATTTCTTCATAGCAATTTTTGTAGATTATTAAAAAATATATAAAAAAGAACGATACAATACATAAGACGTTGTCTTTTCAGTCGATGTCACTTCCATTACAAACCCTCCAGTTACAAACTTCATGGCTATTGACTTTCTTATCAACATTCTATGAATTTAATATAATAACCTTGGGATGTTCAGAACGAATCAATTTCACGATAGTTAGAGCAGTCGACTATAAACACAGTCTAAATCGAATTAGAAGCAGTGGACGTTACTGAGAATACGTGAAAATTTTGGTTTTATTTCGGGGGTTTTAAAATATTATATATAATTATAGGAGTGCAATTAGTGGGGGGTGAAATCCATATTATTTCTAATCCTTGACAACATTTGACACGAAGTATCGGGCATAAATTCTTTCAAGTATCTGGATGATACCATAATTTATTTAAATTTTTAAATTCATATTTGTTACTATAAAGAAATAATTTTCTGTGGTACGCCGTGTTTAGCGGCCGTAATCGCTACACGGAGTCCTATTTTCAGCGTTAAATTAAAACTATTAATAATAGAGGTAGAGTTCCGGGAGCTGGGACTTTTTTCGGAAATTTCCTCCTCTTTAAGGACCTTTTTTCCAAATATCGTAAATATTAATAGTTTACGAGTTATTAACCAAAAACTAAATACCTCTTTTTTTGATCTTATTTTGTTAATAACAATTGAAATTTTTTACGTGCAGTAAAATCATCGAAACACATTTTTCTAGAGGTCATTCCGAATCCAATGAGCTATTGCTCATATTTTTCACGTTTTTCAACTTGTAGACTGGACTACAAGCTCAAAGCCCTAAATAAATGTTATTCTGTATGCTCCTTGTAGCATTACTTATTGTTTTTTCTTCAATTTTCTTGGGAATCAAACCACAATAATGTTTTTGTATTTTTTATAGTGGTTTGATTCCCAAAAAATAAAAGACAAAAAAATGTTAATTAAAATATATAACTAAACTATCAAATAAAATCATACAATTTCAAATTTCTATAACTTGCTCCTAACGATGCAAATGTTATTTGTGAAATTATTTTAAATCAATTCACTAAACAGTCTAATGTCCTTTGTTTTTAATGAATACACCTTTTAATAGGCAGTATACACACAGTCGCCATCAGAGTGACATAGAACTATTAATCTTCCAACACTAGGAAAATGTATTTTAATTAAATAAAAATTGGGCACACGAATATAAAAGAAACATCTGTCTAGCCACTTCTAATATTCGAATTATCAAAACGGCTTTGTCATTGGGTGGAGCGAATGTACAAGAGGAACATTTTTAAGGGGTCAAAATTACATTCAAAAGTATTCATCTACACATGAACGTTAACCTACTTCAACAAAAACTGGATTTAAAATGAGAAAAATTTGTTAAATACGATGCAAACGACAAATTAAGAAA